>CM031242.1:841139830-841667330 GCA_018340775.1 Taxus wallichiana var. yunnanensis | reverse complement strand
GAAAACCTGCCATGTAACTTTATAATTTAGTGCAATTATATATCTAAAAAAACAAAATAAGACAAGTAATACATTGTATACACAAAAATATATCAAAACAAGTTTTCTAACTATCAAAGAAAGGAGAAATTAATGTGAGATTTTCTCCAACAAAAGAAGTGATGCTCGGAAATGAGTAGTGTTTGGATGATGTAATTGAATTGTAGAAGATAATAACCTATATATCTAACAAAATAATGTTGACGATGTCATTATCAATGATCTAAAAGCTCTCTTAGGTGAATATCGACGGTGAGATTACGTTTTCTACATGTGATCTAGTGATATGTGAACAAACCCTACATACGAGGAATCATCTCTAGATGTGTCATTACCCTCATGTCTTATTGAAATAGTCTCAAGTATCTCATGCCTAAGAAGAAGTACATAAGGCCTAATGTGTCACTCGATATCCTCATAAAGAGTGGAGTAAACTTAAACATGTGAGTGTACACGAAGTAGACTTGATGAAAAATCCTCTATTTAATATCGAATTTCATGGAAGAAATCCTATGAATATGTTTTATAGGGGAAGTGATACCCTACAAATTTATACTTATGCCTCTATAGAATTGACTCAAAGAATAGAGAGTACAAGATCCAAAAGTAGTTTTGTACTTATTAAATGAGCCAAACATAATAGTGGGTGAATCTAAAGTATAGGTTGTAATAGGTGCAATAATGGGTGCATAAAATTTAATGGAAAATTCATGATTAGGAAAATAAGAGGATGATTATGTGTCAGTGGGATCTGAATCAGTGACATAAGATAGACTACGCTTAATGATAGGTATGGTCAATATGACGATGTAAGCATGTAATAATATCTCCGCAATGACTTAAAAATGGTATCTTTTAAATAAATTAGTGATGGTAATAGAGATTTATGTTTTTATCTTCATATTATCTTCAAAAAATCTAACTATGACTTCCGGAAGTGAACATACTTCCCAAAAGAGAATGTGTTTTGTGAAAGCAATTTATTATTTGCATGTGTGAGAATGTGGAAGTCATGGATGGAAACCATTTAAAAAGAAAGGAAAATTACCTCTTAAGATTAGAAAAGTGAACACAGTCAATAGACATATCCCAAAATGATTATAATAATGTAATTCAAACAATTTCTCCTCAATATAATAGTTGGCATCTAAGCCAAAACAAACTAAGCCCAACCCAAAAACTTTTTAATACAAAAATGAACCCCCTATCTAAAAATAGGTGGAACTATATAAATTATTGCATTCACAAATAAAATACAATCAATAAATTGTAATGTTATCTTGAAATTATACTCCTACTTCATTATGAACCAAATCTAGACCTATAATTTTAAAGGACATTAAAATGCATGCACTTTGAAAAAAAAAAAAGACATCGTAGTTTGACACATAGATCAAAATATATTGGAAATTGAAAGTACAAAAACTATGACATGACAAAATTATCCTGCAAAAATTAAATTTTCCAAGCGAGTCCAAAGAAAGATGGAAAACAAAAAGAAATAGTATACTAGGTTGGATGCGGTGTTGGATGATATCAAATATGCTCTTTTCGAACATATTAGGAATTGGAAGCCATAATGGATAATTCCTAAAAATTCATTATCACATTGTTGTTAATATGCTAAAGAGTTAATTATTTGTAAATGTGTGTACACTAGATTTTCATAATGGGAAAAGGATGTAGAATTAATTCCATAATTTTAAATAGTAGGCAATTGTTTGTTGCTTTGTCAAATGTGGGATTGTAGACATACATAGTTAACTAAATTAGTCTAGGTGTATGTTATCGTGATAAAGATTGGTTCGTAGATTTACTATAACTTGTTTATAGGATTTTGAGAAAGTAAAAGAAATGTAGATTCAATGCCCCAAATAAATAATAACTAAGTGTTGTATGGTTTTGTCAAATACCATATTGTCGATTTGCATAGTTACAATAATTAGCTATGGTGTAGTAATGAGGAATTGATTTTTTTGGCATCACAAACTTTAGGAATTCAATAATATTGACATGTTATGTTGGCTCAAATTAGATCCCACGCCAAATAATCATTTGGCAAAATTCCCTTAAAATTTATAGATATTTGTTCCCGATTATGAAGCTTCAACTAATATGTGTATTAGGAATTTATTTGGGTGTTGTGAAACATACGATGAGGCAGCCATAAGGTTCAAAGGTGAAAAATATGATATCAATTTTATTAATTTTGTCTATAAAGATGATTTTGAACATGTGAAGTTGAGAAAATGGGGTAAGCATTATGACGCGCTAGGCCATGGATTGCTTTTTCCAAGAATCATGCCTATGTATAGGAAAGAAATTAATTAAATATTCTACACAAATTAAAAGTTTTTCATGCCATTTTCAAATCGCACTTACCCCATTTTTCATTATTAGTAGCAGTTTTAAGATTGTCTTAAAATATATACTAGTGGTCGCTCCGAGAGGAGCAAGATTACCCCGTTATTGGGGCATTTGGGGTTGGGAATGTGATGCTAGGTACTTTTTGGTATTTTCTGTATTTTTATGGAGGTGCTGACCAAGGAACTTAGAAGTTTTCATTCTATAAAGGGAATGGAGATGGTGTTGGTGCTATTTGTGTTTATAATTGGAACAAAAAGTTGTTTGGGGTTGGTTTGAAATTGACGGGAAGATGAAAACTATGGCTAAGAAGTGCCAAGTGATATGTTAGCATACTATGCAAGGAATTTATAGTGATCAATCAGTTATTCTGGTCTTATATATGGAGTTAGAGGTTACAAGTGTGGAATGGACCGTTCCTTTCAAAAAAACGTTCGTAAGACCCTTGGACGGTGGTGTAAGGCACACAAATCCATAAAGGGAAAACAAATATGCTAAATTGAAAATGAATTGAGACATGCGTAAATGGTTCCATTTAAGACAGAGTAATTAAGACATGGTGGTTAACAAAAAAGCTTTTATCAGCTTATTAACAATTCTTGCCAAAGCTGCAGTTTTTTTTTGTTTATGTATTTATATGTAAGGAATCATGTAGTTAAAATCAACATATGATGTTAAAAGAATTTTGTACTTTCTATTATTTGATAGTTTTCTTATAAAATATGAAGTAGAAACATAAAAACTATTCCAAACAGAGGTAATAAAAAGTGGAGTACAATTCCTTTAGTTTGTGAGAGGGATGGAATTTTAATGTGGTTGGGTAGATTACGTAGCAAATAGAGCAATGGCGTATGTAACCACAATGATTGTTGCTAGTTTTTTTATGGATATATGTAAAGAGTTAATCTCTTAGTTAATTACATGAATAATGAAACGGAATAGTGATATTTTTTTAGACAAAGTAAATGAATCTATTATAAAAGCTGGAAGAACATATCCACAAGATATACAAAATTGAACCATGCTTTAAAGTACATGCATCATCAGTGGTGTCCAACATTTGGCAAGCATCATTGTTTCACAATGTGTGGGTTTATAAAATTCTATGTAGAATTTTTCCCTAAGGATGTGGATGGTGTCTTCACTGGCAATGGCTGCTTGATATTGCATCGTTGTCTACAGTTGTGGCTTCACAACTTGAAGCAAATTAGTTTTAACAATATCCCAAAATTCTTGATAAAATTCAATCAGAAATCCATCAAGTCCTGGTGTTTTCCCTTTTTTCATGGTCCAAACAACAGTTTGAAGTTCCTTTTCGATTACTAGTTTTAGAAGAAACATATTGTCTTCCGCACTGACAACATAAGGGATAATATTCAACAGCTGTTGTTGGGAATTCCTGTCCAAATTCTTAGAATAACACTCCTTAGCAGTCCAAAGTGAAGTCATATAACATGGGGAATAAGTCAGCAGTGCTTTGAGGATATGCATTTACATGGCAAGTATAATGAATAACTAATACGACATGTTTCAAATGTCCTTCATAGAAAATTACAAATTTTGCATTCAAACTTTGCATTCTCTTTGGAAAAATTCCTAGTGTTGACAATAGAATATTTGTATCTAATATGACAACAAGAAAACTTCCCGTGCTGACATGACAATACAATATCTGTAATAACTTGCTTGCATATGGACTTGTCTCCTTCTGTAAAAGCCACTACTCCCTGTATTTGTTTTTCCTTTTGGTAACTTTGATAGTAAGTGGTGACTTTGTTGTCAACACTCTATTTTACAGAGCTTTGGATAGCTTTATGAATAAATCACATTTTTGAAGATGTCTCTAAAACCATAATCATTGAACTATTAAAACCAAGGATTCAAACCACAATAAGATGTAGGAACACGCACTATACATAGTTTTACAAAAATAAAATCAATCAATATATGAATTTAGGTAAATCCATCTAATATAAGCTCAAAAAAGTGCATCCATCTACCAATAACACACAACAAAACAATTAGTTTTCATATTTTTTTAAATGTGAAAAACAGAATAATAAGGATCTAGAAATTAGACAATGGATATGAGGTACACAACTTGTTTAGACTAAGAAAGACATAAGGAATTAAACAAACAGCTAATCATTTCAAAAATCATTCAAATGATTTCATGGCAGTCAATCCTATTTGAACATGGACTAAGTAAGTTTGTATTCGTGGTAATGGCAAGAAGGTCACTATAATCCATTCAAAACTTAGTCTTCGCTTGTAATCTAAGAAAATAAACCAACCCTCAAATGAAAAAAATGACCAAATGTTCCATCTCGAGATGCTTTTGAGGGGACTTCACTGTAATTTTTCCCACAAACATGCAATAAAAACCCAACCTCAAATAAAAGACGTGAAAGAAAGATATTGCTTCATGCTCTTGAATGCCATGGTTTGGTATCAATATCTACACCCAAATGTAACCCCAAGTTATAGATATGAGTTTCTTTCTGATGACCAAAATGATTTTAAGATGTGAGGGATTGTAGATCATTGACAATATGCAAGGAGATGTTGAATAAATACTTTGGTTGATCTCTTCCCCTTTAAAGCCATACATAGGTCTCAGGCAATGGAATAATCATTGCTTAGTAGAGGCGAATGCTTTGCATTCCCTTCATTCTGTTTTGCTAAATTGCAATGAATATGGTAACATGAACAAACTAATTATTCTTTTAAATTTGACCAATAAAAACAAACAAATCCAATCTCTTTTTATCAATTCAAGAGGATATGAAAACATGAACAAAATTATATATTTTTAAGTTCTAGCCATAAAAACAAATTTCCACTGTCACATTAGAAAGCCGACAGAGATTTTTTCCTACGTCTCCAGTTTAATGCCTCATCATACAAAAATCTTTGCAGAAACAAAAACTGCAATGAAATTGAAAATATAATGATCAACTAATATCCCTAAGAGTTACCCCGCTCACCTATTTGTGAAAACCATTCCAACGCATAAACTTGCAACATAGAGGAATGTAACCCATCTGGAAGACATGGCTTTCGAATGCATTTTTCTAGCTCTGGCCATTCTCAACAGACTTCCACCAAAATATAATTTTGCAGTCTATTCGATACAATTCATGATTCAGCAACCTATCCTACAAAGTCGACTGCGATGAATACAAAATTGCAGGCACTTTGCCATGCCAATCTGCCATTAGATCACCACATTAACTCCACTAAAAACCCACCATTTGGGTTTTCATGCTCCCTCTTAAGGACCCCAACATCCACTATAATTCCAAGTCCCCTGAGGGAAATACAACAACACCATAATCAGGGGGCTCTGGAACTCATCAGATATCAATAAAAACCCACTATTTGGCTGGATCTCTGATCAACCCACTTCATTTTTGTGCTCATATTAGCCAAATACTCATGACCCACTTCACCTCTTGATCATCAACTGCCAATGTAATTGAATTCAACAGGACAACAATCAGGGTGCTCTGGAACTAATCAGCTATCATTAAAAAAATATGCCACTATTTGGCAGGATCTCCGATTGACCCACTTATTTTCTGGGCTCCTCTCTCTCAAATTACCATGGGAAAGACAGAGCCTTAGCAGGCACGCACACATGAAGCGTCCATTTTCAGGAAGATAGAGAACACTTCGTTTCAGAATTTTCTACACAACATAGTTTGTCTCTCTCTCTCTCTTGAAAGAAACACTAAACCTGATTCAAAACAAAGGCGTTGTCAATTCGAAACCCATATTAGCTTCTTCCCATAAAGGACCTTGACCTGGCAGTCAATGCAAGTCCCAAAACCCACATGAATATACACTCCAGTTTGGTAACTCACAAAACCTTACAAAAGTAAATAATCACACAATTGACTACTACTTACTACCAACATTTAAGCATACACAGTGAATGGCATTCCTCTCAAGCATTCTAGCCTTCCTTCACAAATCTTCCTTACTTTCAACTTAAGCAATAGGCCTTTGTATGGAAGAGAAGCTAAGTACTGATGCAACAGTTAAGGTGGTTGCAAATTTATGATTGCAAATTCATTCATGAATATATATATTGAATGTGTATATGTTTGCTTCTCAGTTCTCTCTCTGTGTATTACTGACTAATTGAGTACACCCAACTCAGAACTATGTGAGATAAGTCTCATTACACTTTATGGGTGTATATTAAATTACTCGTTAACCACACCCAATACTAACCATGTGAGATACGTAATTACAATTGATGTGTATATGTTTGTTGTCTCTCTTTCCGTGTAATACTGAAAAAGTGAGTATATACCCAGGAGGGGAGGCCATTAAAAGCTTCTTCTAGCATGACAGCTCCGTGTACGATGTTTGGTTTAGCTGTGCATCCAACCAGGTTCACAGATCCATCCCTCCAATCTGGAAAAAAGCCATGTTTTGGTCTATATTGTGTCATTTTTCATGGAATTAGAATATCATGTGTTTATCAATGAGTATGTATGCATATTTGTAATTTTAACTGCATGATTCATACAGTTTGGTATGCTGACAGTATACTTGATGGTTTTGTTTTGCTAAGTTAAGGCATGTGGGTGTTGTAGGAAGTTAAGGGATGTAGTAGTTGTTAACCTACAAGCATACAAGAACCCGACTTTATAAAATTTTAAAAATCAGGGAGAAACAATCATACAACAAGACTTAACTCTAATCCTGGTCAGTTACTGGAATCTGAGAGAAGCCTTGAACTATGTTTAACGATTTATGGGCACCTGAACAATCAAACAAGAGAAGATCTACTGTGTTCGAAGCAGGTGATACCTTTTCCTATTAACGGTTTGTTGATCTGCTAACATTTTGCCCTACCTGGAACGATTTGAATGCCCTTTTACCAGACTGTGATGGGTTAAATGTGGACCTGGTTTTATTTGCTGAGTTGATTGATCAAAAGCCAACAATAAACACTAATAAAAAATTACACAAGTAAACAGGAAACCGCTTTCAGAAGAAAAAGATAGAGACAAAGCCTAACCTGTGCTGCGGGGGAAGCTTCCAAGCAGGGCGGAAAAGGATTTCCACACGAGGAAAGAACATAAAAGGTCGATTAACAAAATAGACAAAGAACAAGTGGGCAATATACAGAGAAGAGTAGCAGAAATAGACATACATTTCTCACTTTTGCTACATCATCCCACCTACCACTTGCAACATAGATGTTTGACAACAACACATGAGTTCCAGAGTCTCATGGATCTAACTCAAAAAGCTGCTCTGCTACTCGTTTTGCTAACTCCATGTTGCCATGAACTCTGGAAGCACCGAGCAAGGCTCCCCACATGGAAGGAGTAGGTTCTAATGGAATTCCTTTCATAAACTCCAAAGCCTCCCCCAGACGGCCTGCTCGACCAAGAAGGTCAATTATGCATGCATAGTGTTCTGCTTCTTGTATCAACACTTCACTGAATTACAAAATATATCTTATGTCTCTATTGTCATGCCCTAGAGGAGGTCGTTCCTTGTTGGCCCCAAAACCTGTAGCCTACAGGTGCTAATACAAACTCCTCCTGTTAATCCTAAGTTGTTTGTACTTGTCCGCTCCTATTCACCTACTCTTCTTATCTGGGGACATTTATAGACTTATTTATTGCATCCTCTTTAGCTTAGTGTAACCCCATCTTAATTTGTTTGTACAAAGAGGTTGCAAAGAAGTATGCTATGGAGATGAGAGCAATGCTTTGGGAAACATAGTTAGGTGTTTCTCGTAAATTACTATCCTTCGTGGCCAAATCCAGAGCTTACCTTTGGCTTACCACCGCATGCAGACCCAGATGGCATCACTGTCCTAATGCAAGGAGATGTGAGCAGCCTGTAAGTGCTCAAGAATGATAAATGGGTTGCAGTAGAACCTATACCCAATGCATTTGTGGTGAATTTGGCAGATCAACTGCAGGCCTTTTCTAAATAAAATACGGTCAAATATTCCATCTGTAAAACGTTTTCAGAGGATTTATTACTCTGTTCTTTTTGTGGATTTTGATTAGGTTGTGAGCAATGGGAGATTCAAGAGTGCAGAGCACCGGGCTGTAACTAATACATCAAGTGAACAAATGTCTATTCCTACCTTCTATGGGCCTTCAATGGATGCCTTCATTGTTTCTGTAGAATCCATAGTGGATGAGGACCATCTTTCTTTCTACACAATATATAGGCTTGAAGAATAGATCAGAGAAGACATGGGAATTTCCAGATATATATTTGAGCTTTTCATTCTGAAAAGTCATTTAATATTTAGAATTTATAAGTAATTGTTTTTTCATGCAATTCTGAGATCTAGCTTCACTGCCCTGGAAGACAGCCCGATATATATTTGTGGTTTTCAATCTAGAAAGTCATTAAAATGTCTAGAATTTATAAGTAGTAGTTTTACCATGCAATTCCGAGATCTAGTTTCACTGCCCAGGAATTGACAAGACTTGCAGGAGGAGTAGTAAGTCTTAAATTGTTAATAAAGGGGAAAAGTTAAGCTTATGAATTTATGTCAGCCGTAATGATCCATGGAAACTGGTGTAAATGATGATTGCATCATGACATAGCCGACATATCCATGCAAAGCAACAAAACCGATTTTTATTCCAATTAAACACCTAACATTTGTCTACACAATTGATTTATTTGTACACAACTATATCATTGTGAGAAGCGCCCTTTCTTTCTTCCTGATCTATAATAGCCAGACATGGACTCAGCTGAGATTCGGCAATACTGACTGGCAAGCCAACGTGCACTTGGCAAAAACACCTTAAAATGACTCAGCTACTCTGAATGAGGGATTTTTCTGTATTATCTTATTCTAATTTGGAAGTTTTAGTACTTGCACTCGCTTTAACACCAGCAGAGAGGAATGAGTAGAAACTTCTTGTGAAGGGATTTGGTGGCATGGCCTCCTCCAAAAGAATGGGGGGGTGGGTATCAAATGGAATTGCACTATGAAAAAGTTGCTAAAGAAGCCAGTAACAGGAAGAACAAAAGAAACAACATAGGTTCAATGAGCTGCGTTTTGCAGAGAATGGAGGAAAATATAGAGAAAGCTGTAAGAGGGTTTCTCCCTTGGGCTTCGCATAGGCAGACCCCAACAGCTTAGACGGACAACTAAATTTACCTAATGCAGCTTCCTATCTTTGGTTTGAACTGTTTCTATAGAAAACGAAACCATACTGTTACCTGTACATAAATACCAAAGTCAAAGAAATTCTTCGGAGTTGTGAATTAAAAATCGATGCATTGATCAAGATACTTAATGCCTCTTCACCGCATTCATTTTGGGCGTACCCTCCAATCGTTAATCTCCATAAAACCTCATTTCGATCAGGCATTTTGTCAAACAGTTGGCGTGCGTCCTCGGCGGTGCCACATTTTGCATACATATCCGGGAGGGAACTCCCAATATAAACATCTGAATCAAACCCAATTTGGACAATGTAAGAATGTGCCTGTTTCCCTAGCCATAGTCCATCTCTTCCTAATCCAGCACAGGCCTTGATAATGCAAGGGAAGGTGAACACATTTGGTTTTAAGACTGACCCTTGACTTTGCCATTGTCTTTGCTTTTGCAATTGAGAAAAGATCAAACAACTAATTTATGCAAAATATCAGTTGCCTTTCGAAATCATCCAACCGGTTAAGGTTAAAACATTCCGAATCAGGTGGAAGCTGGTTGATATATAAATCCAAAATTACAGCAGTGACATGATGACAAGCAGCTGAAGCAGCACACCGTCGTCCTCGAGATCAAGTGCTGGCTAGAAACACGCCTCCGATGTAATGAAAGTAATTTTACTTATAACACCTTTTCTTCTGATCATTGTTGATTGTTATCATGTCTAAATATTATTTTTCATCTCAGTCTAATGGTCGGGGAGAGTGCACTTTTATGATGAACTTCGTGACTTGAATAAGATTTTCATAGGTGATACGGTGCGAAAGATATATTTGGAAGGATATATTGTTGAAGAATATACATCTATTGGTACAAATCAAATGAAATTATATGACATTTTTCCTCCCGATATGTAATGATTTAATTTGGTAGAATATTGTTTGTTGATTTAATTCATGATCATGAGAACCAATAAATCTAACTACTTGCATCAATTGAATTCCTAGTAATTTATGTAAAGTCTATTTCATGAAGAATATCATATGAAGATCTTCCCAATCTCTTCAAGAATGTTTTCAATGAGATCTTCAAATGATAATAGAACATGGAAAAGGATTTTTGGGTTCCCCATTCTATTTACAACTCAAGGAAGAGGTCGAAGATGATGTTTAAGAAAGTGAGCATTTAGAGGATATAAAAGTTGTGTCGATTTTGTGGAAGATACTTGTCATAAGGACAACCTTAGCAATATTTTCGAGAGACCATACCATTCCCAAGGGAAAGGTATTAAAATGGTCCGGTTTTGTTTTTGCTTGTATGATTTTTAGAAGAAAGAGATTTTGTGGAAAATTTCAATAGAAAATAGTAAACTAAAATAGTTTTAAATTCCACTCATTTTATTTACCTATAAAATATAAATGAATAATTTCTATCTTTGACGACATAGTCAATATGTATATATTGGCATGCATATTTTTTTTTGGTTTATTTCATAATGACATAGAAGCTAAAAATGCGGTGAATTTCCATGTTGTATAGTAGTCGTAGTTGAAGGTCTCATTTTCATGCATGTTAAGAGGATGTCATTTTCACCATCACATTAAATATTCATAGAAAACATGTCTCCATAAAATCCTCCTCATCAATTGTGTAATGCCTTTGATGTCTCCAACTTGGTTTTCTTTCCTATCGGTGATAGCATTGCACACTTATAGTGAAACTGAAGTTGTAAACTAATATTCACATGTCATTGTGGCCCAAACAAGATTGTGTGCCAAATAATCATTCGAGAAAATTTCCATTCGAATTTTATATATATCCTTTCTCAATTATGAAGTTACTGACTAATGTGTGTATTAGTATTTTATTTAGGTCTTGCATAAATGCACGATAAGGTGGCCATAAAGTTCAAAGGTGCAAAAGATAATATCAATTTTAATAATTTTAGCTATAAATATGATTTTAACCACGTGAATTTGAGAAAATGGGCAAGCATTAGGACTCTTAGGTAATGTCTTATTTTTTCCAAGAAGCATGCTTATGTATTTGGATGAAATTATTGGAAAAATCTACACAAGGATTTTTCAAAGTCCTTCATGGAAATTGCAAATAATATTTTCCCCTTTTTTTTATAATTAGTAGTAGTCTTTAGGGTGTCTTAAAATATATATAAATAATATCCTTTTTCTAATAACACCTTTCCTTCTAATCATTGTTGATTGTTTTCATGTCTAATTTTTACTTTTCATATCGTTGTAATGGTAGGGGAGAGTCTTGAATAATATTATCACAACCGATACAATGTGTGAAGGATCTGTTTGGAATGACATATTGTTGAATAATATTTATCTGTTAGTACAATTCAATTGAAATGATCTCGACATTTTCCTCCTTATATGTGATGATTTACCCTGGTAAAGTGTTGTCTATTGATTTTATTCATGATTGTGAGAAGCATTAAATCTAACTTCTTGAACCAATTAAATTCCTTGTAATGTATGCATAGCCTATTTTATGAATATTATCATATGGATAACTTCTTGATCTCGTCAAGAATAATGTCAATGAGATGTGAATGATAATAGAACCTGAAAAATGATTTTCGGGGTTCCCCATTCTATTAACAACTCAAGGAAGTGGCCAAAGTTGATGTTGAAGAAAGTGAATATTCAAAGGATATAAAAGTTGTGTTCATGTTGTGGAATATCCCTGTCACGAGGATGACCTTGGAAATATTTATGAGAGACCATATCATTCCCAAGGAAAAGGAATTAGAAAAATCGGTTATAAAATACTTCTCTGTTGTTATTTGGCATGATTAATACAATATTACATAACATAATGGAAATTTATTGATTTCCTATTTTTTTATAAAAAGGAACATAAAAATTGTACATGATATAAGGGTTATATGTGTACATTTGCAAAAGTGAACAAGGGAAACATGTAAGAATGAGTCTCAAATCCTTCTATTAGATGTACAATAAAAACGTCTACCTTAGCATGAACATGCACAAATGAAGATCAAATGTTACAAATTATGTAATTTTCTCATCATCTCTAACTTGATATTTCTTCCCATCAAAGATATCATTACCACCATTACCATTACCATTACCATTACTTTAAAAATTGTGTAATTTCATCGTCATTTCTAACAAAGGGATATGAGCGGATTAGTTGATTTTTAGTGTTTGGACTAAATTTGGATTGTAGTGATGGTGGAACAGGATCCATTTGGATAACATGCTTCACCAGGGAGACATTGATGTATAAGTGTGTTGGATAGTAGCATATGGGAATGATAAATACCTATTTAGGTGTTGTGTCTAATCCGGTTTCTAGTGTACCGGGTAATGGGTTTGGATATGATTCTTTCGATGTCTAATAATGTCACCTCGACCTTATTATTTGTCACATCCACTTCATTTTAGGGTTTTTATTTCACACATGTGCCTAAAAATAAACCCTAACTACCCGCAAAAGGGTGAAGCACATTTTTGTCTAAATAAAATATGCAAGTTATTGGATGTGGCGGTCACCCTAATGTGATTGTCACCAAGCACTACACTACATTTAAGAATCAATGTAGATTCGGTGTGTGTGTGTGTGTGTGTGTGTGTGTGTGTGTGTGTGTGTGTGTGTGTGTGTGTGTGTGTGTGTGTGTGTGTGTTGGTGGGTGTGTGGGTGTATGTGTGTGTGAGAGATTATTAATCGTATCTATTGAAGTTGAACCAAGATAGAATGTTATAACTATTTTGTCTCCAAGATAATGTGTGCGATTGAACTTAGAATTTACCATTCCTATCACAGAATAATGCATCCCAAATGAAGTCCTCGAGTTTTCCTTTTGTCCAAATAGTAGATAGAAAATAGTAACCTATTTACCCCTTAGAATAGTTAGTAGGTTGTATATACATGATTTATTTGTTTGAATTTTAACATTAAAAACACTAGAATTTGACCCATAGTGATAAATAATTTTTTATTTTAAATCATAACAAATGGTTTGTACCTTAAAAATGGAAAAATCAATTGAGAGGATCAAGCACAAACAAGGGGACAATATAATTGGTTGGACATGTCCCCTATTGGGCTCTTTTGTTTGAAATAATTTAAAGATAAACAAGAAAATGCTCATCCGAGTAACACATTGCTAGATGTCCAAAAGTAACAAGATAATTCCCGAAAATAAGAGGAAAAATGTATGGAAATGTAAAACATTGTTAATGTAAAGAAAAATGAGTGTTATCTATGTCTAATTTTCTTTCTTAGGAATCATATATAACACAACATACTAAAGACATAATGTAATAGTAATATTTGCATAATTTTGTGTTCACAATATAAATTTTTAAGTAGTGGGTCTTTTAACTGCAATAATATCTCCCATTGTTGTTATTTTATAGAATTTATAGGAAACTTGGACTTGATGAAGTGATAAAGACTATGATGCCCATTAAAACAACCCACTTGAGACCCAAGGACAACCTAGGAGTAGTTAGGAAAATTATGGAATAATTTTTTTGTTTAAAAGAGTCTACAACTAGGTTATAAGGCAACAATTGTCACTAACAAGTTCCAGATCAATTCTAATCCACTAGAATATACTTTTCTTTTATTAACAATAATTAGAGGTCATAAGGTCCAAAATTTAGGGTTAGAAAGTTCAATTAGGGTCAGAGGGTAAATCCTCACCATACCCACTCTCTAACAATATTTAAAGATTCAACTTGATTTTTCTTAAAATTAACACATTCAAAATTTCCCTAAATCATTCCCATTGGATGGGAAATTTCCTCACCTTTGTAGTGATATAAATAAGTCCTAACGCCTCATATTTCTCGAGTTATGAGTCGACGGGCCTTGGGGTGAAATTTTTCCCCAAGAGCGGGCCCAAGGGAGAAAATTTAACCCAGGGTGGGTCTGCATGGGCCACAGGGAGATATTTTTCCCGGAGGAGGAGTCGGGTTTGTGGGGTACTTGAAGATATTTTGGAAATATCCTACGCATGGTGAAAAGCTTTGTTTGCACCCACGCTCCCGCGAGTCCGCAGGACACGTGATGCCTCCTAATCCAATGCAGGGAAGCGGGCGGTGGGGATAAAGAGTTTTAACAATCCGAAGTGATAAAAGGGTAAAATTTACCTGTGCCTCTGCCAATGCCTTGTGATGCCACATGGTAGCTCCGTATTAGCTGTGGGGCGCTAGGGCGGTGGGGAGAAAGTAGAATTTTTTTGCCAAAATTATATGAAAACGCAAAAGGTAGAAAGGGACCCGCTCTTCCACTTTGGTGCCTCGCAATGCCACATGGAAGCTCCCGATTAGGCTGGGGTCGGGCGGGGATGTGGGGAAAATTTGGAAAATTTTCCCAAAATGTTTCTGAAGTGCTAAGTTGAAAAGGATCCACCCCTCCGCCAACACCTCGTGGTGTCACGTGGTAGCCTATGATTGGGTCAGGCTGGGGCGGCGAGAAAATTTGGAAAAATTTTCGAAATTTTTTTGAAGCTCTAAGGGAAAAATTTGGAGTCCAATGGGTTTCTTTAAGAAATTTTTTTCCCAATTTTTTTTTGACTGTTAAAATTATTTATGACGCCAAATGAAGAAAAACGTAAGAAGGCCATAACTTTTGATAGAGAGCTCGATTTTGGGAAAACAAGGACTTTATGGAAATCTCTTGACATAATCTTTACTCATGAATCATTAAATTTTGATTTTGATAAGGTTTAAAAAGTCAATTTCAAGAAAAATATCTGCAGGATTTTACAGTGTGAACTTGTAAATTTTAACTTATAAGATTTGTTCAATTTGATCTTCTTCCTCTCTCAACATGTCAAATAGACATGGAGAATTGTTCTTAGATGGATTTAAGAAGGATTTCAAGATTCAATTTGTCTTATTGATTTGCAATTTGAAAATTTACATCTCTAGACAACAAAACAACTGTAAGAGGGTTGAGCCCACTTTTGCTAAATTTTCTAAGAAGTTCCTTATATATTTTTGTCCCATTTTGATTCGTTTAGGGCTTACTACTTCAATTTAATCATTTAATTTTTATTTCATTGTTATTCTGAGTTCGAATTATGCATTTGGATAAAGTATTTTCCAGTTCAATAATACAAAACAAAGATCAAATTTTAAATGATCTACTCACCATTTTCATCTTCCAAGTGTTAGATTTCATTCCAATTCTAATCTAATACATTTAGTTGATTCAATTCGACTATTCAAAGCTAAAATACATCTCTAATTTCAAATTTTCACATATTTCAAAAGACAGAGTGTTACACTTCCTTCATATGCATTTCTTTCTTTCAAACAGAGATTACAACTCACATTTAGATGATTAAATTCAATACAATGATGCAATTTTAGGAAGTTTATGCAATCCTTTATTTATTTCAAAATAAAAATTTACAACTTCCTTCTTTCATTCTTCAATTTCATCATACAAGACACGATTTCTTGCTTTCAAAAGAACAGGAAAGAGTATGTCTCTTTCACATTTCAATTTACACTTTCATAACCAATACAACATATTTACATTAAAAACATATACAAGTTCATCAACTTCAAGTGGGGAAGGTTATAATAAAATTTCATTTCACAAGGGACTCACAAACTATCTTTATCTCAGCTCCAAAGCAGCAACATGCATATGTCTCATTCTTCCAAATTGTGACCACAACAAGAGTAAGGGAAAGGAAACACTCTCCACCCAACCAAGACATCCAATGAAGAGGAGAATCCATCCTTCTTCATTGGCCCCTGAGCCCCAACCACAATGCAATAAAAGATGTGATCCAACTCATGGCAACAATAAGCTTCCACAAACACTCAAGCAACATTTTCACAATAAAAACATAGTCCAAAACAGAATGTAGTTTACAACTACATTAAAGCATGACAAACATTACTGAGGCTTCATCAAGTAAGCCAAAGGAGCAAGAAACTATGGGGGATGCTTCTTATGCCTCCTAAAAGGGAAATGGGTATCACCACCTTAATTACAACCCACCGAATATAGTATATCGAACCCTAACATTCCTTATGCCTCCCCCAAGTACCCCTTATTCCTCACATTTCCTTATGCCTCCCCAACCTCTTATGGCACCCCATAACGAGTAAAGAAATGCAAGCTATTTATTTGTAAGGTGGAACCCAAATCCCAACTCCCTCCACCCTTATACCTCCCTAAAACACACCTGTGCCTCCCACAAACTAAACCCCATCGTCTTCTCCTACAACATTCTCGAGGCCATCTACCCAACAGCCCACAAACATGCTAAAACATTCACACATTAACATTGACATTCATAAAAGAAGAGAATTTCAAAATCCAAGATCTTACCTTTCCATGACGGAGTTTCCCAAGTTCCAAACATGGTGAAGTTATTTCAAAGCAAACAATACAAAAATATACCAAACAACCAAAAGCATGAAAAAGTATTCAAGCTTCTCCAAAAAGCAAGAGCTCCCAAAATAGTAAGGAATTCACCCCAGAAATGAAGTCCCCAAAATGAAGCAACCCAAAACAAGGCAAGCAATTCGAATTTTATAGAAGAGGGAAGGGAAGAGGATGAGGTGTGTCCTTGTAGGATGCCACATCACACATCCTCAACCCCAACTCAAAATTCAGCTTCATTATCTAATGCATAATAAATAGGTGGGTGAAAAATATGACAGTTTACTTACATACTCAAATCCAACCCACACCCCAAAGGATTGAAATTAAATCATGTAAGAAAAGTGCAATTAAAACCTACAATTTTCCCTCTCAAAAAGCATTAAAAAGTCTAATATCAACTCTCCAACCATAGGTATGGTTGGTAAATAAATTTAAGAGGTATGGGACAAGTTTAACTTGTCCCACAAGCCTCAAAAATCAGCCTCCAAGGACACATTTGAATTTCCAAGGAGGTGGAGTGTTTCCCACTCAAAAGTTAACTTACACATCACTTACACATATATTACAACACTTTAATGCAAGGCCAACAACTCTATTAATTACTTTCCTATGACATATTTTTATTAATTAACTTAACAACATGATTACTCATAATATTACACATCATTTAATGAATAATGAAAGGGTCAATGCACCACAAAATAAACACATGCAAACATAAACAAAGGAACCAAAAATAAAAACACATAATCCCTTGGTCACATTTAAAGGTGATCCCCCATGGGAATCCCTAACACAAACAAACACGCACAAACAATACAAGTTGCCATGGTGACCTTGTTGAATTCATCTACATTCTAATGTGGTTGGTCTCTAATCCCCCAATATTTGTTGCGATATTTTAAACCTGCAAAATACAAATACCTCCTTCGGCCTCATGGCCATATCAAAACATCCAAAATAATATAAATATAATTCCCAAAATCATCCAGATATATGAATCACAACAACATCAAAGCAATCTAACCATATCATTTACAGTTTTATCAACAACTATATCATCATCCAATAATTTCCATTTCTAGGTCTACTCACAATATCCAAATATCACATGTCCGAACAACATCCATAATATAACCATGTCAAACAATTTATCATCATCAACATATAAAATGTCTCTAAGAATCATCATGCATCATATAAGAATCAAAGTCAACAATAATCCATGATCGAGCATCTAACATCATACTAAATAAAACTATAATAATGTCCATGATATAGTCAGTAGTATCATGATCAGTATCAAAAAGGTGTCAAAGGGAAGTGGGCACTACATCCCCCTCCCCTTAGACTCAACTTCCTACTAGAAGTCACCGGAGCATATGGGGAAACATAACTCGTAACAATGTAGCATCCTCCCAGTAGTTGCGGTCTCATCATATCTATCCCACTACACTGGACCGAGATCAACCTCTCTCGCCCCCGAAGGCCCGGGTCCTATGATCTAGGATGCGAATGGGATCCACCATCACCTTCCCTTGATCCTACACCTACAATGATGCCCAATCTAACACATGATAAGTATTAGAAACATATCTCCTAAGAAATGAAACATGAAACATATCATGTACACGAGACAAGATGGGTGACAATGCTAGACAATAGTTCAAAGGCCGATACACTCTAAGATATCAAAAGGGCCCACGAATCTAGGAGCTCACTTAGAACCTTTTCCATAAGGGATAGGGATATTATATGGCACGACATGAAGGAAAACCTTCATGCCCACATCAAAACTACAGTCCATCCTATGTTGATCTGCATACTTCTTCTCATCATGCATGTGCCTCCTACTGATCTGTCTGATCAAAACCACCTGCTGATCCATGTCCCACAATAAAGTTGGTCTAAGAGAAACACTTTCCTCTAACCTATCCCAACTAAGAGGTGTCCTACACTCTTTAGCATACAAATCTTGAAAAGAATCCATGCTATAGAACTCAAAACTATTATTGTAGGAAAACTCCACCAAGTGCAGGTACTCCTCCCATCTAGATTTCTGATCCATCACATACATCTTGAGCATATCCTATAAAATATCACTCACCTCGCTCGCCTATCCATCTGTCTCGGGGTGATATGTTGTGCTGAAGTTGATTCTTGTCCCGAGGGCATCTTGCATGGTAGTCTAGAAATGGGAAGTGTACAAAGGATCGTGGTCACTAATGATCTTCTACGGAATCCTGTCAACCTGAAAATATCATCAAGATACACTCGTGCAACTTCATTGGCCATATAAGTGGTCTTCACTAGAGAAAAGTGAGCCACTTTTCTCAATTTATCAACCGTGACCATGATGGCCTCGTGGTGATATCTCAACATCGGTATCCCAAAAATGAAGTCCATGGAAATGGTGTCCCATTTCCACTCCGATATAGCATGAGGAAAGAGAAGACCAGCTAGATGTTGATGCTCGACCTTCACTTTCTGGCACTCTTAACATCGTGACACAAAGGGGCCACGTATCTATGAAGCCCTCTATAATTATACAACTGTCTCAAGGTAGCATGCGTCTTCTTCATCCTCGGATGGGCTGAATAGGGTGCATGATGTGCCTCTCTCAAAATTTCCTGCCTCAAGCCTCCATCTCTAGGAACATAAATCCAGCCTCTATTCTGAGAAAACCATATGCCACTAAGGAAAAACCATCAAAATTCCCCTCGATCGGTCTCGAGACTCAATCTACTGGTCGAATTGCAATGTAGAAGGCTGTCAAGAGGAAGGCTGCTAAAGAATCTTACTCCATAAATCTATGCTCACTGAGGTGGCCAAAGCCACATGTCTCCATCTGCTGAGATCTTCTACCACCAAATCCTCCTTCCCCTTCACATGCTCTATCTCCATATCATACTTACAAAGCAACTCCATCCAATGCTTGTTGACGAGCGTTGAGATTGGGGCATGTGTGAAGAGGTGGGGAAGACTCGGGTGATCTATCCCGAGTGTGAATCTCTAGCCAAGAATAAATTCCCTCCATCAAACCAAAGAATGCACAACTGCCGCAAGATCAAGATCATGATTTAGATAATCAAGCTCATAATCATTGAGTTTGCAAGATTCAAAATCCACTACTCTGCCCTCCTATATCAACACACCTCCAAGTCCTGCTAAAGAAGCATCCGTGCAAATGAAAAACTCACCTTGTGAATCTAGCACTACAAGGATAGGTGATGTAATGAGGCATTCCTTTAGTGTCCTTAAGGCCTACTCATACACATGCGGCCAAACAAACTTCTTCCTTTTTGTTGAAGGGAAGTGATGGGGTGTGCAATCTGAGAGAAGTCCTGAACAAATATCCTATAGTAACCTTCTAGTCCCATGAAGCTACACACCTTAGTCATAGTAGTGGGTGTTGGCCAATCAATAATAGCTCTAATCTTAGAAATATCGATGGCGATACCTTCCCCAGAAATAATATGACCCAAATATTGCACCTCCGTTTGAAAGAATGCACACTTCTCTAAGTTCCCGTAAAGTTGTTGCTCTTGAAGTCACTGAAGAACTTGGTGAAGGTGCCCCTCGTGCTCCTGATGCATACATGAATAAATCAAAATGTCATCAAGGAAGATGAGCACGAAGCAATCTAAGAAATTCTTGAATACCTAATTCATCAAAATCATAAATACTACGGGGAATTAGTCAAACCAAAAGGTACCACTGTGAAATCATAGTGGCCATATCTCATATGGAAGACGGTCTTATGAGTGTCTCGCCTCCGAAATCCTTAGGTGATGGTAGCACCTAATTAAGGTCTATCTTAGAGAAAGTTGTGGCTCCCTTCATCTGATCAAACAAATCATCAATGCATGGAAGGGGATAACCATTCTTGATCGTTACCTTATTCAGTTAGCGGTAATCAATACACAACCGAAAGGATCCGTCCTTATTCTTTACAAAGATCACTTTGGTGCACTCAAAGGAAATACTAGGAAGAATTATGCCATTCTCCGAAATCCTTAAAGATGTAACTTGAGCTTGCAAAGCTCGGGGGTAGTCATCTAGTAAGCTTCTTGTGAGATAGAATCTGCTCCCGGAACTAGATCTATATGAAAATCAATCTCACATGGGGGTGGTAACCCTTGTACCTCCCTTGGAAAGACATTTGCAAACTCTCTCAAAATGGGATGATCATCTAGTGATGGTCCACTAGACCCATCCTCCGATCTATCACTTGAATGTAGTAGTATACATTTAACAACCCATCCGAAATACCGCTTAAGCTACAAAGTAGAGATGGTGTGAATAAAACGCATCTATTGACCTTCGCTATCATCGCCTCCACTCCTAGATCATCTCTGCATGATATGATCTTGTGGTAACAATCCACTCTAGCTCTGTGTGCAGATAACTAGTCCATGCCCAAGATGACTCCATAAGAGCCCAACGGAAGGATACGAAGATCCGAGGTAGTGGTGAAAGGTCCCAAATCCACCACACACTCCTTAACTAAGGAGTCTGCTGGTGCTCAAAATGGTATCGCCCCATCTCGTGCCTTTGAAATATTATTCATTCACGGCCTCTATCACTTTCTTCTTCCCCGTGTTGTGTCTAGTTGGTCTTGTGCCATTTTTAATCTTCTCCTAGGTCAAGGATCGTGTGCATGGGTCCATATTTGTCTCATGGTTCCTTTGTTCCTCTCGAAGGAGCTCTATATCTTGAGTCTCCCGTGCTCTGTTCCTTCAAGACTCGTGTTTTCCCATTCTCTCCATTTTCCATAGTCAAGATCTGCTATCCTTGCCATTTTTTCCCTAAATACTTGAGGAGAAATGAGTTGATGTGTCCCTAAGGATCGTGTTTGAGCCTTTCGAATCTAAATTCTTTGTCCTTGAAGAGAATTTCATTTTCTGGCTTGAATGGACATTGTTCAGTATTCTACAGTTTGACGAGCATTTTCTCCCAGTCAAATTTGCATCCTAGCATCAACATGGAAACATGACACCTCTTGGCTGGACACATATCGGCTTAATACTTCAAAATTTCTTGAAAAGCCTCAACTTTAGAATGTGTCCACCGGAGGAATGACGCTCGTTTGAGAATCAAATTTTTGGTTTGACTTAGAAATAGCACCGGGAGGACACGTGGAGGGTTGGTAGGATAGAGACATGTGGAGGCTTCCGCTGGCTTTCCCATGCTTAGACAAATTTCAAAAGGTTTTGGGAAGTCGGGGACATGTGGCGAGCCCACCCTTATTCAATGTCTCCACTTTACACACCATCTTAAAGAAGCACCATGATGACATGTTGGGAACTCCACTCACTTTGCATATATGCTTGCAGCTTTCTATGGACAAGGGAGACTACCTCGAGCTTGACAAGTGGCGCCTTTCACCGAGCTTCAAGCCTTCAAATCATTTTTTCCAAAGAAGGACACGTGGCGATCTCGTGCTCATGCAAGATATAAAATTTTGGGACCGCCTCAAGTAGCATTGTGGTGACACGTGGAAATTTAAAAAGTCATAAGGGGCTAGGAAGTGGACCATCGGAGGAAACTTAAACTTTTTGCCTCTTTGCATCATAAAGGTTAAAATATCAAAAATGGCCCACAAGCCCGATGGGAAATAGTCAATGTTTTCCCAGTCAACGGTGGAGGTGCGGGCTTTCGAAGGAAAAGTGAAAAGCTTCCCTTTGAGGGGAAAAAGTGTTAAAGGCATAAAAAATCCTGAAGTCCCACTGGGACCCACATTAGAGACTTGAAGCGGAAGGGCGGAGCTGCGGGGGAAACTTGGAAAATTTTCCTTTTTCTAAAAGAGAGTCAAATAGTAGAATTTTTCCACGGTTCCTTTGGGACCCACCTCAGGACATGTGTCAAGCCCACTTTTCAGAAGTGGAGGTGTGAGAAAAATGTGAATTTTTCCATTTCTTTCAAAAGGGTCAGAAAAGGTCAAAGGAAGCCCCGAGTCCATCTTTGCATCTTCCACGTGGATGGCCCACATTCAAATCAAAGATCAACGGCTGCTGAGTGTCTGAATCTGATTTTCCCCCATTTTTTCTGTAAAGCTTTTGGGAGTGCAAGTCTTCATGATTTCTTGCTATTTTCTAAATGCCAAACATAGGAGTGCATTAATTTTGATATCTAGAGCTTGGTGGGAGAGTCTGAGACGCGTCTTTTTCATCAAAATGGTTTGACTCTCAGGCCCGATCTGGTTTTCCATTTTTCTTCTCTAAGCACGCAAGAGGTCGATTTTATTTATATGGGGTGGAAGTGGTAAGTGAATGGATGGAGGCATGTTTTCTCGAGAAAGGAGTTGAATGTGGGGGAATCAAAGATATTTTCCATCGAGAACCTAGAGACTTTTTGCACATCCGATTCTACAAATCACGAAAGAATCATGGTGAGCGCCGATGCATTTAAAGTTTTTGTCTTTTCAAATCAAGGGGCTCTATTGGAAATTTTATAAATGGGATGAATTCATCATGCAAATGGTTGGAAGTTAGAGGTCAAAGAAAATTCCTAAGAGGAAAATTTGGCTAAAGGTCAAGCTTTGTCTTTTGAGAATCAATCTAAGGAAATAGGTTATCTCTTTTTGTGTAAAGTTTTATTGTGTCAAGGTGGTTGCAGTAAGTGTACAACCATTGACGAGCTCGAGATCATTCTCTGAAAGTTTCCCCTACTAATAGACTTAATTAAACTCAAGTTATTTCTATGTTTTCTTCAACAAAATGTGTCTATTTTATTTCGAATGTCCGTGAAGTAGTTTTCTTGTTTCGTTGCAATCTTGTATTAAAATCTGATTCAATCACACAGGCCTCAATCCTTGTGACAGTCTAGTGGCATCTGCAATTCCATTTCTCAGAAGAGCTTTCATTTAGGATTGGAATAAATGATTTAAAATCACTTTTCTCTCATCTGTTGACAAAGATTGTCTATAAGCCTTTGGGTGTACCTTAGGCGTGATTTGACTCAAATCTTGATGCTTTGTTAGGTTTTCTAACTTGAGCCTTTGTGATAGAATCTCAAATATTGTGTGAAAGAGTTCTTATTTGGGCCTCCATTGAAGAACATATTCTAGTTAAAGAAACATTTTAACTGTTCTGTAGCATGTTGTTGGTCTGACTTTCCATTTTGTAAGGTTCCTCAAGGATTTGGTGAATCTAGTTTCACCCTGCCCAACCTCCCACCAAAAATTTATTCAAAACAACCAATCCTACCCATGTTTGAAACGTGTGTATACCAATGCATAATCCTCATCACCAAAACATGCAGAAGCAAGTAGGGTCTCAAATGTCTTTAGTAACCTTTTCCTTTACGTGAGAATATCTCCACAATTTGGAAGTGACAACTTGTAAGAGTCAGATTTGGAGTGTTTATCATATTTTCCCCAAGGTCTTCTCATAAAATCTATGTAAAATAATGGTACACGTATCTCCTTTCAAATAAAAGAGGTTACAAAATAGGTTCTCTTAGCTTGGTTGAAAGGCACAACCTAAAATAGTGAGGATCGAGATCACATCCTTTTGCATGTGCTACCTGCTCCCTTTAGATCTTGAGTCTTTGACAAGTCAAATAGATTGCTTCCTGCTACAAAACAACATAAATGATTGTCTATCTACCTCTAAGTGTCCTGTCTCACGGTCTCGAAGGAGGTTAAATCTAGGTAGTAACATAAATGGTGTCATTGTCGGGGATTGCTTTGATTTTCTCGGGATCTATTTATCCCATCAACAACACCAACATAAATGGCGTCGTTTCCTAGGAATGAAGAAATTTACTCGGGGATATATTTATCCCATCAACAACACCAACATTAAATGGTGGCATTACTGTATTGTTTTGATTTTCTCAGGGATCTATTTAACTCGTCAACAACACCAACATAAATGGCGCCATTACCAGGGAATTGTTTTGAATTACGGGAACTCATTTGCATTGTTGAGACTAATTTTTTGATCAACTTCTAGTTCATATCTATTTTACCCGTCAACAACACCAACATAAATGGCGCCGTTGCGAGGAATGAAGAAATTTTCTCGGGATCTATTTAGCTTTGTCAACACCACCAACATAAATGGTGCCATTACCGGGATTGCTTTGATTTTCTTGGGATCTATTTAGCCTATCAATAACACCAACATAAATTGCGTCGTTGTTGGGGAATTGTTTTGAATTCTTTGAAAATCATTTACATTACGAGACTAATTTGCTGATCCACTACTAGTTCATATCTATTTGACCCATCAACAACACCAACATTAAATGGCACCATTGCAGGGACTTAGTTCAAATTGATTCATATATTTGAGTTCATATCTATTTGAGCTCAAAATGGTCTCACCCCATCTGTGCCTTTGAAAGATTATTCATTCATGGCCTCTGTCAATTTCTTCATCCCCGTGTTGTGCACGGTTAGTCTTTTACCATTTTTAATCTACTCCCGGCTTGAGGATCATGCACGGGTTCGTATTTGTCTCATGGTTCCTTTGTTCATCCAAGGAGCTCTATATCTTGAGTCTCCTATGCTCTGTTCCTTCAAGACTCATGTTTTCCCATTCTGTCCATTTTCCATAGTAAAGATCTGTTGTCCTTTTCATTTTTTCCCTAAATAATCGAGGAGAAATGAGTTGATGTGTCCCTAAGGATCATGTTTGAGACTTACTGCAATGATCTAAATTCTCTATCCTTGAAGAGAATTTCACTTTCTAGCTTGAATGGACGATTTTCTATATTATACGGTTTGAAGGGCATTTTCTCCTGTCAAATTTGCATCCTAGCATTAACAGGGAAATGTGGGACCTCTTGGTTGGACATAGATCATATTAATACTTCAAAATTTCATGAAAAGCCTCAATTTTAAAATGTGTCCACATGGAGGAACGATGCTCATCTCGTGAATCAAATTTTTGGTTTGACTTAGAAATAGTGCCGGGAGGACACGCGGAGGGTTGGAAGGATAGAGAAACATGGAGGCTTCCGCTGGATTTCCCATACTTAGAAAAATTTCAAAATGTTTTTGGGAAGTCGGAACACGTGGCGAAGCTGCTGCACTCATTCGAGTCTCTGCTTTAGGCACCATCTTAAAGAAGCGCCATGATGACGTGTGGGGCACTTTGGTCACTTTGCATATCTAGTTGAACTTTTCAACGGGAAAGGAGACCGCCTCGAGCTTGACAAGTGGCACCTTCCGCTGAGCTTGAAGCCTTCAAATTTTTTTTGGAGCAGGACACGTGGCAAGCCCACGCTCATTCAAGATATCAAATTTTGGGACCGCCTCAAGGAGCGCCGTGGTGACACGTGGCAATTTGAAAATTCATAAGGGGCGGGGAAGTGGACCATCGGAGGAAACTTAAAATTTTTTCCTCTTTGCATCATAAAGGTTAAAATATCAAAAATAGATTGCAAGCCCGATGGGAAATAGTCAATGTTTTTCCTGGTCAATGGCGGAGGTACAAGCTTTAAGAGGAAAAGTGAAAAGTTTCCCTTTGAGGGGAAAAAGTGTTAAAGGCATCAAAATACTTGGAGTCCCATTGGGACCCACATTAGAGACTTGAAGCAAAAGGGCAGAGCTGCGGGAGAAACTTGGAAATTTTTCCTTTTTCCAAAAGATATTCAAATAGCATAATTTTTCCATGAGCCTTTGGGACCCACCTCAGGACACGTGTTTGTCCCACTTTTTAGAAGCGAGGTATGAGGAAAATGTGAATTTTTTTATTTCTTTCAAAAGGGTTACAAAAGGTCAAAGGAAGCCCAGCCCATTTTTGCATCTTCCACGTGGACGACCCACATTCAAATCAAAGATCAATGGTTGTTGAGTGTCTGAATCTGATTTTCCCCCAATTTTTTTTGTAAAGCTTCTGGGATTGTGAGTCTTCATGATTTCTTTCTATTTTCTACATGCCAAACAGAGGAGTGAGTTAATTTTGATATCTAGAGTTTTGTGGGAGAGATCTGAGACATCTTTTGCCATTAAAATGGTTTGACTCTCGGGCCCGATCTGGTTTTCCATTTTTCTTCTCCTGAGCACGCAAGGGGTCAGATTTGATTGATATGGGGTGGAAGTGGTTGGAAAATGGATGGAGGTGTGTTTTTCCTAGAAAGGAGTTGAATGTGGGGGAAATTGAAAAGATTTTACCTTGAGTACCTAGAGATTTTTTGAGATCTAATTCTACGAATCACGAAAGAATCATGGCGAGCAACCTTTGGTGCATTTAAATTTTTGTCTTTTTAGAGGAAGGGGATATTTTTGAAATGTTATAAATGTCATGAATTCATATTGAAAATGGTTGGAATTTGGAGGTCAGAATGCTAGAGGTCAAAGAAAGTTCCCAAGAGGAAATTTTGGCTAAGCCTATCTTTTGAGAATCAATCTGAGAAACTAGGTTATCTCTTTTTATATTAAGTTTTTGGGTCAAGGTGGTTGCAAGTGTATATCCATTGATGAGCTCGATATCATTCTCAGTGAAAGTTTCCCCTCTAATAGACTTAATCAAATTCGAATTATTTCTGTGTTGTCTTCAGAAAAATGTGTATGTTTTCTTTCTAAATGTCTGCAAGTAGTTTTCTTGTTTCTATTGCAATATTGTATTAAAATCTAATTCAATCACACAGACTCAATCCTTGTGACAATATAGTGGCATCTGCAATTCCATCTCTCAAAAGAGATTTCATTTGGGATTGGAATAAACGATTTAAAATCAGTTTTCTCTCATCTGATTGACAAAGATTGTTTGTAATTATTCGGGTGTACCTTAGGCATGATTTGACTCAAATCTTGATGCTTTGTTGGATTTTCTAACTCGAGCCTTCATGATAGAATCTCATAGATTGTGTGAAAGAGTGCTAATATGGGTCTCCATTGAAGCACGTATTCTAGTTGAAGAAACATTTTAAGCTGTGCAGTAGCATTTTATTGGTCTACCTTTGCATTTTGTAAGGTTTCTCAAGGATTTGGTGAATCTAGTTTCACCCTGCCCAACCTCCCACCAAAAATCTATTCAAAACAACCAATCCTACCCGTTGTACAAATGTTGTCATGTGTGTATACCAATACATAATCCTCATCACCAAAACATGCAGAACCAAGAAGGGTCTCAAATGTCCGAAGTAACCTTTGCCTTCTTTGTGAGAATATCTCCACAATTTGGAAGTGACAACTCGTAAGAGTCATATTTGGAGTGCTGATCGTATTTTCCCCAAGGCCTTCTCCATAAAATCTATTCAAAAGAAAGGTACTTGTATCTCCCTTCAAATAACAAAGGTTACAAAATAGGTTCTCTTACCTTGGTTAAAAGGTACAACCTAAAGTAGTGAGGATCGATCACATCCTTTTGCATGTGGTACCCGCTCCCTTGGAGCGTGAGTGCCAATAAGTTAGAGAAATTGCTTCCCTGCTAAAAAATGACATACATGATTGTCTATCAACCTTAGAGTGTCCTTTCTAATCCATGATGTTGCTTGGTCTCTGAAGGAGGTTAAATCAGGTACTAACATTAAATGGCACCACTTTGTCAGGGGATCTAATTTATGTTGTCGAGAACTTAGTTCAATTTAATCCACATGCATACATATTTGAATCCATATCTATTTAACCCGTCAACAACACCAACATAAATGACATCGTTTGCTGGGAACTCATTTGCATTACGAGACTAATTTTCTAATCCATGACTAGTTAATATCTATTTGACCCGTCAACAACACCAACATAATTGGTGCCATTTCGGGAATGAAGAAATTTTCTTGAGATATATTTATCCCGTCAACAACGCCAATGCTTCGGATCCTATACTAGGGTCTATAGTTCACTTCTTGTATGCTCTAAGTGTTGTATACAACTCTTCCAGTCTATACAAGTTTTACACTATTATTCATTGATAAATTGTGGTAAAGGAAGGTCGATTTTCATTTCCAGCTTTCTAGCATTGACAAACACTTGAAAGATCATATTTTAGTGCATTTACACAACTAAGGTGGAATCCTTACTGGTGACTCCCTGTTGACTTGATTATGATAAGGACCAGTGTCTTAAAACTCGTTCAAGATCAGATTTGCTACAAATATTTGCAAAGCTGGAAGGAAGAATATCTTTCTTTGCTAGGGATCTTGCTAGGACATTGTTTCTTGAGTTAGGAAAAGCAAAATAAGAAGGAAGAAAATCCTGGAGGGTTGTGGGAGAACAACAGAAAAGAAAGGGGATCTCTATTGATGAAAGTGATTGGCCTATCATTGAAGACTTTCATTCAAGTGACTCTGAATAAAGTAGCCTCTTTGTGGAACTAAATTCTCCAACTGGAGAGGGGCCTTCATTTGATTTTGAAATATTTGCTTCACATTCTACACCTGTCTTTTCTAAAGTAGATAGGGATTTCCATGAAGCAAGGCGTTCAGGGGTTCTCCATTTTGAAAACTATAGTCCTGTGTTCTAAGGACCCTCTGCCCCTCATCCATTTGTTACTCCTCCAATATCACCTCCTCAAATCAATATGGCTCAACCCAGACCCCCATTTGTTGTAAACACCTTTGGACCTATAAATTTTGTGGGAATGGTTGGTTATCCAAATGCAGTGCCTCAAGATGTAAGGAACAAACTTCCAAAGTTCTAAGGAAATAATGCCATAACTAGTGATCAACATCTAAAGCTCTTCCTCAATATGATGGAAGATTTTGAGATTGAACATGAAGATGTATACATCAAATTGTTTTTTCACACTCTAGAGGAGGATGCAAGGGACTGGTACAAAGCATTTCCAGATAACTCTATTGATTCTTGGGCTGAGATGAACAATGCATTCAGATTGCAATATGGTGATAGGACTGACCCTAGGTTTCTTCTATCAGAGTTTGAAAACATCAAGAAGAATCCCAATGAGTTAGTACATGATTTCAACACAAGGTTCAATAAGACCTTGAGGATATTTCCTGTCAGGATAAGACCATGTGATGAATCATGCTTAATCAAATATATTGATGCATTTGATAAAAAGGATGCATATTACCTAAGAGACAAGAACCCCACAAATTTGAGGCAGGCCTTCACTATGGCTCTGCAAATAGAGAATAACATAAAGCCAATTGGGAATCCTCCAAAGAGGGAAGGTGTAAATTTGGTTAACGCAAAAAACCTCAGACAAGAAAGGCTGCTGATTTGGAAGAAGTTGTGAAGACTTTGGCAGGGGCTGTTAAGGAGATCTCTTATTAGCTAGCCTAAGATGAGAAAGGAGTTGGGAAGAGTTCACAAGGACAACACAAGCAACAAGGCCAAGACAAATTTACAAATCATCAAAGAACTGATGACAAAGGTAAAGGAGCTATTGGATTTGGGAATAGGTAGCCTTAAGGCGAGAGATAGTAGAATGGTGCCTAATCCTTTGGCTATCGAGTTGCTTATTGTGGAGGAGACAAATGTCATTGATTGGTGTGATAGATGTTTCATGCCCCATTCTCCTTGTGAAGAAGATCGGTAAGAAAAAAATGTATCGATGACAAGAGTGATGATGATGTTTGCATGATGGGATGCTCCACCAGCTCACAACAAGGGGAAACCTCAACTAAGGTAATAAGTTCTAGAAATACTACTATTTTTTGGGATTGCATCCACCGGGTACCTATTCTTCCCCCCTCTCATACTTTAGAAGTAGACACTGTGCAAGATTTTGAATTTCCCACTAATGATTTTGAATAATTGAGGGCATTAATGATTGAAAAATATGATGGAGGAGTTACTTCGAAGAATATAGACAACTATTAATGAATTTTGTAGTTTCCCAAGAAAAGGATCACAATACTAGAAGTAAATCTGCCAAGGGCCACAAGCCAAGTCAAAAATTTTAGTGCTTACCAAAGAAACCCCAAAGAAAAATGCATCCGGTAGAGTTTGTTTCCCTAAAAAAACTTGTGTTCCTCCCCATGCCCAAAATGAAAATAATCCCATTCCATCTGATGAATTTTCCAATCTTTCTCCTAGTGTTGCTTTACCCAAATTTTCCCCATATGACATAGCCTAAGTTTTGAGCCAAATCAAAATTCCTATCCCAATTTTTGAGCTGCTTAAGATCCCTGAGCACAAGAAGAGGGCTTTCGAATATTTAGGATTCAAAGGGGAAGAGAACATACAAGGTAGAGATGTAAACAAGGTTTAGATTCCCCTTACTATTGTAGAGTTAGAAAAGCCACAAGTGCTAGAAGAACTGGGAGAACCACCAGAGGTTTATTTAGGAATTTCTCTGGTTAAATCCCAATTGAATGTGGATCCATTTTTCACTACCCTAGTTATCAAAGATAAGCTATTACATAACTATATGTTTGATTCCGGAGCTTCATGTAATGTCATGCCTCTTGAGGTCATGAATGAATTATGTATCAAAGTTACAAAAACATATGGGAAGTGCACTATTATGGACTCTAGAGAGGTGTTTGTGGTCGGGTGTGTCAAATATCTGGTTGTGCAACTTGCATCTTATCTTGGAAGGAACTTAAGGCTTGATGTAGTCATTATTAATTGCCCTGCCAAGTGGGGGATGTTGTTATCAAGAAAGTGGGCAGCAAGTATTGGTGGCGGTGTGTAAATGGACGTGTCTTATGCCACTATTTCCATTAAAGGAAACTTGGTGAAATTATATGGAGAGAAGAAGATGTTGTTCTGATTGAAGACCCAAGCAATGCATCTTATGAAGTCTTGCAAGCAGATATTGATCCTAACAACTTTGTGATTTTGTGGATCTCAAGGAGTATGAAAGTGTTGAAAACAAAGCTCCTAACTATGTTGTGTTTTCTCGGGAATTTGGTCTATCATTTAGACTTGAAAATTTTTAGATAATTTTACTCATACACAATGGAGGAGCTTCAGAGAAAAGGGATGGTTTACCAAATGAACAAAGAAGAGAAAGAGGTATATTTCTAGTTGATGAAAACATATCAAAACCTCTTGGCATGGTCATATCTAGGATGGCAGGTGCTTGAAATTGTTTCCTTGATTGTTTTCTTCAAGTCAGGGTAAATATCTTTTGTACAGTGTATAGTTTGTTGTTTGTTCCCTATTTTTTCTGTTTTTGCTCATTCCACTCCTCGGTGACTTGTTCTTTCTGGTTTCTTTATTTGATTTTGAAGATGGCTCTGTTTCTCTTCCCTGCAAAGTTGACTCCATTACCCAATGGATATTTTGGAGCTTGGTCTGCTTTTGTTCTTATGGAACTCACAAGGAGTGGTCATCCCAAAGTCGGACCTTGTTGGTGCTCAAAATGGTCTCGCCCCATATGTGCCTTTGAAAGATTATTCATTCACGACCTTTGTCACTTTCTTCTTCCCCATTTTGTGCCCAGTTGGTCTTGTGCCATTTTTAATCTGCTCTTGGGTCGAGGATCATGCATGGGTCCGTATTTGTCTCACGGTTCCTTTGTTCCTCCGAAGGAGCTCTATATCTTAAGTCTCCCATGCTCTATTCCTTCAAGACTCATGTTTTCCTATTCTCACCATTTTCCATAGTCAAGATCTATTGTCCTTGTCATTTTTGACCTAAATACTCAAGGATAAATGAGTTGATGTGTCCCTAAGGATCGTGTTTGAGCCTTGAACGGTCTAAATTCTCTTTCCTTGAAGAGAATTTAATTTTCTAAGCTCGAATGGATGTTTTTCTTTATTCCACGGTTTGACGGGCATTTTCTCCTTGTCAAATTTACATCCTAACATCAACAGGGAAATTTGGAACCCCTTGGTTGGACGTGGATAAACTTAATACTTAAAAATTTCATGAAAAGCCTCAATTTTAGAATGTGTCCACGTGGAGGAACGACGCTCATCTATGAATCAACTTTTTGGTTTGACTTAGAAATAGCACCTAGAGGACATGTGGAGGCTTCCAATGGATTTCCCATACTTAGAGATATTTCAAAAGGGTTTTGGGAAGTCAAGGACATGTGGCGAGCCTGCGCTCGTTCGAGTCTCCGCTTTGGGCACCATCTTAAAGAAGCATCATGATGCCACGTGGGGCACTCTACTCACTTTGCATATCTGCTTGGACTTTTCAATGGGAAAGGCAGACTGCCTCGGAGTTTTAAAAGTGGATCCTTCCACCGAGCTTCAAGCTTTCAAATAAATTTTTGCGGAGTAGGACACGTGGCGAGCCCGCACTCGTTCAAGATATCAAATTTTGGGACCACCTCAATGAGTGCCGTGGTGACACGTGGCAATTAGAAAAGTCATAAGAGGTGGGAATCGAGACCATCGAGGTAACTTAAACTTTTTCCTCTTTACATCTTAAAGGTTAAAATATAAAAATGGCCCATGCAAGCTTGATGGGAAATAGTCAATGTTTTGCCCAGTCCAACGGTGGAGGCGCAGGATTTTGAAGGAAAAGTTAAAAGTTTCTATTTAAGGAGAAAAAGTGTTAAAGGCATAAAAGACTCGATTCTGCTGGGACCCACATTGGAGACTTGAAGCGGAAGGGTGGAGCTGCGGGGAGAAACTTGGAAAATTTTACTTTCTCCACAAGAGATTGAAATAGTAGAATTATTTCGTGGTTCCTTTGGGACCCACCTTAGGACACATGTCGTGGCCCACTATTCGAAGTGGAGGTGCGGGAAAAAATGTGAAAATTTTCCATTTCTTTCAAAAGGGTCAGAAAATGTCAAAGGAAGCCCCGAGCCCATTTTTGCATCTTCCAGGTGGATGGCCCACATTTAAATCAAAGATTAGCAAATTCTTGAGTGTCTCGAATATGATTTTCCCACAATATTTTCTCAAAGCTTCTAAGAGTGCGAGTCTTCATGATTTCTTGCTATTTTCTATACACCAAACAAAGAAGTGAGTTAATTTTGATATCTACGGTTTGTGGGAGAGATCTTGAGATGTCTTTTGCCATTAAAATGGTTTGACTCTCTTGCCCGATCTGGTTTTCCATTTTTCTTCTCTTGAGCACACAAGGGGTCAGATTTGATTGATATGGGGTGAAACTGTTTGTCGAATGGATGGAGGTGTATTTTTGCTGAGAAAGGAGTTGAATGCGGGGGGAAATTGAAGAGATTTTCCCTCGAGCACCTGGAGACTTTTTACAGATCTGATTCTACAAATCACGAAAGAATCATGCCGAGTCACTGGTGCATTTAAAGTTTTTGTCTTTTCGGAGGAAGGGGCTCTATTGGAAATTTTATAAATGACATGAATTCATCATGCAAATGGTTGGAAGTTGGAGGTCGAGTGCTAGAGGTCAAAGAAAGTTCATAAGAGGAAAATTTGGCTAAGCCTTTGTCTTTTGAGAATAAATCCGAGAAACTAGGTTATCTCTTTTTGTATTATGTTTTATCATTTCAAGTTGGTTACAAGTGTATAGCCATTGGTGAGCTCTAAGATTGTTCTGTGAAAATTTCCCCTGCTAATAGACTTAATCAAACTCAAGTTATTTATGTGTTTTCTTGAGAACAATGTTTCTGTTTGATTTTTGAATGTCCGCAAGTATTTTTCTTGTTTCATTGCAATCTTGTATTAAAATCTAATTCAATCACACATGCCTCAATCCTTGTGATAGTCTAGTATCATTTGTAATTCCATCTCTCGGAAGAGCTTTAGTTTGGGATTGGAATAAACTATTTAAAATCACTTATCTCTCATCCGTTGACATAGATTGTTTGTAAGCCTTTGGGTGTACCTTAGGGGTGATTTGAATCAAATCTTGATTCTTTTTGGGATTTCTAACTCGAGTCTTCATGATATAATATCAAAGATTGTGTGAAAGAGTGCTAATCTGGCCTCCATTGAAGCACATATTCTTTTTGAAGAAATATTTTAACTATTATGTAGTATTCTCGTTGGTCTAACTTTCCATTTTGTAAGGTTCCTCAAGGATTTGGTGAATCTAATTTCACCTTGCCCAACCTCCTTGCAAAAATTTATTCAAAACAACCAATCCTACCCGTCCTACCCCTATTTTTCATGTGTGTATACCAATGCATAATCCTCATCACTAAAACATGTAGAAGTAAGCAAGGTCTCAAATGTCTTTAGTAACCTTTGCCTTGCTACGAGAATGTCTTCACAATTTGGAAGTGACAACTCGTAAGAGTCGATTTGGAGTGTTGATCATATTTTCCTCGAGGCCTTCTCCATAAAATATATGTAAAAGAAAGGTACATGTATCTCCATTCAAATAAAAGAGGTTACAAAATAGGTTCTCTTACATTGGTTGAAAGGCACAACCTAAAATAGTGAGGATCGATCACATCCTTTTGCATGTGCTACCCACTCCCTTCGAGCCCGAGTGCTAACAAGTCGAGATAGGTTGACGTGCGTCGAGGTTCATTGATGTGTTTCAACAAGTTTGTTGACACGTCGGTGAGGTTCATTGATGCATGTCAACTACCTTGTTGACGTGTGAAAATAAATCTCTTTTTGTGCGTTTACAACCTTTTGTGACACCACTTAAAATTCAATTGAAAAGTTTGTTGTCGGACCCTCAAAAAAATCACCTTGCCGTGAAACCGGTTCCAAGGATATTCACCGTATTTTCATCCTCCTATTTCTAAGAGGTTTATTAAAATGAATCCACGGTCTATGTGAAAATACCCCTCGTCCCATCTACGCCTCCTACACAAACCAAGGCGAGAGTTAGTTCATCTTTCTAAGTTTTATTCGGTTTCCTTGTTTACTAACATATGTAATTTCTAAACTAAGTTGTTTTCTAGATTTAAAAGTGTGATAGGTTTAAGGTTCATGTCTCAAGTTTTCTAGTGTGACCAATGGCCCAAGATTTTGAACCTTTCTCTGATACCAAGTGTGATGCTTGTTAAAACAACCCACTTGAGACCCAAGGACAACCTAGGATTAGTTAGGAAAATTATGGAATAATTTTGTTTTGTTTAAAAGAGTCTACAACCAGTTTACTGAGGAAATAATTGTCACTAACAAGTAACAATAATTAGAGGTCACAAGGTCAAAAATTTATGGTTAGAAAGTTCAATTAGGGTCAGAGGGTAATTCCTCACCATACCCACTCTCTAACAAGATTTAAAGATTCAACTTGATTTTTCCCAAAATTATCACATTCAAAATTTCCCTAAATCATTTCCATTAGATAGGAAATTTCCTCACCTTTCCAGTGATATAAATAAGTCCTCCTAACTCCTCATATTTCTCAAGTTATGGGTCGGCGGGCCTTGGGGTGAAAATTTTCCCAAGAGTGGGCCCTCTTGCCGGCCAGCCCGGGAGAAAATTTGCCCTAGGGCGGGTCTGCGGGCCGTGGGGAGATATTTTCCCCAGAGGAGGAGTCGGGTCGGTTGGGTGGTGGAATATATTTTGGAAATATCTCATGCTTTGGGCAAAAAGCCTCCTTTGCACCCATGCTCCCGCGAGTCCGCAAGGGACATGTGGCACCTCCTAAGCCAACACGGGGAAAGCGGGGCATCGGGGATAAAGAGTTTTAATGCCCTGAAGGGTGAAAAGGGTAAAATTCACCCACGCCTCGAGTGACACCTTTTGATGCCACGTGGCAGCTCTGGATTAGCTGTGGGCCAGCGGGCAACGGGAAAAAAGTAGAAAAATTTCTGAAAACGCAAAAGGCGTAAAGGGACCCACTCCTCTGCGGTGCCTCGCGACGCCACGTGGCAGCTCCGATTAGTCAGGTCCTGGTGGGGCTATGGGGAAAATGTGGAAAATTTTCCCAAAATTTTTCAAGCGCTAAGTTAAAAAGGGATCTGCCCCTCTACCAATACCTCATGGTGCCACGTGGTAGCCTCTAATTGGCTATGGGGTGGTGGAGAAAATTTAGAAATTTTTCTAAAGCTCTAAAAGAAAAATTCGGGTTTGGGTCCGCCAAGGAAATTTTTCCCAAATTTTTTTGACAGTTAGAATTTTTTTGATGCCAAATGAAGAAAAAAATTTAGAAGGCCATAACTTTTAATAGAGAGCTCAGTTTTGGGAAAACGAGGAATTTTTGGAAATATCTCGACGTCCTCTTTACTGAGGAATCATTAAATTTTGATTTTGATAAGGTTTTAATAGTCAATTTAAAGAAAATGATCTGTAGGATTTTATAGTGAATGGTAGTAAATTTTAACTTATAAGATTTGTTCAATTTTATCTTCTTCCTCTCTCATTTTTCAAATAGACATGGAGAATTGTTCTTAATTGGATTTAAGAAGGATTTCAAGATTCAATTTTTCTAGTTGATTTGTAATTTGAAAATTTACATATCTTGACAGCAAAACAACTGTAAGAGGGTTGAGCCCACTTTTTCTAAGTTTTCTAAGAAGTTCCTTAAGTATTTTTTTCCCATTTGGATTCGTTTAGGGCCTACTACTTCAATTTAATCATTTAATTTGTTATTTTTATTGCAGGTTCGAACTGTGCATTTTGGATAAAGTATTTGCTAGTTCGATAATACAAAACAAAGATCAAATTTTAAAGGATCTATTCGCCATTTTCATCTTCCAAGTATTAGATTTCATTCCAATTCTAATCTAATACATTTATTTGATTCAATTCGACTATTCAAAGTTAAAATACATCTTTGATTTCCAATTTTCACATATTCAAAAGACAGAGTATTACACTTCCTTCATGCACATTTCTTTCTTTCAAATAGAGATTACAACTCACATTTAGATGATTAAATTCAATACAATGATGAAATTTTAGGAAGTTTATGCAATCCTTCATTGATTTCAAAAGAAAACTTTACAACTTCCTTCATTCATTCTTCAATTTCATCATACAGGGACACTATTTCTTGCTTTCAAAAGAACATGAAAGAGTATGTCTCTTGCACATTTCAATTTACACTTTCATAACCAATACAACATATTTACATTACAAAACATATACAAGTTCATCCACTTCAAGTGGGGAAGGTTACAATAAAATTACATTTCACAAGGGACTGTCAAACTATATTTATCTCAGCTCCAGAGAAATAACATGCATATTTCTCATTCTTCTAACTTGTGATCACAATAAGAGTAGGAGAAAGGCAACGCTCTCCACCCAACCAAGACATCCAATGAAGAGGAGAAGTCATCCTTCTTCATTGGCCCCAAGTCACAACCACAATGCAATAAAAGATGTGATCCAACTCATGGAAACAAAAGGCTTCCATAGACACACAAGCGGGAGTTTCACAATAAAAACACAATAGAAAAATAGAATGTAGTTTACAACTAGATTAAAGCATGACAAACATTACTAAGGTTTCATCAAGTAGGCCAAAGGAGAAAGAAACTATGGGGAATGCTTCTTATGCCTCCCAAAAGGGTAAATGAGTATCACCACCTATATTACAACCCGCTAGAATATAGTATATAAAAACCACCGACATTCCTTATGCCTTCTCCAAGTACCCCTTAATCCTCACATTTCCTTATGCCTCCCCACCCTCTTATGGCACCCCATATTGAGTAAATAAATGAAAGTTATTTCTTTATAAGGTGCAACCCAAATCTCAAATCCTTCCACCATTATACCTCCCTAAAACACACATGTTCCTCCAAAAACAAACCCCATAGTCTTTTCCTACACCATTCCTAGGCCATCTACCCAAAAACCCACAATCATGGGAAAAAATTCACACATTAACATTTACATTCATAAAAGAAGATCATTTCAAGAGACAAGTTCTTACCTCTCCATGATGGAGTTTCCAAAGTTCCAAGAAGCAGTTGTTTCCAAGAAAACAATCCAAAAATCCACCAAACAACTAGCATGCAACAATATTCAAGCTTCTCCAAAAAGAAAGAGCTCCCAAAATAGAAAGGAATTCGCTCCAAGAATGAAGTCTCCAAAATGAAGCAACCCAAAACAAGGCAAGCCGTTCAATTTTATAGAAGAGGGAAGGGAAGAGGATAATGTGGGTCCTTGTAGGTGCCACATCACACATCCTCAACCCCAACCCAAAAGTCATATTCATTCTCCAATGCATAGTAAATAGGTGGGTGAAAAATATGACAGTTTACTTACATACTCAAATCCAACCGACACCCCAAAGGACTAAAATTAAATCATGTAAGAAAAGTGTAATTAAAACCTATAATTTGCCCTCTCAAAAACATTAAAAAGTCTAATTTCAACTCTCCAACCGTAGGTATGGTTGGTAAATAAATTAAAGAGGTATGAGACAAGTTTAACTTGTCCCGCAAGCCTCCAAAATCAGACTCCAAGAAAAAATTCGAATTTCCAAGAAGGTGGAGTGGTTCACACTCAAAATTTAACTTACACATCAGTTACACATCTCTTACAACACTTTAATGCAAGTCCAACAACTCTATTAATTACTTTATTATGAAATATTTTAATTAATTAACTTAACAACATGATTACGATAACATTACACATCATTTAATGACTAATGAAAGGGTCAATGCACCACAAAATAAACACATGAAAACATAAACAAAGGAAGCTGTTGCATATATCTTTCCACCAGGTAGATATAGACAAGCAGGAGAATGGAGAAATCAAAGAAGCTCAAATCCCTGACATGCCCAAGGCACACAGAAGTGGCGCACGACAATGGATGTCGACAGGGCAAATGGTGCACCCAAGGTGCACAGAAGTGGCGCACGAAAATGGATGTCGACAAGGAAAATAGTGTGCCCAAGGCGCATGTAAGCGCACGACAATGGATGTCGGCAGGCAAGCAGTGCGCCAAGGCGCACGAAGTGGCGCACAACAATGGATGTCGATAGGGCAAAGGCAGTGCGCCAAGGCGCACGAAGTGGCACACGACAATGGATGTCGGCAGAGGAAAACGGTTCGCCTAAGGAGCACGAAATGGATGTCGACACACACATGGATGCGCCAAGGCGCACCTCCAGAAGGCACAACATTTTGAGCGTTGACAAGAAGCGAGACACTCGACCCGAGATATTCAAATGGCCATAACTTTTCACAGGGAGCTCGATTAACACAAGGTTGGACTTTTCGGAAAGCTTACGAAGTCCTCTGATCCAACTACGACTGGATATATTTAATTGGGTGAGAAAAATTCTTAAAAATGCAAAATACAGTTCGCCACTTTTTGGGTTCGCTAGGGTTCTCACCTACCACCATAATGAGATAGTTAAGTGCATTCTGGAGGTGGTTGGGGTAGATTTCGAATTCCTCTCTCTTTTCTCTCTCATTCTTCCTATAAATTGTAAGGAGGGGCTTCTTTCTAAAGGTTGGAAATTCTTGTTTTGCCCCTCCCTTCTTCTCTTTGGCAGGTGAACTTGTGGAGTTAAAACCTCCCATTTGAAACTGTAATGCAACCTTGCCTCTTGGCATTTTGCAGTGTGTTGTATCAATCTTTGGAGAAAATTAATGCATGTCTGTGGATGATTCTCAACCCTCTCTGTATTCATTTGCATCCCCTTGATCTTTCACTGTGAATCTGGCTATCTGTGTATGATCTTGCATTGCATTTTAATGGTCTTTGTTTATTGGAAAGACAGGTGTTCTTCATTCCTCGGTGCATCACCTTTGTAGTTTAGGTTTTATTTTATGCATTTTCTTACCCTGTCTCCTTGGCAAGTTAGATTAGGTTTTTAGTAAACCCTCTGCATTTTCTACGTGTGCATCTGAATAGAGGAATAGGAACCGGCCTTCATCCAGAGAGCTTTTCCGATTTCGCAAGGTCCCACACTTGGGAAAAGCTCCATGTTATCTCGTCCTTGAGAGTCTCAACCCATCGTGTTGCGAAAATTCGAAGTGCTGAAATTTGACATCAATATTTTTGGCATGCCTGGTGGGACCAAGAGGTCATTCCACAGATTTGAAGGAACTTTCAAGAAATTCGGACTTAAAAAATTGCAGGTTTTACAATTTCATATTTTCACCTTCTGGGCTGAACTTTGAAATCAATTTTCAAGGACTTAACTTGCTCGAAACAAGTCAAAATTTCACCAGTTGATAGATCGGGGGATAATCTTCAAAAGGGTATTCTTAGATTTTTGAGATTTTGACTTTCAAAATTTCATGGTTTTTTGATTTTGGATTTCAGGTTTTCGGAAGTCTGGCATTTTTGGATTTTCGGGACTGTCATTCCAAATCAAGTTCCAAACTCTAAAATATCAAAAATACAGGTCTTTCAAAATTCTATTTTTAAATATTGTCAGGTTTGGTGTGTAACTTGGCAGAATCTAGCCTTTTGAGGCTCACTTTCTAACACATCCAGCGACTCAAAGGGTATAGAATTCAGCGGTGTAGTAGCACAAGTTGCCCAGGCATATGAGAAGAATTCGAACCAGGTCCAATACTCGAGAAGAGGGGCTATTTGTCCACTTGCAACTATCACCAGGAAGAGGAAGAAGACCACAAAGATCACCATCTCCACCTAACAGGACTTTGTCTACACCTCCACCTGGTAGGCCTTTTCTCGCATCGACCAGGGTTCTTAGGCCAATCATAATGGCACATCTACCACCGAATCCCTTTGTCAATTTCACGGGCAGTAGTCCACTTGCCCTAAATTCTCAGAATCAAATTCCAGTTGCAGCACTAAAGAATATACCCTATTTTACAGGAGAAAATCATACTACTCCTATTGATCACATCCAGGATATTGCTAATGCATGTGCAATCCACGAAATAAATGAAATGGATGTTGCAGTCAAGCTGTTGGCTTCATCTTTCAAAGGAAAGGCCTTACAATGGTTTAGGAGCCTTACAACAGGGTCTATTATGAATTGGAACCAACTTTGTTCTGCTCTTTGCAACCAATTCGGGGAAAGGGCGGACAATTTATCTTTATTGGAACAGCTGACAACAATCAAAAGGGCTCCTAACGAAAAAATGGCAGATTTCAACTTGATTCCAACGGACATGGGACAGGATTCCAATAGCCGTTAGACCAACCGCCGAAGGAGCATTCCTTTATTTCTTAAAGGCTATAAATTCGAGACATAGCCATGATGATCCAATTAATGGGAGGGACGATGCTTTGCCAGGGCCTACAACACAACTATCGAGCAGAATTTGTTTAATCCAAGGCGGAAAGCTTGCACCAAGGCCACCAATGCCTCTCTATCCGGATATGGGAAATCCTACAACCATCAAGCACCGAGTTGAATCCCATTCCAACTCCTAGAAATCAAAGCAATAATGAGGCGTCGACTTATTCAAATACTTCAAAGGAATTGCAGGAGGTCATGAAACAACCGGGAACCTTGGAAATGAGCTAGTGACTATCAAAAGACAACAAGCTCAAAGTACTAGACCGTATCGACCTCAAGCACGGTACCAAGCTAGACCCCGTACCAACAAAATAGACCACCACCTCAGTGCGAATCAAAACCAAAACCAAGGACAACCTCAAGCTGCCGAGGCCATTTCGACCATATGATCCAAATGCAACGACGTCCTCAAGAGCCTTGGTCCCGACACAAAATAACATGGCACAGGAGTATGACTGGTGTTACCCTTGCAATCTACATCACAATCAGTCAGCATGTTTCAATGGTGCACTAAATCAGGCCTTGATGGTGCAAACCATTAGTGTGCCTCAAGAACCAAGCCAGGAGGAGAATCAACAGCAACAAATGCAACAAGAAGGACCTCCAACAGAAACCACATTGGCCAATTGAAAATGGAAGACTTCTGTGGAGTTAACCAATAGCCTTTTCAAGGCGTGGCTGCCAACACACGGTCAAAGAAGAGAAATATAGGAGAGGGACAACCGTGTGATCCAGTTGTTTCTCAGTCCACTCCTACACAACAAGGGGTCAGTAGACCAAACGCAGCTCCAAATGTGCAGAATCAACCTAAGGTACCTGTTGTAGCAACACATGCACCTGTTCAAGATCCGGAAAAGGTTGCGCCAAGTAGGGGAAAACAAAAGGACAATTCATCCCCTTCAACATCATCCATCAAATGAAGAAGACACATGTGAACATTTCCATGTGGGAATCATCAGCGATCCCGAGTGGCAACGAGATTTATTGCAAGCTGCAATGGCTAATTGGTCTGCCACAAATGTATCAAACCAGGGACATGAGAAAGTTCTCACTAATGCAGTGCAACATGATGGGGGCCAGACAAGGAAAAATTTGAAGCCTCCACCATTCTATGTTTCGTTGATTGTTGGAAACCACTTAGTACACAACTGCATGATAGATTCAGGAGCAAGTAGTTCAGTGATGCCAAAGCAAATAGCGGATCAACTGGGTCTGAAGTATGAGCCAGTGCTGAAAGGAGTAGTGCAACTAGATGGAACAGTAGGAACAGTTGGGGTCATCAAAGGGTTAAGCCTAACACTACATTCCTGTCCTAATGTTACAGTTCTACAAGATGTGTCTGTGATTGACCTTCCGCCACTCTTTGCGTTGTGTCTATCAAGAGACTTCACTGCAAAAATCGGTGGATATTTATCTGCAGATTGGTCACACATGATTTTTAGGACAAGGTATGGAGCCAAAGCAACAATCAGGTCAGAACCAATTGCCAATTTCCATATTGAGCCTCATGTACCAAATCCTATCAATGCAAATTGCTTGGCTTTTGATCAGGAGGAGTGTTCGAGTGATCTAGAAATAGGTACTAAGGTCGAGGGAATTCCTGATTTAACTTTGGATGAATGGGCAAACAAGAGTCGTGAATTCGACCCATACAAGGAAATTGAAGAATCTGAATTGGGCGTGTATTGTATACACAAAGAAAATTCACCCATTCCCGACATCATTCAGCCTGAACAAAAGGATGAAAACAAAGTTTGGAAATTATTTTTCGATGGTTCGAGAAGCAGACAAGGTGCTGGAGGTGGTGCAATGTTGATTTCACCACAAGACATCAAATATTTTTCAGCTTTTCGTTTCCATTTTTCCTGTTCAAACAACACGGCTGAATATGAAGCATTGATTCATGGAATTCATTGGGCCAGGAAAAGGGGCATAAAGAACTTGTAGGTGTTTGGAGATAGCGAGCTAATCATCAACCAAGTTAGGGGACAACATGCTACAAAGAACGACTTGTTGAGGAGCTACAAGAATAGGGTATGGGACCTCATTGAGGATTTCAAAGCTTTCAACATTGTGTCCATACCCAGGAAGAAAAATGAAGTCGCAGATAGGCTCGCAGCAGTTGGAGCAACGTTTGATGTGGTTGACAACATCAGAAGGGGAAAAAAACAGCCACATATCCATGTGATTGTGAGGCCAATAGTTCCAGATAGTAACACAAGTTGGCAGGTGTTTGAGAACGATCAATAGATCGTCAATTTCTTACAAGAAGAGGCTGAATTCTCAGCTAGGAATCGAGAACAAATTAGAGCAGCGGATGGAGATCAAGTAGTGCAGGTGCGGATAAACAAGATTCCTAAGGGTTTAGTAACATTGAGTCTATCTTCAACCCTAACATCTAGTTCCGTAATGAAAAGGCTAACATACAGGTCAAGAGAGAAGATTCAGAGCCAATTCCGGTTGGGGAAGGAAAAACACTTCAAATTGGTAAAGTGGCCACTGAGCAGGAAAAATCAGATTTCATACAACTTTGCCAAGAATTTCTAGATGTCTTCGCTTGGAGCTATGAAGACTTAAGAGGATTCGATCCAAATTTGGCACAACATACCATAGAATTGGATCCAGATGCTAAGCCCATCAGGCAGAAGCAGAGACCAGTCAACCCTCACATTGAACCTCTAATGAAGAAAGAGATAAATAAGCTAATAGAGGCAAGCATTATATTCCCGATCAAGCACTCAAGCTGGGTCGCAAACTTGGTTCCGGTCAGGAAGAAGAGTGGAGAAATCAGGTTGTGTGTGGATTTCGAGACCTAAATAGGGCATCTCTCAAAGACCATTACCCACTTCCTTCAATGGAACAAATATTGCAAGTAGTATCCGGTTCAGAGAGATTCTCTCTCCTAGATGGCTACTCGGGGTACAATCAGTGATGGTGAAAGAAGATGACCAATTCAAGATGGCTTTCACCACCAAATGGGGGACCTATGCCTACAAGAAAATTCCATTTGGGCTATCAAATGTTGGGGCCACCTTCCAAAGGGCAATGGATATGGCATTCAAGGGGTTGATCAATAAAATAGTTCTAATATATCTTGACGACATCACTGTATTCTCAAAAAATGCAGTGGATCACCTCTGTCATTTGAGGTAAGTATTTCAGAGATGTAGAAGATTTGGGGTATCATTGAATCCCAAAAAATGCATATTTTTGGCTCACGAGGGAAAACTTCTAGGCCATATTGTTTCAAAGGAAGGGTTGGCGATTGACCCAGAAAGAGTTGAAGCAATTCGAGCATTGCCATTGCCAAGTCACAAGAAGGCTCTTCAAAGCTTCTTGGGAAGGATCAATTTTGTCCGCAGATTTGTTCCAAATTTTGCTGCTCTTGTGAAGCCAATAACACTGATGTTAAAGAAGAGTATGGCATTTAAGTGGACATCTGAAGGCAAGGAAAGTTTTGAGGCAATAAAGGAGGCTATATCTCAAGCTCCGACTCTCGTCAATCCAGACTTCTCCAAGGACTTCGTGCTATATGCCTTTGGTGGTGGGGACACGATTTCTGCAATCCTGGTACAACAAAACAAAGGAGGATTAGAAAAACTAGTTGCTTTCTTCAGTCAAGGCTTGGAGGAATACGAAACTAGGTACTCTTTCATTGAAAAGCATGTCCTTGCAGTAATCAGGAGCTTAAAGAAATTCAAGCACCTAGTCTCAAACAACAAGATCCAATTATTGGTCTCTCATGCGGGAGTCAGGGACTTCCTTCTAAACAAGGATCTGAATGAGAAACATGCAGGATGGATAACTCGTGTCATGGAATATGACATTGAGATCAAGGTCACCAAACTAGTACGTGGGAAGGGACTATGTGAGCAGCTAGCCTTGAGTTAACAAGTTGGGCGGGTAATGAAAAGAGGGTCATTTCTTGGTACTATAGGATGGTCAAGAACAAGAAAATGATGATGTGCCTACTCCTTGTTGGACTCGAAATGTGATACACTTTCTGACAGACGAGGCCTATGCCGTCTAGAAATGAGAAAAGCAAAGAGGAGATACTTGATTACAAGCCATTCCATATGTGTGTTGATGGTGTTTTGTTTAAGAAAGACATCAATGGAGTTCTATTGAGGTGCATTGGGACAGGTAAAATTGAGAGGGTGTTACGAGATTTTCATGATGGAGATTCTGGAGGACATTTTTCCCCACAAGTAATGTGACTCTCAAGATAATGAAGGCAGGGTATTATTGGCCGACAGTCTTTAGTGACTGCTATACATGGATAAGAAAGTGCAAGAAATGTGCACTCTTCACAAGAAAAGAAAGACTAGCAGCACTTCCATTGCACCCAATTCTGGTTGACCAACCATTTACGCAATGGGGATTGGACTTCATCAGAGTCATCAACCCAAACTTGAGCCAAGGCCACAAGTGGATTCTCACAAAGAACAGACTATTTCACTAAGTGGACCGAAGCGAACACTCAAAGAGGCAAGTGTGTCTAATATACTAGAATTTTATGAAGGAATAGTGACCAGTTCGGTGTGCTGTCACTATCATATTAGACAAATGCATTGGCATTCGTAGGTTCCAAGATTACGAGAATGGGCTGTCAAGAATGGAATCTAATTGAGCACCTCTTCCAATTATTACCCACGGGGTAATGGGCAGTAGAGTCCTCAAACAAAAATTTGTTAAGAATCATCGGGAGGACTCGGATGAAAATCAAAGAACATGGCATACCAAGCTAAAATCAGCATTATGGGCTGACAATAACACCAAAGAGGTCTACAGTGATTCCCCTTACAAGTGGTCTATGGAAAAGGCGATGTGCCTATATCATTAGAACTGCCTACATTGGAGTTCATGAAGCGGTTGGAGTTGGGCCGAGTTCGAACCAATGGAGGCTAGATGTGCGAGAGTTGATGGAATTGGAAGAAATTAGAGAACATGCAGTTCAAACAATTGAGAAAGATCAGGCCTTAGTAAAAATATGGTTTGATAAGAAAGCAAGAGCAAGGACCTTCAGGAAGGGGACTTAGTTCTGAAATGGGATGCAGATCGGGCAAAACCAGGAAGGCATTCCAAGTTTGATGCCATTTGGAGTGGCCCCTACATGGTCATGGGATGTAAAAGTAGTAATGCCTTCCAATTGTCTACTTTGGATGGAGGAGAACTCCCGATTCCGGTTAACGGAATCTATCTTAAACATTGCTACTAAAAGGAAAAGGTTTACCCTTGTAAATATTAGCCTAGATTTCAATTCCTCTAAGTGCGTATGCACATTGTCTTGTTGTAGTTAGGTTTCAGTTTCCCTAAGTGCTTTGGCATAGGTTTTGTTGCTCCTAGGTTGGATTTCTACAGTTCAGCATGCTCTCGAAGAAGAAGTTGCGGTATCAGGCTCGGGATCAGATATCAGGTTGGTTTCAGGTTATTGCTTATGACTCCATGCCCAATGGATTGCTAAAAGGCCACTGATCTTCTACCTAGCAGGTAGGTGATCCCTTTGAGTCACCAAATTGTTGTATATATCTTTCCCCCAGGTAGATATAGACAAGCGGAGAATGGAGAAATCAAAGAAGCTCAAATCCCTGACATGCCCAAGGCACACAGAAGTGGCGCACGCGAAAATGGATGTTGGCACAGGGCAAATGGTGCACCCAAGGTGCACGCGAGAGTGGCACCGCGAAAATGGATGTCGACAAGGAAAATAGTGTGCCCAAAGGCGCACAAAGTGGCGCACGACAATGGATGTCGACAGGCAAAATTGTGCGCCCAGCGCACGAAGTGGCGCACGACACAATGGATGTGGATGTCGATAGGGCAAACGGTGCGCCCAAGGCGCACGAAGTGGCACGACAATGGATGTCGGCACAGGCAAATGGTGTGCCTAAGGAGCACGAAATGGATGTCGACACACACATGGATGCGCCAAGGCGCACCTCCGAGAAAACACAACATTTTGAGCGTTGACAGAAGCGGACCACGACCGAGATATTCGAGATGGCCATAACTTTTCACGAGGAGCTCGGTTAACACAAGGTTAGAATTTTCGGAAAGCTTACGAAGTCCTCTATCCAACTACATGACTGGATATATTTAATTGGGTGAGAAAAATTCTTAAAAATGCAAAATATAGTTCGCTACTTTTTGGGTTCGCTAGGGTTCTCACCTACCACCATAATGAGATAGTTAAGTGCATTCGGAGGTGGTTGGGGTAGATTTCGAATTCCTCTCTTTTTTCTCTCTCATTCTTCCTATAAATTGTAAGGAGGGGCTTCTTTCTAAAGGTTGGACATTCTTGTTTTTCCCCTCCCTTCTTCTCTTTGACAGGTGAACTTGTGGAGTTAAAACCTCCGATTTGAAACGTAATGGAACCTTGCCTCTTGGAATTTTGTAGTGTGTTGTATCAATCTTTGGAGAAAATTAATGCATGCCTGTGGATGATTCTCAACCCTCTCTGTATTCATTTGCATCCCCCTGATCTTTCACTTGTGAATCAAGCATCTCGTGTATGATCTTGCATTGCATTTTAATGGTCTGTGTTTATTGGCAAGACAGGTGTTCTTCATTCCTCGGTGCATCACCTTTGTAGTTTAGGTTTTATTTTATGCATTTTCTTACCCTGTCTCCTTGGAAAGTTAGATTAGGTTTTTAGTAAACCCTCTACATTTTCTACATGTGCATCTGAATAGAGGAATAGGAACCGGCCTTCATCCGGAGAGCTTTTCTGATTTTGCAAGGTCCCACACTTGGGAAAAGCTCCATGTTATGCAATCGCACTGAGAGTCTCAACCCATCGTGTTGCAGAAATTTAGGGGTGCTGCGATTCGACATCAACAGGAACCAAAAATAAAAGCACATAATCCTTGGTCACATTTAAAGGTGATCCCCCTATGGGAATCCCTAACACAAACAAACATGCACAAACAATACAAGTTGCCATGGTGACCTTGTTGAATTCATCTAGAATTGCAATGTGGTTGGTATCCAGTGCCCCGATGTTTATTGTGATATTTTAAAACTACAAAATACAAATACCTCCTTCAGCCTCATGGCCATATCAGAACATCCAAAATAATATAAATATAATTCCCAAAATCATCCAGGATATATGAATCATAACAACATCAAAGCAATCTAACCATATCATTTATAGTTTTATCCACAACTATATCATCATCTAATAATTTCCATTTCTAGGTCTACTCACAATGTCCAAATATCACATGTACGAACAACATCCATAATATAACCATGTCAAATAATTTATCATCATCAATATAAAAATGTCTCTAAGAATCATCATGCATCATATAAGAGTCAAAATCAACAATAATCCATGATCGAGCATCTAACATCATACTAAATAAAACTATAATAATGTCCATGATATAGTCAGCAACATCATGATCAATATCAAAAAGGTGTCAAAGGGAAGTGGGCGATACAAAGATGTGTAACTAACAAATATGTATTTCCGATGGAGATAAATATACGGGCTTCTAAAAATAATACAAAATTTAAGAGGTATCATCTCATTATTTTGGATTACAAGAATAGGCTATAACTATGACATTTAGCGTACAATAAAATTTGAGCATGCTTAAACCATGAAAACTAAGTGTAAAATTGGTATAAGATGTTCCTTATCTAAAGTTTTTAGATGTCATTCTCCATGTTGTCTTTTCAAGGAATATTTTCAAATATACTACGTTCCTCAAAGCACTAGAATGATTGACATTACATGGAGTGTTTGCATGTAGGTACAGAGTCTGCTACATTTATTGATCAAGTTTATGGAAGCTCAAAACTTTGACGATCTAAAATAGTCCATTATTTGAAAGGGCTTGTTTATCTATTTCTAAACACATAATGGAATTATGTAAATGCTATCAATGGAAAAATATTGTGTTGAATGATGGCATAATAGTTTTTAACTTTGAACTGGTCACATTGAATATAGTTGAAGATAAGATTTTAATTTTGTTCCTTATAACGCCCGCCAAAACGACGTTCTAGGAACACGCTAACACCTGACACAACTCTCAAAAATTAAGACTAATTTTTTTGTTACAAGATTAAGGATACATGTAAGAGATTTTACACATAGTTATCCCCTAGGGTACACAACTAACTTACACCACTAAACTCACCCTACAGTTTAAGAACTAGGTCTACTAGAAGGTTAACATATTTTCTAATTCATCATTAAGGTCCATTAACCAAAAATTCACTAGGAAGGTACCAAGAATTAATTTACTTAATTAAATATTTTCTTTTCCTTAATAAAGTTAATTCCTAATTAGGTTGACCTCTTACACAATTAATATAAAATCATTATCTTAATAACTTAGAGTCTTTTCTATTACTAACTAAAGCTTGATAAGGACTAACAAAGGTTTAACACTCTATGGAAATTAAAATGGCCCCATTCCCCATTTGCACATACTACTAAAGTTTTAAAACAACATTTTATAAAAATCATTCTCACCTAACAAAAGTAGGGTGAAACCTCCACCCTTGGATCAAATCAAATTCAACCACAAGATCCTAGGGTTGCAAACAAGCCCTAAATTTCCTTATGAATTTTATTAAAGCCTTTCCTTTGTTCATTTCCCCTCATTTTGTCTATTTTTCCTTTGTGAAAAATGCAGGTTGGAGAAGAGAAGGCCATGGGAGCAAGGAGGAAGAAAAACATGGAGGACTCCCCAAAGATAAAGCTTGTAAGGTTTAGATTATAGGTTTTAATGTTTTTTTCATCTTCATTTAAAGATTAAGATGATTCTCTTTCCCCAATCTGGTTTTATTTTAAACCATTTGTATTTGGGTTTTTAAGTTGGGGACAAACCCTACCCCATTGTTATTAATGAAGAAGAATAGTTTTAGATCCACCATTGTATGTTTTATTGTGAAAATCCATAGGATTACTCATTCTTTTGCTTGCTGGTAATTAACACATAAATTTTACATTTTATAAATTTGTAAAACTAGTTAAAGTTTTCACATAGGCATGGATCTATGGAGTTTTGTTGTGAGTGGCAGAACCACTGCCCAGAGAAAACCGGCGGTCCTGGGACTATTGCCCTGCCTAGGTGAAAAACCACAGACCGTCGCTCTATTGAGAAGTACATTTGAGACCTCCTCCTTAGGCTGAGCAGTGGTTACGGGACTTCCACTCTGCACAGGGTGGCGGCCCTATTTCTGAAAAAGAGAACCATAAATATGAGATTTTTACAAAAATTAAAAGTTACTAAAATGTGTTAAATTGCATTATGAGCTTAATTTTGAACATATAGAGTTTAAGGTTTTGAAATTTAGTTCTATTTGTTCATTCCTTGGTTAAATCTACTCTTTTTAAGGCATTTTCAACTCTATTAAAATACATCTACTTACTAGAATATTTTCATTTGTGTAACTAAATTTTTCTTTCCATTTCAAGAGCAAAAGGAATCTAAATCTATTACTTTACATTTTCACTTTCTTGCTATAAAAACAATCAACATTTCTAAATACAATATATGTATACAACTTGTTCTCTCTTTCATTTCACTACAATATACATACATTCAAATTAGCTACAATAACTTTATTTTTCCATACAAGGATATTATGCATACAAGTTCAACTTCTTACAACTTCTATTTTTCTTCTTTCTCATTTACAACTTTACAACTTCATAATGAAAGTAACTCTTATTTTCCATTTCACAACTAATTCAATACAAGCCTTCTTTCTCTTTTCAACATACAAATATTTGAATGCAAAATTTCTCTAAGAAATTATTACAAAGTCTTCCACTCAAGGTGGGAAATAATACAAGAATGCAAATAAAGAAACTATAATAATACAAATTCCTCCACTCTAAGTGGGATACAATAAGTTTCTTCACAAGGATAAGTTCTCAAGGTCCCCAACAACACTCCAAGCTCCACAACTCCAAGCAAGATAGCTCCTTCAATACTTGTTTGATTCACAACAAAATGGGGGAGAGGCAACACTCTCCACCCAACCAAGACATCCAATGAAGAGGAGAAGCCATCCTCTTCATTGTCCCCCAAGCCCCAACCACATCACAATGGGAGATGATTTCAACACATGGCAACAACAAGCTTCCACAACACTTAACAAGGTAGTTTCACATCCATTCCATCTACATCAAAACACAACAATAAAATAAACAAGAAGAAAAACAAAAACAATAATATAACAAGACTTATCAAAGAAGCCAAAAGAGAAAGACCTATGGGAGGCCATACGCCTCCCAATGGGAATGGGTTCCCACCTTAAAGCCTCCAATGCATGTCTCAAATCCCCTACAAACTCTTATGCCTCCCTCAAGTACCCCTTATACCTCCATATACTCTTATGCCTCCCTCATAACAAGAAACAAGAAGAAATGCAAGCATTCCTCATACAAGGTGGGGCACCCAACCCAAACTCCCTCCAAAAAGAAGGTAAACTCTTATGCCTCCCTACGATAAAAACTCCCCATAGTATCCTCCTACTCAAAACTTAGGTAATCTACCCTGCACCCAACAAACATTCCAAAGGAAAAACAACACTCAACACAACATATAAACACATAATAAAAGTATAAAAAAGAAAAGTAAAGCTCCTACCTCTCCATAGTAGAGCTTGTCCCAAGAATGAAATTCCAAGCTCCTCCAAAACCAAGAAAGCATCCACAAATCTCCAACAATCCACAAGCACTCACAAAAATCTTTTAACTCTCCAAAAATCCTCTAACTCCAAAAATATAGGAGTCTAAAATGATCAAGTAACCCCCAAACAAGCAAAAGAGCATCTATACATAGAAAAGGGAGGGAGGAGGATAAGATGGCTCCATGTAGGATGCCACATCACTCATCCTCAACTCCACCTCACTTGGTCAAACCTCAACCCCAATGCACCATAAATTTGTGGGTGAGAGGAATGACAAGATAATTGCACACACAAACTAAGCTCACTGTAGTGCCCACTTCCCTTTGACACCTTTTGATACTGATCATGATACGATGATTATATTATGGACATGAATGTGGACCTTATTATAGTATGATGTTAGATGTTAGATGTTAGATCATGGATTATTGTTGACCTTGATTCATTTATGATGCATGATGATTATTAGAGACATTTTTATATATATTGATGATGATATGTTGTTTGGCATGGTTATATTATGGATGTTGTTTGGACATGTGATAGTTAGATATTGTGAGCAGACCTAGAAATGGAAATTATTTGATGATGATATAGTTGTTGAGTAAAATTGCAAATGATCTTGTTGGTTGCTTGGATGTTGTTGTGATTGATATATATAGATGATTTTAGAATTTTATGTATATTATATTGGATGTTCTGATATGGCCATGAGGCCGAAGGAGGTATTTGTGTTTTTTGGTTAAAATATCACAACAAACATCGGGGATTGAGACCAACCACATTGGAATTATAGATGAATTCAACAAGGTCACCATGAAACCTTGTATTGTTTGTGTGTGGTTGTTTTGTTAGGGGTTCCCATGGGGATCACCTTTAAATGTGACCAAGGGGTTATGTGTATTTATTTACTTGGTTCATTTTTATTGATTGATGTTTGCATGTTTTTATTTTGTGGTGCATTGACTCTTTCATTCTTTATTAAATGGGGTGTAATAATGTGAATAATCATATTGTTAAAATAAATAAATTAAAATATGTTATAAAAAATTAATTAATAGATTTTTCAGCCTCGAAAGTGTTAGAAGAGATGTGTAAGTTAACTTCAAGTGTGAAACACTCCACCTTCTTGGAAATTCGAATTTTTCCTTGGAGGCTGATTTTGGAGGCTTGAGGGACAAGTTAAACTTGTCGCATAGCTATTAAATTTATTTACCAACCATACCTATGGTTGGAGAGTTGAATTTATACTTTTATAACTCTTTTTGAGAAGAAAAATTGTAAGTTTTAATTTCAATTTTCTTACATGGTTTAATTTAAGTCCTTTGGGGTGTGGGTTGGATTTTAGTATGTAAGTAAACTGTCATATTATTCACCCACCTATTTTTTATGCATTGGAGAATGAAGTTGAATTTTTGGGTTAGGATTGAGGATGTGTGATGTTTCATCCTACATGGATCAACCTCATCCTCTTTTTTTCCATCTCCTATAAAATTCGATTTTCTTGCCTTGTTCTGGGTTGCTTCACTTTTGGAAACTCTTTTTGGGGTGAATTTTTGTTGTTTTAGAGCTCTTGCTTGGAGAAGTTTTTGAAATATTGTTGCATGCTTGTGCTTGGATGATTGGGATTTCTTGCATTGGGATAAAGCTTGTTGTTTTGGAACTTGGAACAACTCCATCATGGAGAGGTAGGAGCTTGGATCTTGTAAAGCTTCTCTTTCTATTTATGAAATTGTTATTGTTGTGAATGTTTTGGTATATTTTTAGGATGTTGGGTAGATGGCCTAGGTATGGTGTAGGAGAAGACTATGGGGTTCATTTTGTGGGAGGCACAAGTATTTTGGGGAGGTATAAGTGTGGAGGGAGTTGGGATTTGGGTTCCACCTTACAAAGAAATAGCTTGCAGTTCATTACTCGTTATGGGGTGCCATAAGAGGTTAGGGAGGCATAAGGAAATGTGAGGAATAAGGGGTACTTGGGGGAGGAATAAGGGCATGTCATGGCTTTGATATACTATATTTTAGAGGTTTGAAATCAGTGGTGATATGCATTTCCCCTTTGGGAGGCATAAGTAGCTTCCCCATAGTTTCTTATTCCTTTGGCTTGCTTGATGAAGCCTTAGTGTTGTTTTCATGCTTTAATGTATTTTCAAACTATATTCTATTTGGACTGTGTTTTAAATATGAAAATTACATGGGTGTTTTTGGAAGCATGTTGTTACCATGAGTTGAATCACATCTTTCATTTCTTTATGGTTGGGGCTCGGGGGCCAACGAAGAAGGATGGCTTCCCCTTGTCATTATATGTCTTGGTTGGGTGGAGAACGATTCCTTTCCCTACTCTTTTTGTGATCGAGAATGGAAGAATGATAAATCTACATGTTATTGTTCGGAGCAAAGGATAATGAAATAAAATAGTTGACAATCCCCTGTTGAGATAAATCTTAGTATAACCTTCCCACTTGAAGTGGATGAAATTTAATATGTTTTGTAATGGAAATATGTTGTATTGAATACAAAATTTGTAAGATTGAAATATGAAAGAGATATACTCCATTTCTGTTTTTGAAAGAAAGAATTATAATCTATATGATGAATTTGAAGAATGAAAGAAAGAAGTTTTAAGTTATCTCTTAGGAATCAATAAATGATTGTATTACCTTTCTCAAATTGTATTGTGGTATTGAATATGATCATTCAAATGTATTTGAAATCTCTATTTGAAAGGAAGAAATGTGTGTGAGGAAAACACAGAGCTCTGCCTTTTGAAATGTGTAAAATAAAAAATCAGAATTGCATTTTGGTTTTGAATAGTTTTATTTGAATCAAATAAATGTATTAGATTGGAATTGGAACGTATTCTAATACTTGGAAGTAGAAAATGGCAAATAGACCCTTTAAAATTTGATCTCTGTTTTGTATTTTCAAACTGGCAATTATTTAATCCAAAATGCACAGACCAAACCTGCAACAAAGAAATAACAAATGAAACATTAAATTTGACATAATAATATCTAAACAAACTCATCTAGGCATTAACACTTAAGGAATTTCTTAGAAAACTTAGCAAACTCGGGCTCAAACTCTTTCACTATCGTTTTGTTGTCAAAGTTGTAAATTTTCAAATTGGAACTCAATCAAAAAAACTTACCTTCCAAATCCATCCTAAATCCATCTAAGAATAATTCCCCATGCCTATTTGACTTGTTGAGAGAGAAAGAAGATCAAATTGAGTAAAATTTTATAAGTCAAAATTTGTCAGTTTGCCTTTTTAAAGCCTGCAGATCGTTTTCATGAAATTTACCCCTTAAACATTATCAAAATGAAATATTAATGATTCCTATGCAAATAAGACATCGAGAGATTTCTAGAAAGTCCTTATTTTCTAAAAAATGAGTTCCCAATCAAAAGTTATGGCCTTCTGAAGTTTTCCTTCATTTGGCGTCAAAAATTATCAGAATCAAAAAAAAAATTGGGAAAATTTGAGAAAATTTTCTAAGTTTTCTCCGTGGCCCCACCAACCTGCAACCAATTAGGTGCTACCACATGGCATCATGAGGTGTCGGTGAAGGAGTGGATCCCTTAAAAAAACTTAGCGCTTGAAAAGTTTTTTGGAAAACTTTCAAAGTTATTCAGTCGGCCCGTTGACTCATGAACCAATCGATGGCTGACACGTGGCACTTTGGGCATCGGTGGAGGCATGGATCATTTTGATCCCTTAAAAATTCATGGAAAAAATGATAAAATTCTAAAAATCCTCCGATGGCCCGACTTCCCGCAAGAGTTGGGAAATGCCGACACGTGTCCTTTCGGGTTCGCGGGCGCGCGGAGGCAAATCGCGCTTTTGTCCCAAAAAGGGAAAAAGTTATAAATTTCTTCCTCGCTCCACTGGCCCATGCATTGGAAAATTTTTCTTCCCTGCCCCTCCAATCCACATTCCTCCTCCGGGTGAAAATTCTCTCCGAAGTCTATAGGCCCGCTCTTGGGAAAATTTTCCTCCCAAGGTCTATCAGCCAATATCTTTAGAAATATGAGGAGTTAGGAGGACTTATTTATATCACTGGAAAGGTGAGGAAATTTTCTATCTAATGGAAATGTTTTTGGGAAGTTTTGAGTGTGTTAATTTTGAGAAAAATCAGGTTGAATATTTTAATCCTGTTAGAGAGTGGTATAGTGAGAAATTACCCTCTTAACCTAATTGATTAATCTAACTCTAAGTTTGGACCTTGTGATCTTTTATAATTGTCGTATTAATAAAACTATAAGCTATTAGAAATATTTGGCTCAAAAATGTGCTTACGACAACTATTGCCTTGTAACCTGGTTGTAGACTCTTTTAAAAAAAAAACTATTCCATAATTTTCCTAACTAATCCTAGGTTGCTCTTGGGTCTCAAGTGGATTTTTTTAGCGGGCATTACACCCACACCCCCAAAGGACAAAATTAAATATTTGAAAGAAAGTGCAATAAAAATTTCACCTTTTTCTCTTCCCAAAACACCTAATGGGGTCTAATTTTTACCCCCAAACCCATAGGTAGGGTTGGTATGTTAATTTCAGAGGTGTGGGACAAGTTTAACTTGTCCCACAAGCCTTCAAAACTTTCCCTTAAGGTAAAATTCGAGTTTCCCATGAAGGGTAGAGTGTACAACACTCAAAATCTCAAGCATTCAACACACAACACAAAATCCAAGAGTAAATCAAGTCTAATAAATGATCTCCTTTGGTTGATTACGAATATCAACACACAAATGTTCACCGAATACAAATATAATTCACAATAGAATTCTTTTCGGGATATCTCAATACAAGAGTGATACACATAAATAGGAGGATGCACTCCTTAATACAAGGAGTCAACAATCATCTCCAACTTCCCCTACAATCTCTCTCATCCCTAAGATATCTCCAACATCCCAAATATCCCTCAAGACTAATCAACGTGAGTTGTTATCACAACACACTCACACTAACTATATTATTAATATGAGTTATATTAACTCAATATTAATAACATACACAATATATTAATAATGTTACACAATATATTTGTAACATTCACTCCCCTATTGTTAACATTATTAATTCCCAATATACACTCCCCTAATGTTGACATGGTATAACATAACTCCTTTTCTTGCAACGTGTTGCACGGGCTTGCCTCATAATCTGGATCAAAGAAAGGCATGTAAACTTCCAACTGGCTAATTGTCTTGCTGCACATGACCACAACTATGTGAAGGAACGCATCCCGCATTTACTCCATGAAAAGAATGCACTCAGCATTCCACTAGCGGATCATCTTCATAAAGAAGGAAGGCAATCAGAGGACTGCTACATCAATAAAATTTTATCTAGCCTTTTTACATCTATGGTTTTCTGGATCTACTAGCAACTCTTTCCAAATCTATGAGTGTTACAATAAACTTAGAGACATACTTACAATGTTTTCTTCTACGAAGTTAAATATAGGAATTTCTCACACATTACAATTAAACTGGAATGTGACACTGTTCTTATTTTCAGACAAAAGGAAATTAAACATACAATCTAAAAATGCCACAACTTCATTGTGCAGCCCCCTTGCTTATGGCTGGCAAGAGGTCACTGATTTACCTCCTTCCTCTGTTGCCTCCTTCCTCCATCATCACTTTGCTAACTTATTTTGATTTGAATATGAAGCTCATATTGATTACAAACCGGACATCGATTCTACCGAAAATTTGTCCGTAAGGTAATTTTTATTATTTTATGGTCTTTTACAATGACACTTTTACAAACAAAAGACTTGACAACACGAAACAATAAAAAAGTAATTAAAGGTTACTTTTATAAATACAACTTTATAGTTTTGACAACAATTTTTAATGAGTGATGACACTACAAATCTGACGATGAAAAAGATAATCTCTTTTGGCTATTTCAAAATGTTACATAGCACAATTAATAACAAGTAATCCAATTAAGTACAACATTATAATCTAAACAATAAACAACAAAGACAAATCTTATTAGTAAAGACTCTACCACAATGACGTGACATAAACATTGAAACCAAAAACAAGATAACTCTAAATATCAAAGTTAACTGAAAAGACACTAATACAAACTATATACAAACACTTTATACTGCATTAATACTTACTAAAAAAATAAAGATGTAATGACCACACCACCACAGTAAAAAATGCACGAGAGGTCAAGCCTGAATATCCATGAGTCGTGAGGAGTTTCCTCATCCAATGCAAGTTGAGATTGGTAATATAAATTCCAGTTGAGTCAAGATCAAAGTTCTGCAACACAGATGGTTGTTGCACACAACTTCGCTTCAGTGGAGACTCACAAAGATATCAAATGGATTGAAAAAGTCAAATATGAATACGTGCATGAAGAAACAACATGAGATGATCAGATCATAATTCCTTGCTACGTGGGTAGATCATAATTAATTGAATGCGTTGGAAAATTATATCTTCACATCGACTATGAGCAAAGATCTATAGACTATAGCTGGGCCATGATCTGCAGAGAGATGTGAGTTTGTAGTAGTTTAATACAAAACACCAATATTTGAAATAGCTGAAAGCATGGGGATTTAGGCTATGAATTTTCCTCCTCCTGTCATATCTTCTAATCACCTGCTCTAATAAAGCAAACCAATAATAAAATAACCTAGTTGTTCAGAAATTGCATATTGTAGTGGAAATATGAAGCAGATCCTAGCAATGTTTTCACTTGTTTCTCTTAAACCGTGATGTGGGTTGAACTGAAATTTATAAAGTCTTTTTCTCGGAAATCATCTTCAAACCCATTAAAAATCACAAGGACCCAGATCATAGAAATTAACTTATGACATGTTCTTTACATGGAAATTATTGAATCCAAATCCACAAATGCACATCCACAAGATTATAACATCGCTCTGATACCAAATATTATTTTGGTTCAGATTGCATGTAATATGAACACACATATTTAATAAAATAAAACTGAATACAAATATAATTCACAATAGAATTCATTTGGGATATCTCAATACAAGAGTGATACACATAAATAGGAGGATGCACTCCTTAATACAAGGAGTCAACAATCATCTCCAACTTCCCCTACAATCTCTCTCATCCCTAAGATATCTCCAACATCCCAAATATCCCTCAAGACTAATCAACGTGAGTTGTTATCACAACACACTCACACTAACTATATTATTAATATGAGTTATATTAACTCAATATTAATAACATACACAATATATTAATAATATTACACTATCTATTTGTAACAATCACATCTTTAATTAATTTAGGAAAAGATTAAATTAACTCTAATAAAGACACTTAGACCCACTAAGTCAAAGGGGAGAAGAATACATCATTTTCTAAATAATAAAAACAAGTAAATTACATCACTCAAAGGAACACATACTAACATTAATAAAAAGGGAACAAAAACAAAACAACACATGACCCCTTGGTCACAATTTTCCCCTAACCAAATAATTCTAACACACACAATTACATGTTGCCATGGTGACCCTAGTTGAATTCATCTAGAATTCCAATGTGGTTGGTCTCCAATCCCCCAATGTTGTTGTGAATATAATTATACCTGCAAAACAGAGAATACCTCCTTCGGCCTCGTGGCCGCATTAAAACATCCATGCCAAAATATGCAATATAAATCTAAAATCATCTATATACGAACTAATATCATCTAGGCAATTATGAATCATTTACAAATTTCTAGCAACATTTCTATCCAACGTTTCATCCATGTCAAAAATGATCACAACATAAATTCAATTATCAAAGCCTACTCAAAGAAACAAAAGTATATCGCATGTCAGAAATATATATAAATAATTGTCCACAACATCTCAACATTAATATAAAATGTCTCTAATAATCCACATGCATCATATATGAATCAAGTCAATCAACAATCCAAAGATCTCTAACATCTAGTATCATGCTAAATAAAAAGCTACAATAATGTCCGTAAGTGTAGTCGATGCGTAACATAAATCAAAGCAAAAAGGTGTCGAAGAGAAGTGGGCACTACATGCCTAGTATTCGAATGGTAACGCCATACATACAACTTGTGATATGTCCTCATATTTGTTTAGGAAATAAAGAAAAAAGTGACAGATGACCCAAGAGACCCAATGATTCAGCAAAAAAATTCCAAGTTAGGAAAGAAACATGGAAAACAAATGGAAATATAGCATACTAGGTAGGATGTAATGTTAGATAATATGAAATATGCTTTTTTATGAACATATTAGCAATTGGAAGGCATAATGGATCATTCTTGAACATCCATTCTCACATTAATGTTAATATGGTAATGAGTTCATTTTTTTGTAAATATGTCTCCATTATATTTTCGTAATGGGAAAAGGATGTAGAATTAATTTGAAAAATTAAATAATAGGAAACTATTTGTTTCATTGTCAAATGTGAGATTGTAGACATACATAGTTAACAAAATTTGTATTAGTGTATGTTAATGTGATAAAGATCGTTTCATAGATTTATATTCACTAGTCTATGGGATTTTGAGAAAGTAAAATGAATGTAGAGTCAATGTCCCAAATAAATAATAATTAAATTCTGGATGCTTTTTACAAATACTAAATTGTTGATTTCACATAGTTACAAGAATTAGATGCGGTGCGGTTGTGAGGCATTAATTGTTTTTGGCACTCACACAATTTAGGCATTCACTAATATTGACATGTCATGGTGGCCCAAACTAGATCCTCAAACAATCATTCGACAAACTTCCCATTACAATTTTATAGGTATTATTTTCCTATTTTGAAGCCATAACTTATGTGTCTACTAAGAATTTATTTAGGTCTTGTACAACATACGATAAGGTGGCCATAAGGTTCGAGGTACAAAAGTTGATATCAAGTTTAATCATTCTCAATATGATGGTGATTTTAAACATGTGAAATTGAGATAATGTGGAAAACATTAGGACTCATATGCTATGGATTTATTTTTATAAGAAGGTGAAAAGAAAGATAACTAGATCGTACTCAAGCCAAGAACACAGATGCTAATCAAATACCATGATCAATAAGATGAAAGCAATTTGCTAGAATAACTTTACATAAAACCTTTGCAAACAAATGAGTAGCAATATCATATATTATTATGGAACTCAATCCAATACAATGAGAATGGGCCTTGCTTAAATAGGCAAATAATAACAATCTAAGAACCACCAAAGTCGTAGATCAAGCCATAAATCAAGGTAATAACTAGTCATCAAAGAACTAGTCAAGACCATAGATTTAGGAGAGAACTAAACATCAAGGATTTAGTCAATACCATAGATCAAGGAAAGAACTATACCTAACAACTAGATAATATCTCCTAATATCTAAATAAGATAAAATAACTATCCACACACATAAGTGGGTGAGGATAAATACAATAAAGGTAAATAATGTACCTAGGTGAACATGAGCTAAGGTAAATACCTACTCTAACACCCCCCTCAAGTGAAGCTAGGGGCCAAAATAGAAGTGGCATGTCCACAGTATGAGTCCCAACAATTAGGCCTGATGAGGTACTCATGTACAATAATTGGAAAAAAGGAACACCACAAGGTACCCAAAACCAATAATAACAAAGTAAAGAGAGTAAAGACCCACTCCAAGGCATCCCAAGAAGCTTGGCTCAAAAAAATTGTACAATGTTGAAGAATTTTGGTGTGCACTGTGGTCTGAATCCACTGCTCGATCACAAAACTCAAAAATAACTGACACTGGGCTTCACTAGAATAGCTCCATACAAGGAGAATGTCAATGGAGTGATGTCAAAAGTGTAAAAACACCAAACATAATTTGATCAACTGCTACAAATAGGTGTGCCATGATCTAAGAACAAAAACTAAAGCAACAAGGCAAGGACACAAAATCTAGAGTGTCATGATCTAAGAAAAGCCAAGGTAACAAGGCAAGGACACAAAACCCGAAGAAGTAGGATCAACACCACACCCTCCCATACTACTGAATGGGTGGAGTGGTGTTACAAATTTGTATGAGTTTTCAAAAAAACTACTTGAACACTAACAAAATATCACTAGAATGCACCAGAATAGATCCCCTATAAGAGATACTGTCAACATGCCAAAAGTGTCAAAATACAGTTACAAAATCTCTCAACAAACAAGAGAGATACACTACACCTACTAAAGAAAAATTCTCAAAACAAGAAGCATCACAATGCAGAAGGTATAGAAAGTGGAGCAAGAGGCCGAATGGTGGAGGAGCCACACCTGTAGAGTCCTCTCAACGAATGCCTATGTCGCCACCATGATTGATCAGATATCCACCCCAAATAAACAAGGATAGATGAAGAAGATACCTGCGTATAACTTGGTGTAAAATACACAATGGGTGCATGCAAAGGAACGCGAAATGTGTGTTAGGTTGATCATGTCGGCGACACCTGAAATCTCAGGTTTCTCAAGCCCGAGTGAAGGTGTAGAACTCATGTGTTGCTCATGATCCTTAGAAAGAGTCGAGCGAAAAAAGGAGCTCTGTCAATGTGTGATCCCAATGAAGTATCTTCTCGAAAACCAATTTCATGATGAGAATTCCACTTAACATGTGGAATAGAGGAAACAATACCCCATGAATGTCACGGGGGTTCATTAACTAGGCAATATCCTAAGACGTGGGTTCATATGTAATTAAAATTAATAAAATTAAACTCAATATACCGGTAGACATGAGCCAGGTTAGAGAGATGGGCCAAAGGAAATAGAGGTTTACTTTTAATATAAAACTAAAATGTTTGAACCCTAGTTTTTAAACGTAAATACCTTAAAATTGCAAAAGGAGTGTGGTCATAAATTAAATTATAATCTCTTTTTAATAAATAAATCTAGATTCTTAACCAAGAAATAATAAGATGGTAGAAAACTAGAATTGAGTATGCTTTTCAACACAAGTGATATTATTTCACCATCTTAATTATTTGAAGAACTATTGATAAATGCATAAAGCTTAACATATATAAGGTGACTTGTAATATGTATTCAATGGCTTCGAACTATCTTTCGAAAGGAAATGCATATTAAAAAAAATTGAGTGAGAAATATAATATATTTTTGTCTAATATATTGGGGTAGAAATAAAAAGGGGTAAATAAAATTGTAATTGAAAAATGGGTAAGTAAGGTACATGGAAAAAATAGGGGGTATTTTCATTCTAATAATATAACAGGAGGGGGTATTATCAATTGAATAATTAGAGGTAGAAACTAGAATTAAGGGTATTCTTAATACCCTTCGATACAACTAAGTGAATCCCCCGTGGTGAATGTATGCCAATGACTTCGCGCTAGTGAGACCCATACAGCATGCGAGAATCATGCAAAGTAAAAAATTCATAATGCGGATAGGATACACAACATGTGGTACTATAATAGCACGATGTGGAAAAGCATGTAGAACAAGCTTCATAGGTGTATGAGCATCAAGAGCAGAACAAACTCAAAGACTGAAAGATCAATGTCAGTGGGTTCAGGACTAATAGCTGTAAGTGGACTAGGAGCATGGATATGGCTGTCCACAATATGATGGGGATGTTGTAGGCTAGCAAGTTTGTTCTGCGAAAGTGTATTATTGTATCCTTATCATGAATGAGTGATTGTAGAAGAGAATTTCACTTCTTGAGAAATCTATTTCCTTCCACAAATTTTACAATATCCTCTTCGGAAAAACCATGTTATTCTCGAAATCCATGATAGATACAAAATGCAACTCCCAAAATTTTAGGACGTTGGGCTTAGCCAAATTACGTCCACAATTGATTACAACACTCCTCCATATTTGGAAATTTATAATTATAGTTTAAGTCTCAAAATAAATATTTCCAATGGAAATATCATGAAAAAGCAAGCAACGACACTCAAAACCGAGTTACCGATCAAGTTATAAGCTTTTTAATATTTTGCTCATTATTTATTTTAGTTGACACTAAAACAAAATAAATTATTGTTGCCTTGGCCACAAAAATAAAATTAAAGGGGGCTTAAGTCAAGCACCTACTAGTAGGAATCACAAGCTTTAAGCCCTCATATGACCATACCATATGACCAAGGGCTAAGTATTTTAATGGGTGTTTGCATAAAAATGCATGCAACAACAAAATATGACCAAATCCTAAATATATGAATATACAAAGATTTTATTTACAAAATAAAACTTACAGACGGATGTCAACAACAATCTCTTGCTCTGATACCATGAAATGAACGATAACCAAATCATACCAAGCCAAGAACATAGATGCTAATCAAACACCATGATCAATAAGATGAAAATAATTCATCGAATAAATTTACATAAAACCTTTGCAAACAAATGAGCAGCAATATCATATATTATTATGGAACTCAATGCAATATAATGAAAATGGGCCTTGCTTAAATAGGCAAGGAATAACAATCTAAGGACTAGTCAAAAGGAAATAACTAACTAGTCAAGACCATAGATTTAGAAAAGAACTAGTTAATACCATAGATCAAGGGAAGAACTATACCTAACAACTAGATAATATCTCTTAATATCTAAATAAGATAAAATAAATATTCACACACATAAGTGGGTGAGGATAAATACAATAAAGGTAGATAAAGTACCTAGGTGAACATGAGATAAGGTAAATACCTACTCTAACGAAGGTGTGTGCCTATATATTTGGATGAAATTATTGAAAAATGCTACACCAAAAATAATTTAAAATCTATCATGTCATTTGCAAATGGTAGTTTTCTCGTTTTTGTTTATTATTAGCAGTTTTCAAAGTGTCTAAAAGCATTTTACTAATAACACCTTTTCTTCTAATGGTTGTTCATTGTTGTCATGTCTAATGTTTATTTTTAACATTAGTCTAGTGGTTGGGGAGAGTGCACTTTTATGATCAACTATATGACCCAAATAAGATTCTCATAGTTGATATGGTGCAAAGTATGTATATGGACGGACATATTGTTGAACAATATATATTTGTTACAAATCAACTGAAATGATTCCACACTTTTCATCCATATATGTAATGCTTTACTTTGGTAGAGTGTTTTTATTGATTTTATTCACGATCGTGAGAATCAATAAATCTAACTACTTGCACCAATTCAATTCCTAGTAATGTGTGTATAGCCTATTTTATGAAGATTCTCATATGGAGATTTTAATGATCTCTTCAAGAATGTTCTCAATGAGATGTGAATGGTAAGAGAACCTCGAAAAGGATTGCACCACTACATTAAGTATATGTAGAATGCATGTATCAATGAAGTCCTTCTTCTCAATTGTGTAATATCATCGACATCTCCAACTTGGTTTTCCGTCGGGTGATACCATTACACACTCATGGTGAAGTGCAAGTGCAATTTGTAAACTATTGTCCATTTTCCTACTAGGAGAAAAATAGGTCTAAGGTGACGTTCATAATGCTATTCCGATGTAAGCGAACTCATAATAAGTAGGAACAATCATTCTCTAGGCCTGTGTTTCTTCCCAGCTCTTGCTCCACCCTCTCCCTCCATGTCCAACTCCTGGTCAAGGGTAAAAATTATTATGATTCTAGTTCTAGATAAATTGATATCCAAGGAACAACTACTAGAATAAATTCTTAATAATTTTAAGGAAAACATATGTTAGGCATGTAGTGTTCAACATGCTAGAGTAGTTTGATTCTTTCTTTGAAGCAAGCCCTAATATATCTTGCAAAAAAATGTGAGATAATTACGGTGTTGCCAAATATATTTTATGTCACTTTATATTTTGAGATATGGCCCAATGGAGGTAGTATAGAATAGGCAATCATTTATCCAAAATTTTCCCCTCAAGGTAAATTTGATAACATGCATCAAATTCTCAAGTCCCAGGCAAATAGATTGAGTCAGGGCAAAAATTTCATGTTTCTAGGGTCCCCTCATATTTTTCTAACTCCCCTGTCCAAGTAGAAGAGAGCAAGTTCTGAGGAAAGGTAAGAAAAATTGCAAAAACAGGCTCGGGCCAGAAAAAATCATGAAAAATGGCTAAGTCCTAGTCCTCGCAACAGTCGGGACAGTTGGGACAAAAGGGCGCGAACCGGCCGAAAGGCCACCAGGCGGTCTGCGCAGCATTTGGGACATTTGGAACAAAGGGACGCGCGGGACGCGGAAATCCGAACTGGCCGAAAAGTTGAAAAAATTGACTAACTGTTGAAACAGGCAGTCTGGGACATCTGGGCAAAAAGTACGCGAACCGGCCGGATCGGCCGAAATGAGTCAAGGCAGCCCGAACAGTTGGGCTGAAGGTACGTGAAGTATCGTGAACATTTGCCGAATCCAGTCGAAATGAGAACTTTTGTCCCAACCGGCCGGATCAGCCAAATGAGAAACTTTCGGTCCGGGGCCACGCGGGGACAAAAGTATGACACGAACCGGAACCGGCGAATCGGGAAAATTTGTCCCAGACGGTCCCGGTAGTAAATGGGACATCGGGCCACGAGTACGCGAACCGGCTGGTTCAGCTGAAACAGGAACTTCAGCACTTTGGGACAAATGGGACAAAGGGGCGTGTGGGGCGAAAATCCGAAGCGGCCGAAGGCGAGGAGAAAAGTCAACATTTGACCAAAGGGAACTTCAAACGGCCATAACTTTTGACTCCGAGCTCCGATTTTCACAAAATTGGACTTTCTGGAACGAGCACGATGTCCTCTATGCCACAAAAATTATTTTTAATAAGGGTAGATATATTTAAATAAGGAAACATATTCGGCTCCAGTCAGTTAATGCTCATTCCCGTCAAATGACAAAAACGCCGCCAGGACCCAAAATAGCTGCCCGCACTCAGAAGGCCATAACTTTGCATTTCTCAACAAAATCACACAAAATTGGTACCATTGGAATTGTGGTTCCGAGCCCGATGTACAACAATCAATAAATTCCAGATTTGATCAGAAATTGATTGATATTTTTAAGAAAACGTGGCCGGGTTCAGAACAGTGTTTTATTTGGTAGCTAGGAGTGCAATTAAGAGGCATGGTCATCATTATTTCTCTGCAGCACATGGGACAGTATGGGGAGCCTTTTTGCAAGTAATATACAATCATTTCACTCAATTTAATGCCTCTTACAGGTGGTTGAAGGACAGATTTCAGGATTTCCATTTTCCCTTCTCTTCTCCTTCTCATTTTTCTATAAATTGGAGTGTTGGGCTCATTGTAAAAAAGAGAGTTTTTGGGTAGCAAAGCTCTGCCAAAATTGCTTTGTGAAGCTAGTGTGTTGCAGGCCCTTGTAGTGGACTCCTTGCATGGTGATCCGGGCCCTTATCTTGTAATAAATTGAACTGTGCATATCATGAAGCAATAAAATACCAGTTTGTGGATGTATCTTCCCCTGCTGTGTTTTCTTGCATTCTTCTTGCCCCTTTGATCTTTCTATAAGAATATTGTGTCTATTTATTATGTTCTTGCAGGGATTCATTATCATTGTGTATGCTTGGAATATTGTTGTGAATGCATTTTGCTAGATTATGGAGAACTGTCATCACCTCTTCTAGTGTGCACTTTGCCTCTGTATTTCACACATTTGGAGACTACTCTCACACCCTCCTTTTCTGGTGTATCACCGCTTTAGTGTAGGCTTTCATTTTATGCATTCTCTCTCCCTGGTCCCTTGGAAATTTAGATTAGAATAGTTAGTTTATCCTGCATTAGAGTAGATTGTGGCAGGTAGTTTAGGAGCAAGAACCAGCTTTCTCTGGAGGTCTATCTCAAGTAGCAAGTCCCACAACTTGGAGATAGTACCCATGTTATCCAATCACACCGTGAGTTCAAGTATATCTCCAGGGGTGCTGTGATTCGGTGATAACAGTTCTGGCATGCCCGGTGGGACCTTAGAGGTCTTTACTTTCATTGCAACAAGATTGATGTGCACTTGTTGTAAGTTCCAGCTTTGAAGGAGCTTTAAAATCACACATCTGGCGACTCCAAAAGAGGCATAATCCGCTGGTTTCTGCAGTCCAAGCCTGGAAAATTTATGAGAAGAATACAGACCAGGTCAAGAACTAGGGAGGAAGGATTGTTTGTTTATCTGCATCTATCTCCAGGCAGAGAAAGAAGGGGAAGAAGAGCTCAAAGATCTGCGTCTCCACCTAATAGAACTTTGTCTACACCTCCACCTGGTAGACCTTTTCTCGCATCAACAAGGGTTCTCAGGCCAATCAGAATGGCGCAACCACTAAATCCCTTTGTCAATTTCACTGGCAGCAGCCCACTTGCCCTCAATGCACAGAATCCAGTTCCAATTGCAGCATTGAAGAACATTCCATTTTCACTGGAGAAAATCATACCACTCCTGGTGATCATGTCAAAGACATTGCTAACATCTGTGCAATCCATGAGATAAATGAAATGGATGTGGCTGTCAAACTGCTGGCATCATCATTCAAAGGGAAGGCATTGCAATGGTTCAGGAGCCTTGAAGCTGGTTCTATCACAAATTGGAATCAGTTATGCATAGTTCTCCATGAGCAGTTTGGAGAAAAGGGAGACAATTTGTCTCTTCTAGAACAATTGACAACTATCAAGAGGGCCCCCAACGAGTAGCTGACTGACTTCAATTTCAGATTTCAAAGGTCTTGGGATAGGATTCCGGTGGCAGTCAGGCCAACAGCAGAAGGTGCTTTTCTATATTACCTTAAAGCTTTGAATTCTGATATTTCTATGTTAATTCAATCTATGGGAGGCACAACCTTACCTGCTGCTTATAGCATTGCCATTAGGGCTGAAAACTGTCTTATTCAAGCTGGTAAGCTAGCTCCTAGGCCTCCCATGCCCTTGTATCCGAACTTAGAAAATCCAAGCACTAGTCAAGCACCCACTTTGGCTCCTATTCCCACTCCTAGAAATCAAAGTTCAAATGAGACTTCTACCTCATCCTCTAGTGCTTCAAACGAACTCCAAGAGGTCATGAAACAATTGCAAAATTTGGGAAATGAGCTGGTTACTATCAAAAGACAGCAAGCTCAAAGTGCTAGACCGTATCAGCCTCAAGCTCAGCCTAACAGGCAACCATATCAACCTCAAAGACCACCCAATCCAGCTGTAAATCAGAATCAAGCAAGGCCTCCTACCAATAGACCATTTCAGCCCTACAACCCCAATGTTGCATCTGCATCCAGAGCTTTGGTGCCAGTCCAAAATAACATGGCCCAAGAATATGATTGGTGTTTCCCATGCAGTCAGCCACATAACCAATCAATGTGCTTTAACGGTGCATTAAATCAGGCTCTAATGGTGCAAACCATTGGTGGGTCACAAGAGTCCAGCCACGAAGAAGACCAACAGCAAGGGGCACCTCAGCAAGGAACATCTCCGAACGAAACTACTCTTGTCAATTGGCAGGCTGAAGATTTCTGTGGTATGAATCAAATACCCTCTCAAAGTGTTGCAGCCAACACAAGGTCAAAGAGGAGAAATTTGGGAGAGGAACAGCCATTGGCGTCGAGTAATCCACAACCTTCTACCACTCCACAAGCCGCTGGCAAACAAAATATAGTTCCAAACATGCAAGGAGCATCCAAACCAGCTCCTAAACCAACTCAGACGCCAGCTGCTGCTGCCCATGTGCAAGGAATGAATGTGCAGGCCAAGGGATAGCAGAGGGATACTTCATCTCCATTCAATATCATTGATCAGATGAAGAAGACAAATGTAAACATATCAATGTGGGAATCACTATCTATCCCAGGACAAAGAGATCTGCTACAAGCTGCCATGAAAGACTGGTCAACTTCAAATCAACAGGTCCAAATGCAAGAGAAGGTACTCACAAATGCTGCCCAGCCTGAGGGAAATCATGGAGGACAACAAGGTAAAATGTTGAAGCCCCCTCCATTTTATGTTTCATTGATCATAGGAGATAAGTTGGTGCATAATTGCATGATCGATTCGGGAGCAAGCAGTTCAGTAATGCCCAAGCAAATAGCTGATCAGCTAGGACTCCAATATGAAGTCATCTCCAAGGGTGTAGTGCAATTAGATGGGACAGCAGTGACAACGGTTGGAGTAATCAAAGGTTTGAGCCTCACACTGCATGCATGTCCTAACGTAACAGTGTTACAAGATGTGTCAGTTATAGACCTACCACCACTCTTTGCATTATGCTTGTCAAGAGACTTCACTGCTAAAATTGGAGGCTATCTTTCGGCGGATTGGTCACACATGTTGTTCAGAACAAGGTATGGAACCAAAGCCACAATCAGGTCTGAACCTATTGCGAACTTTCACATTGAGCCTTACACTCCAAGCCAAATCAATACCAACTGTTCAGCGTTTGATCAAGAAGATTATCCAAGCACTGATGAAGCTGACACCAAGGTTGGAAGCATCCCAGATTTGACTCTTGATGAATGGGCAAACAAGGTGCATGCTTTTGATCCTTATCAAGAAATAGAAGAATCTGAGCTGGGAGTCTATTGTTTACATGAAGAGAATCAACCTCTTCCTAGCATCACCAAGCCAGATCATAAAGACAAGAATGAAGTATGGCAATTGTTCTTTGATGGGTCAAGGAGTAGACAAGGTGCAGGAGGAGGAGCTATGCTCATTTCACCGCAAGGTATAAGGTATTACTCAGCCTTCCGTTTCCAGTTTTCCTGTTCAAACAACACAGCTGAGTATGAAGCCTTAATTCATGGATTGCACTGGGCAAAGAAGAAATGCATCAGGAATTTACAAGTATTTGGTGATAGTGAGCTGATCGTAAACCAAGTCAAAGGAAAAAATGCTGCCAAAAATGATCTGTTGAAGAACTACAAAAATCGGGTATGGGATCTTATTGAAGATTTTGAAGCTTTTAGCATCATTTCCATCCCAAGAAAAAAGAATGAAGCCGCTGACAGACTGGCAGCAATTGGGGCTGCGTTTGATGTTGTAGAAAGTATCAAAAGTGAGAAAACTCAGCCTCATATCAAAGTGGTTGTGAGACCAGCTGTTCCGGATAACAACACAAGTTGGCAAGTCTTCGAGAATGATCAGCAGATTGTTAATTTCCTGCAAGAAGAAGCTGAGTTCTCCATGAGAAATCAAGACAAGCTGGAGCAGCAGTATGGCGACCAAGTGGTGCAGCTTAGGACTAACAAATTGCCAAAAGGCCTCATAACCTTGGAGTCAATCTTCAACCCGAATGATCAGTTCCGGAAGGAGAAAGTGAGCATTCAAGTAAAGGGTGAAGATTCAGAACCTATCTTAGTAGATGAAGGCAAGACATTGCAAATTGGCAAAGTAAGTACTCCACAAGAGAAATCTGATTTTGTTCAGCTTTGTCAAGAATTCCCAGATGTCTTTGCTTGGACTTACAAAGATTTAAGAGGTTTCAATCCAAGTTGGCACAACATACTATTGAGTTGGATCCGGAATCCAAGCCTGTCAGGCAAAAGCAAAGGCCAGTAAATCCTCATATCGAGCCTCTCATGAGAAAAGAGTTAAGCAAGCTCATTGAGGCTAGTATCATCTTTCCCATCAAACACTCAAGTTGGGTTGCAAACTTGGTGCCGGTAAGAAAGAGAAACGGAGAAATAAGATTGTGTGTGGACTTTCGTGATCTAAATAGAGCATCACTCAAAGATCATTATCCGCTTCCATCAATGGAACAAATATTGCAGGTTGTAGCTGGTTCAGAAAGGTTTTCATTGCTAGATGGATATTCAGGCTATAATCAGATAATGGTAAAGGAAGAAGATCAATTCAAGACGGCCTTCACTACAAAATGGGGCACGTATGCTTACAAGAAGATGCCATTTGGGCTATCAAATGCCGGAGCAACATTTCAGCGAGCTATGGATATGGCATTCAAAGGCTTAATCAACAATATAGTGCTGGTATACCTAGATGATATCACTGTCTTCTCAAAGAATGCAGCAGACCATCTCTTTCACCTCAGACAAGTATTTCAGAGGTGTAGAAGGTTCGGAGTGTCATTGAATCCAAAGAAGTGTGTATTCTTGGCACACGAAGGCAAACTGTTGGGCCACATTGTCTCTAGGGAAGGGCTAACAATTGATCCTGAAAGGGTTGAAGCCATCCGAACGCTTCCATTACCACACCACAAGAAATCTCTCCAAAGCTTCTTAGGAAGGATAAACTTTGTCCATAGATTTGTGCCTAATTTTTCCACTCTTGTGAAGCCTCTAACTATGATGTTGAAGAAGAGTCTGGCATTCAAATGGACAGCAGAAGGCAAAGAGAGTTTTGAAAACATCAAGCATGCAATATCACAAGCTCCAACTCTTATCAACCCAGATTTCTCAAAGGACTTCATGTTGTATGCATTTGGAGGATCAGATACAATCTCAGCTATCTTGACACAGCTGAATAGAGAAGGTTCAGAACAGCCCATAGCATTCTTCAGTCAAACCTTGGAAGATTACGAAATAAAGTATTCTTTCATCGAAAAGCATGTCCTTGCTGTCATCAGGAGCTTGAAGAAGTTCAGACATTTGGTCTCAAACAATAAGATTCAACTGCTGGTGTCTCATGCTGGCGTCAAGGACTTCCTCCTAAACAAGGATTTAAATGAGAAGAGAGCAGGTTGGATCACTCGGGTGATGGAATATGATATTGAAATCAAAGTGACCAAGCTAGTTCGTGGCAAAGGCTTGTGTGAGCAGCTCGCTTCCAAACAACCAGACGAGTCAAAAAGTGAAGAGGATGTTGTCTTGCTACTACAGAATGATCAAGAACAACCAGCTGATGATGCACCCATCCCATGTTGGACTCAAGACTTGGTGCATTACCTCCAGACAGGCTTGTGCCCTCCAGAAGTGAGCAAAGCAAAGAGGAGATACTTCAGATTACAAGCCATTCCATATGTGCTTGTTGATGGAGTTTTGTTTAAAAGGACATCAATGGAGTTCTATTGAGATGCATTGGAATAGGTCAAGTTGAGAAGATCTTACACGAGTTCCATGACGGGGAAGCAGGAGGCCACTTTGCTCCTGAGTGACAGCTCTCAAAATCATGAAAGCTGGTTACTATTGGCCTACTGTGTTCAATGATTGCTACTCATGGGTCAAAAATGCAAGAAATGTGCATTCTTCACAGGGAAAGAAAGGTTAGCAGCGCTGCCCCTTCATCCAATTTCTATAAATCATCCATTCATGCAATGGGGATTGGACTTCATTGGGGTTATCAATCCCAATTCAAGTCAAGGCCACAAGTGGATACTTACAGCAACGGATTATTTCACCAAGTGGACCGAAGCAGTGGCACTCAAGGAGGCAAATGAATCTAATATCTTAGATTTCTATGAAGGGATAGTCATGAGGTTTGGTGCCCCTGCCACTATCATATCAGACAATGCATTGGCATTCCTTGGCACAAAGATCACTGAATGGGCTGTCAAGAATTGTGTGTATCTCAGCACTTCATCGAACTATTACCCTCAAGGTAATGGCCAAGCCGAGTCTATGAACAAGAACCTACTAAGAATCATCGGAAGGACTCTGGATGAAAATCAAAGAACTTGGCACGCAAAGCTCAAATCAGCCCTATGGGCTGATAGGATCACACCCAAGAGATCTACAGGAAGCTCTCCATACAAGCTTGTATACGGGAAAGAAGCAGTTCTACCTATATCACTTGAGTTGCCAGCATTGGAACTCATGAAACAGTTGGAACTAGCTGAGTTTGAACCTATGGAAATCAGGTATGCAGAGCTGATGGAATTAGAAGAGACAAGAGAGCACGCAATACAGACCATAGAAAAGATAAAGCATTGGTCAAAAAGAGTTTTGACAAGAAAGCTAAGGCCAGGATATTACAAACTGGAGATTTGGTACTGAAGTGGGATGCTGATCGTGCAAAACCAGGAAAGCACTCCAAGTTTGATGCCATCTGGAGTGGCCCATACATGATCATTGAATGCAAAGGTAGCAATGCTTTCCGACTGGCTAAGTTGGATGGTGAAGAATTGTAGATTCCGGTCAATGGGATCTATCTCAAACGATGCTACTAGAAAGAAAGCTTCTCACCCTTGTAAATATTAATTTAGAATTTCCATTCCTCTAAGTGCTTATGCACATTGTACTGCTGTTAGAGTAGTTTTTATTTCCCTAAGTGCTTGTGCACATGTCCTATTGCTTCTAGTATGTGCATGTTTGCAGTTCATCAAGCTCCTGGAAAAGAATTTGCAGCCACAGGAAAACCAGCTCAACGAATGTTTCAATGGCTCAAGGACACAGGTTTTCAAATTTCAGATCAGCTGAGAGGTTATCAAATAGACTCCATGCCCAATGGATTGCTACAAGCAGCTGGCCGTTCTTCATCTGGCAGGCAGATGACCCCGCTGAGTCACCAAAATTGTTATCCAAAATTCACCCCTCAAGGTAATTTTGATAACATGCATCAAATTCTCAAGTCCCAGGCAAATAGATTGAGTCAGGGAAAAAAATTCATGTTTCTAGGGTCCCCTCATATTTTTCTAACTCCCCTGTCCAAGTAGAAGAGAGCAAGTTCTGAGAAAGGTAAAAAAATTGCAAAAAAAGCTCGGGCCAGAAAAAATCATGAAAAATGGCTAAGTCCTAGTCCTGCATAGCAGTCGGGACGGTTGGGACAAAGGGCGCGAACCGGCCGAAGGCCGCCCAGTGGTTTGCACATTTGGGAAATTTGGAACAAAGGGACGCGCGGGACAGGAAATCAAGCCCAGGCCGAAAAGTTGAAAAAATTGACTAAGCTGTTGAAAGCAGGCGATGCAGGACATCTGGCAAGGCAAATACGCGAACGGCCGATTGAAGGCGAAATGAGTCAAGGCAGCCCGAACAGTTGGGCCGAAGGTACAAGTATGTGAACCAGCCGGATCGGCTGAAATGAGAGCTTTGATCCGGGACGCCAGGGGACAGAAAAGTGCGAACCGGCCAAACCGGCGAATCGGGAAAATTTGTCCCAGACGGTCCAAAAAGCAAATGGGACATGTGGGCGAAGTACGCGAACCGATCGGTTCGGCCAAACAGGGAACTTCAGCCTTTGGGAAAAATGGGACAAAGGGATGCGTGGGGCGCGAAAAAAACCGAAGCGGCGAAGGCGAGAGAGAAAAGTCAACATTTGACCGTGGAACTTCAAACGGCCATAACTTTTGACTCCGAGCTCCGATTTTCACAAAATTGGACTTTCTGGAATGAGCACGATGTCCTCTACACCAAAAAAACTTATTTTTAATTTTTAATGAGGTAGATATATTTAAATAAGGAAACATATTCGGCTCCAGTCAGTTAATGCTCATTCCCGTCAAATGACAAAAACCCCGCGCCGGGACCCAAAATAGCTGCCCGCACTCAGAAGGCCATAACTTTTGCATTTCTCAACAAAATCGCACAAAATTGGTACCGTTGGAATCATGGTTCCGAGCCCGATGCATAAAAATCAATAAATTCTAGATTTGATCAGAAATTGATTGAGATTTTTAAGAAAACGTGGCCGGGTTCAGAACAGTGTTTTATTTGGTAGCTGGGAGTGCAATTAAGAGGCATGGTCATCATTCTTTCTCTGCTGCAGCACATGGGACAGTATGGGGAGCCTTTTGCAAGTAATATACAATCATTTCACTCAATTTAATGCCTCTTACAGGTGGTTGAAGGACAGATTTCAGGATTTCCATTTTCCCTTCTCTTCTCCTTCTCATTTTTCTATAAATTGGAGTGTTGGGCTCATTGTAAAAAAGAGAGTTTTTGGGTAGCAAAGCTCTGCCAAAATTGCTTTGTGAAGCCAGTGTGTTGCAGGCCCTTGTAGTGGACTCCTTGCATGGTGATCCAGGCCCTTATCTTGTAATAGATTGAACTGTGCATATCATGAAGCAATAAAATACCAGTTTGTGGATGTATCTTCCCCTGCTGTGTTTTCTTGCATTCTTCTTGCCCCTTTGATCTTTCTATAAGAATATTGTGTCTATTTATTATGTTCTTGCAGGGATTCATTATCATTGTGTATGCTTGGAATATTGTTGTGAATGCATTTTGCTAGATTATGGTGAACTGTCATCACCTCTTCTAGTGTGCACTTTGCCTCTGTATTTCACACATTTGGAGACTACTCTCACACCCTCCTTTTCTGGTGTATCACCGCTTTAGTGTAGGCTTTCATTTTATGCATTCTCTCTCCCTGGTCCCTTGGAAATTTAGATTAGAACAGTTAGCTTATCCTGCATTAGAGTAGATTGTGGCAGGTAGTTTAGGAGCAAGAACCAGACTTTCTCTGGAGGTCTATCTCAAGTAGCAAGTCCCACAACTTGGAGATAGTACCCATGTTATCCAATCACACCGTGAGTTCAAGTATCTCTCGAGTCTTTGTGATTCGGTGATAACGGAAACCATTACGAGAAAATCACATATTGAAAGGGTGATGATCCTTTACATTTGATAGGGCATTTTACCCATATGATGGGGCTATTTTTTTATTTTTTGTTTTGTAATCTAAAAGCACAAAAGAGAAAAAAATGGAAAGGAAAAAGAAAAGTAAAGGAGAGAAAAATAGAGGAAGGAAGAACCTGCAGTGGACTTAACACCAAGATTTTCTCATATAACTCCCGAGGTAAACAAAACGATAGAACCAACTCACTCTCACACATGAAAGAATATAATGTATTGATAAATGTGAATAAAATATGGAAGAAAAAAGTATTAAATAACCCCAAACCATACATATATGACACAAAGTTTAGTTAGACAGACATTTAACATAAACTTAGAGTATTAGGATATCACATACATGAAGGGAGAAAAGTGGTGTTTATAACATCATTCAATTATAAAGTATTAAGGCAAATTTTTATGATTGAAGTGAATAAACACCATAGGTAGAAATGAACACATAAACAATGTACTATATTCATCGAAAGTAAAGAACATGTGTACACAAAGTTACATGAACTCCTTTAAAATTTAAACGAGAAAGAGAGAGAATCAAATCCTTTAAATGACAATGAAACTCGTATTTATACTTTTATACCATAACCACATAGTAACCATCTTCTTTGTAAGAATATAACTTTTACCTTTTTCATTTTCAATTAATTTATAAGTATAGCTTAAGTTTTACAAAAACACTTTTGCTAACTAAAAAAATTGAAACGACACATAAGTGACAAAAACACCTTTTCCTAATGGAGAAATCTAAAGTTACTCAAATTAAGAATAGAATAATAATAATGAGTTCTATCGATGGAGATTTCTTGTTTGTTTCACTCAAGTATTTTCACCATCAAGACTTGTATCCTAGATCACAGAACTGTCTTAATACATTCTTTTCCCTCGGGATGAGAGCTTTTCCTACTAAATTCATCCGTGATTACAAAGCATATGCAATCATAAACAGTACATGTTAGAATTAATTTGTTATGTTTTATTAAAAAGGATAATCCCTCTCCTTGATATAATCCAATATGGCGGAATCTTTCTAGCATAAATTTAATTTGATGAAAATGACCGCATTGTCAATATGTATATAATGGCATGCATATTTGCTTGGATTCATTTGACAATCACGTAGAATCTACAAATGCAGTGAATTTCCGTGTTGTGTAGTAGTCTCAATTGAAGCTCTCATTTTCATGAATGTTAAGAGGACGTCAGTTGCACCATTTCATTAACTATTCCTAGAAAACATGTTTCAATAAAATACTTCTTCTCAATTGTGTAATTTCATCGACATCTCCAATTTAGATTGACGTCCTATCGTTGATACTGTTGCAACTTGTAAATTATTCTCCAATTCCCTACTAGCAGATAAAATTCTTCTAAGGTGACGTTCATAACGCTATTCCGATGTAAGCGAACTCGTAATAAGTATGAACAGTGAGGGGTCAAGCCCAATATTATTATATCTTAAATTTCAATACCTTAAAAGTCCACAACGTCGCTCTGGTTGACTGTCGAATTTAATTTAACATCGTCAACAAAAGAAAAGTTCAATCACACGCACGGAAATGAAAATAATATTTAGCGCTCGAAAGAGGTGGTATGCTCATGTCTTGTATTGCATAAACATAGGACCTGCTCAAACGCGCTTTCACTTGGTCCTTCATTTAACAATCACAGACGCCATAATTATTATTGACCAAAACCCATCGTTCGTACTCTCGCCATGTTCTAGGAGTTTGATGCAGTCAGGGAATCAATGCAAGCAACATCATAAATAAATATATAGATATAATTCTTCATGGATTTGTGCATCCCTATCACCTGTATATATCCCCGCATAAGCTAAACATTTCAGCAATGCTCTTTGGTCGTTACAAAATTGCAACCTACAAACCCCAATTACAATGGCATACTTTTTGGCTCCCCTATTTTTAGTGCTGTTATTGCCCAAAATAAGTGCAGATCCAGATGCATTGCAGGATTTCTGCGTAGCCGATACTTCCTCCTCCACCATTTTTATGAATGGCCTGCCTTGCCTTAATCCCAATCAGGTTTCTGCAAAGAACTTCACCACATCTGTTCTGAGCAGCGCAGGAAATACATCAGGGAATCCGTTTGGAGTGAGTTTGAAAACCACAACAATACAGTTCCTCCCTGGCATTAACACATTAGGATTAATAATGGCCCGTGTGGATCTGGCCGTGGGAGCAGTGCTTCCTCTGCATACCCACCCAAGAGCCTCTGAAATTATCTTCGTCTTGGAAGGGACTCTCAACGTTGGCTTCGTCGACACCACCAACAAGCTTTTCTCTGCGGAGATCAAAACGGGGATGTGTTCGTGTTTCCTAGGGGTATCATTCACTTTGTTCACAACATAGGAAACACGCCTGCGTGTGTCATAGCCACTCTTAACAGTCAAGCTCCGGGTAACTCTGTAATTCCTTTGGCTACTTTCGCCTCCAATCCGGCCACTCCCAACCAAGTTTTGGCGAAATCATTCCAGATTAATGTCGCGGAGGTTGATGTAATCAGAAAGAATCTCGGCAGCATCTGAGCAATTTATTTTTAATTATCAGGGAGTAGTTTTATTTAAGATGATCTTGAGTTAATATCCCTGTTTCAATTGTAGTCTATTGGTAGGAAGTTTCCATGGCTTCCTCTCTACGGTCCACTTGTTGTAATTTCTCCATTCATTAACAATTTACATTTTTTACAATATATAAATATGGCGTTATTCTTCTAAAATTTGACATTATATTTTATTTGTCATTTAAATTTATACAATTGATTAATTACTAAATTCGTATGTATGAGCTTAATTCTTGGTTCAAGCTACAAAAAACCTCCATAGAATATCAAAATGACATCATCAAAAAATAACCAAAATCAAGCTTGTCACAATAACATAATAAAAAAGTTTTTCAAATAGGTAAATTATAAAACCAAGGAGTCATCAACGTAGCGGTGGCATCGAAAAAACACCAAAAATAGGACAATTAGGCACTAGAGGTGAACACGGTTGCTAGAGGAGGTAGACGAGGGGGATATCCGGATTTATCCCCAACCACTAATGTGTGGAGGGTCAGCAATGTCATGTGTGGGATCCCATCTTCAAAATTATGTTGTGTGTCTTCGATTTCCTTGACATGCTAGGAAAAACAAATTGTAAGAACCAACGATGGAAAATTATATTGGATGAGAAACATTCCAACTACTACCACCGCTACCTAGAAAATTGTCAAACACACCACCACCTCACAGAGGTGAATTAGCCTCACATGAATGAAATTATAAAATGCATTTGGATATTTTAAAATTTTCCTTTTGTAACACCCACTATTTCAGACACACAAGACAACATAGCAAAGTACATGATAATTTTTTTTTACTTGTTTGAAGTACAAAATGACACAACAGGTGGTCACAATGGCTACAACTAACTCTTCAAACATCTTGACACAACGATGACCACATAGACAACATGGAAACCTCCAACACCCATCAAGGATCAGTTCACTTTTCTCTTTGACAAGGCACCATGAAACAACTCAACCACAATACACAGTCACAGTTGAATACACTCCATGGTGTACAATCCTTTAAGGTTATGTATTTACCAAAAATGTCTTTCAAGACCTGACTTTACAATCTAAAATATTCATGTTTGATTCGAGCATTTCTTCTTACAAAGGTGAACTTATTACTTTTATAATATTGACTAATTAGCTTGAGGACAAGTTTTCTGAATGAGGTTCAACTAAAGACTGGAAAAACTAGCTAAATTCACTTGACCAAAAGGGACACCTTCCATCTCTCACAAGGTTACTTATTCACCCAAGCTACTTGAATCTTGATTCAAGCCTCCATTGCACAAGGTGATGAGCGTAAGATTCAACTAAAGTGGAATGCCATTAAGGTTCGAACTACAACCTCCTTATGCAAGGGTCAAAAATTAACCACGCTTAAGAGAAGATTATGAAGTACTATGGTGAAGGTTAGAGTGATAAGGTCAATTTATTTCATCATCATGATCTCTTTAGTTATTAACCGGTCTTTTAATGAGACTTAAGAGTTTAACTGGATTTGGGTAAAAGCTTCATTTAGCAAATTTTGATTAAGTTTGACAATGGATACACATGGGGTTCCCAAAATGGAAGCACAAGACTTAATGTTTCACAATAATGAGAATAAAGTTTAATCCGTAGTTTAAGGTTAACGAGGGTAGATTCTTTTACACTAGTAGAAAACTCCTTTCTTTCCAATTAAAGACTCTTAAATTTATCAACAAGAAACACAACTTCATTATCATTTTATTTATTTATTCATCTATGAATTCATTTTATTTATTTTTTATTAGCTTTTAGAAAAAGGATAGCCACCCACTAAAAATATACATAGAATTGCACTTGATGTCAAGACCATGGAGGGTTATTAAAATATGAAAGTCTTATGACTCAAAAGAAGAAACTACCATTGCTAATTGAGAGAACAAAACATGGTTATAAAATTTCTATTCAACATGGCACACAAACCAAAGGTGTCAAAAGATTCAATTGAACTTTGGTTGAGAACAAGAAGTAACAAGATTGGTCAAGCCATGCTACAAAATTTTCATGACTGATAAATAATATTACCAGAAGAATACTCATAACAAGGTGGAGATTGAATTTTATTTCTCACAATGATAATTACAAATTTTTCTACAAAAGGACAAGACAACCTTATTTCAAAATATCGAAAAACTAAGGCAAGAGGCCTTCCAACTCCATTACAAGCACCAATGCAAGAATTACAACACATTTGACATTCGTACAAGGAACTTCACAAATCAAACCGATGAAACCTTTACAAATCTTTCCTTTATCAACACGCACAAGCCATCTGCACAAGTAATAATTCGAGTCAGTTCGTGAGAACTGAACATGTTAAGACTACCCATTGCAACAGTAAGCTAACATTTAACAATATCATGAAAGGAATGTTCTATTTCAAGAATGGATCAAAGCACAACCACTAATCAAAATTCTTCACACGAGATAAGAATTTACACCAGCCAACAAGGATGAAGCCAATTATTCTAGTAAGAACAATATTTCAAAAGGTCAAGGCAAGACCATATTGGTTAGAAACAAAAGGGGAAAGAGTATTGAGATTTCAATCATGTAATCCTATGGATTATGTGATTGAAATCTAATACTCAATCCATCCATCACAAGGAAAACCTAGAGAATTCAAAACATACTATTTATGATCATGGGTGTGAAACAAAACAAAGTTATTCAATCCTTCTAGAAGGGAGGTTTCATAGTAATATAGGTTCGTAACCCTAAAAAAAAATCTATAGTTTCAGTTTTAACCAAGGAGTTTACCACCTCCTCCTTACAAGGTCTCTTAAAAGTAGTACTTGTTAACATAATCAAATCACTCTTCAAAAGCATAAAACGAATGAGACACAAGACACCATTATTCTACCAACAAACCTCATCATAATCATCAACTTTTCTAAATAATAAAAAGGAAGAGTAACCCCAAAAGTCATTAATAATTTTACAAATTTCTAACAATATCATACATATTTGAAAACTGATTACATTAAACGAAGTCACAAAATGGGACATTTAGTAACAAGTCTGATAATATATGATATTCGAGTTCAAAAGAAAGGGATTCGATACATGATAGGTAAAACACCATCGATACCCCAGTCTCTATAAGGCCTTTCCATGAGTTGCAATCACAAAAAAAAAATAGCATATATCCTTCTAGGGTGGTTACCCGTTTAATCATGATTGAAATCTCCAAGAGCTTTGTGCCAATGGTGAAGTGAATACAATATTAATAAATCCACATGGCCCTTCGTAACAGGTCAAAATTTTACCAGATAATTGACACCACAAGCCACGAGGACAAGGGAGATTGGACAACATTACATTGAACAATATATTCCTAGCTAAAATCAAGACCATATGGTCTTGTTATGTGTATTCCCATCCCACACAAGGGGTACACAGTAGCACAGGTCGAATCCAATATCACAGAAGAAATAAAAGCTAATCTGGGTGGTCACGTCTAGTTAACTAACACAATAACCAGTTATCACCCATCATGGAACGAATTATCACAAACAAAGCCATGGGTTCATCTCAAAACTTCCGTATTGGCCAAGATCATAACAACTGGCTTCCAAGCCACAAGGAAAAACAATGGTAAGGATATCGTTCATTAAAACTAATGAAGTTTCCCCCTTTCATAAAGAATACAAGGATTTGAAACAATATTTTTCATTTAGCCAAACGAGAAGATTCCAGATGAATAAATGATCGTATCCTAAGGTGTACATTCAACAGATAAAAATGGTCATAGAAATATCCTCACTGCTTTAAGCCCAAAAGGTAAACCTGTTTCCAAAATCCTCTTACATGATTTCTCTGAGTTTCTAACAACTTGGGAGTACATGAATTCCCATAGCAAGCACCCATTCGAGATCCTTACGTCCATTCCATATCTCATTAACAGTAACAAATATGCCAGCCTTACATTAATAGATAATACACATACATGGTTTTGGTTTCCAACTCAAAGCAACTCAAAAACTTGACTTGGAAAGAAATAATCAAAATAACATAAAACCGTAAGGAGTTTGAGATTAAAAAAATATCTAGATACTTCGTGTCGACCTCAGAAGGTCGAGTAAACAAAACTTAGTTTAACCATAACAAAGGGAAAAGGCCAGGGAATGTCATCCCTCTTTCACAAGACCCAAAACGCATACCAATAAATGGTGTAACCAGGCAGCATAATACCAACATTCTAATGAAACTCATTTCAATTCAAAAGTTTCCCCATGTTATAGAATCCCAAAGTTACTTGGGTTTTACATATAATACGAGCCATGGAATACCCTCACAAAATCACAAGTTACAGTGTTTACCAGTATTCCATACAACCACAAAAATAATCAATTACGCAAGCACCCATATTTCATTTATTAAACTCCTTACCAGATATTGCATAAATAACAAAGCAATTTAAATCAAATTACTACTCATCAGTTCATAATGGAACAACAAGGAAGAGAAAGGTTTAATCCATGCAAAACCAGCGATTCAGAAGGAGATACAAAGGGGGTGACCAGTACACTCAAGGAGATCAATAAACCACCAAAAAAACCCATTTCTAGGCGCCATTGCAGGAAGAAGATCATTCGTTTCATGATATTATAAAAATGGGTAGCAAAATATTGTAGAGTTTAGACTTAACATGCCTGCAATAAGCTTCCACTTGAATTCTCCCAGCCTACAATTCTTCACCAAAAGCACATGCTTCTCACCCACAAGGTGCTTCATCCTCTCAAAGAAAAGGGCCAATCGGAAAAGCAAGGGAGGGATGTAGATTCCAGCAAAAGAGAACACCAGAGCTGGTCAAAAAAGGGGAAAAAAATCTTCATGTATGTGGCCAACAAGGAATAAGAGCTTCCTTCCCCAAAATGCAGCCCAAAGAGTCAATAAAACCAATAAATGAAAAATAGTCGGCCAACAGGGTGAAGTAATGGGTGGGTGCTAGAAATAAATTCACCATTTAATTATGTATTAAAAAGGCATGGGAATAGACTTGGTCGGCTAAGGTGGCAGTGGAGGGTAGGTGATAAAAGTTTCAAAGTTTAAATTTGGGTAGTCCTCACCATGCCATGACGCCCCCACAAGCCCCCTTATTCAATGATTAAGGGATTAAAAAAAATCTCTACTAACCAAGGTAAGCTCACAAAGTATACGCAAGAAGATTATATTAATAAAATATAAAAGGAGTTACAAGAGTACCCAAAAATTCACGTTCCCACCAAGCCATGCAAGCACCATGAGATGCCTAAGGGAAGATAAAAAAAAATGCCCTAGACAATTAAAAGAAAGAAAAAATTAATCCTTCAGAGCCTATATACAAAAGCGTCGCTAGCAAACCACATAATCAAAAATTTGATAAGCCTAAAATGCAAATTCTTGAAAAGACACTACAGGGCACCCTCAACAACTAGCATGTAGAACAAAAACACCGGAAGATACAATGACAGAAAAAGGACTCTAAATTAACTTCCATGCAACAAGGGGTGAAGAAACAAAAATGGAAGTCGACGCTAAGCAGGAATTACACCTTTTGCACCGGCTTACATTAGATTTAATATTGGAACCACCTTTATATCGGCTTCACTTTAAGAAGCCTCTGGAGAAAAGGGGGTGGAAAATCATTGACAAATAATTCTTTGGCTGCATTCACCAAAAAGGTGAATTTTCATAGGTTTCTACACAAAATATTCACCTAGAAATTTTAAGAGAGCCGACGCACCTCAATAAGGCCTTGCTTTATCACGTGACAGAAAATGGTGCCGATGGGCATAAATAGGACCTTGTTGTCGAGGGGTTGATGCCTATCAACAATTTTTTGCTATTACGTGAAAACAAGGTCCAATTGACGCACGTCAATAACATTTTATTGTCTCGTGACAACAAGGTCTAGTTGATGCGCGTCAACAACATTTAGCTTTCACGCGAGAACAAAATGATGCCAACGGCATTAATAGGACCTTGTTTTCAAGGGATCGATGCTGTCAAATTTTTTTATTGTCATGTGACAACGAGATGTTGTTAATGCCCATCAACACTTTGCCTTGTTGTCGTGAGAAAGGGAAAAACTCTTGACGGTGTCAACATACCCTTATTGACATGCAATAACAACATTTCATTATCGTGCGATAGAAAAACTTCTTTGATGGGGGTCAATAGAACCTTGATTTCGCATGACAAAAAATCCTTTTTGTTATGTGACAACAATTATAAACCTTAATTTTCACTATAAATACCAACACGGCCCCTCATTTTCACATTCTCGTTTTCCAGTTACAATATTTTTTCCTTCTTCCAAGCACTTCTTATTATAGGAACCATACATCGATGTCATGGCTTCTTCTAGCCAAGTCGAACCTCAAAATCCAACACCTAGAGCATCCAAGGCCAAGATTCAATACAGAAGCACAATGTGCCCCAACATAAATGTAGCCATGGAAATGAATGTATAATACATGGATTCAATAGTTGCATCTCAATTCCAAGGCCTTGTTAGCATGCCCCTATTTATAATTTTACTATTACATTGGAAGATCAGTGTACATTCTCCTTCGGTGTCGAACCTATTGATATCCATTGATTACCAAGGCAACACTCACTGAAAATGATAAGATTCTCCTTGAATCTAGTTATGGTTTCAATGTTGATTGTAAGTTTAATTTTATCTCATTTGAAATTTGAATATTTTTTTATACTAATTCAAATTGATATTAATTTTGAAGACTTTTGCAGCTCATGTCAGCAAATCCGAATGAGGAGTGGACATGAAAGATGTTGCACACCACTTTCTTGTTGTCTTGATTTCTTTGTTTCAAGCTAGAATTATTATGTAGGGTCGAAAAACTGATATTCCAACTTGGGTTGTTACATACATTATTGCATCAATCAGAAATCATAAATTTGACTTGTGCGCTTTTCTATCTAACAAGATAAAGGCTAACATTACAAATGCATCAATTTCAGAAAAACCAGTTATTCATTCAACAAACTATATCCTAGCTCTTTATTACATGAGGCTTATTATAATTTAAAAGATGAACCAACTCCAATCTACGAGATGAGACAGGTGAAAAATTTGTCGATTCCACTTGAAGAAACAATAGGTAAAAATTTGTCTTTTTATGTTTTCTCATTCTCGATTGAATATTTTTGTACTAATATAATGTAATTGATTGAATATTTTTACGTATGTAGAAAATATTTCTGGAGTCTCTTCCATGAAAATTTTTTTCCTCGAGAGGAAGAGGCCAACAACATGTTGACGGCTCGGAGAATCAAAATATGAAATCGAATTTCATTTATCAAATGATCCCCAAGTATTTGCATTGACAAAACGATAGACACATAATACCCTTAACATTGAAAGTAGGGTTGTTTACATTTTGATTTTACCATTTAATGATTTACCATATTGAATTGACATGTATTTCCTACACTTGTAGGGACTTTGGACTACTCACATGCTTCAAAGAAAGCATCGCCAACCCACTCGGTACAATCTCGTGTAATTTTCGAATCTCAATAGCAATTACCACCATCAGCTCCAACCGAAACAATTCAAAGTCTGTCACAACCCCCTAGTTTACACAATCAATTCATATTGCAACAAAATACTGCTCAACCAGGTATGAATTCATTTATTTTGTGATTTATTTAATAATTTTACATATTATTTAGTAATTACTAATGATTTTGTTCCTCACATCTTGTTGTTAAAAGTTGATATCAATCATTTTTCTTCTACTCAAAATTTGTAAACTCCAACTATTCAATCAACCCCACAAATTCAATTACGATTCAAAATGTTGACCATAGGTTCAAGACAAAAGACCATTTGTAAACACATGCCTATGATCTCAGCCATAGCGTTACACTAAAAATTCCATTGTCATTTGCTATTCGACCCTATCTCTTGCTTGATGTCCCACTGCTGACATGGCAATTAGTCTTAAATCAAATAACTTTAGATGAAGATTATTTTGACATTGATAGAAGTTACCCAACTGGTTTTTTCAACACACATGATATGATTCAGGGCCAGCAGGTATATTTCCATCTCAATGTACTATTAAATTTATTGAAATTTTCAACATTTAAATTTAAATTTTAATATTAATTTGGGTTATTGCTATTAAGATCAATGCTCCCAAAAACAAAAAAATGTAGAAGACATTCCTCAAGATAAAACCCTCCATTCTTCTCCTTTAAAATCATCCTCTTCTCGATACGATAATGAGGACTTGCCAACATTTCCTTTGGATAACTTGATTGGCTATGATTTTCAATCCCACATGAATGGATTTATCACACCTAAAGTCATAGAGTTCATTCAATGCGAGAGAAGGGAAAAGTATTAATATATGAGATAGTAAGTCGTTATGATAACCATTGGAAAAGAGAGAGCTTATTTGCAATAGTCAAAAATCAACCCGCGAAGATGGATGCATTATTCATCAGAGCTAAAAGTAGGACTGTTACATATAACAACACCTATAACAAAACATTTTAGATAAAGTATTAAATAGATTTGAGAATATGAATGCGAGAGGCCGGGGCGTATTTCAATAAATGGTCTAAGGACAAGGAAATGGTTGTGATTGCAAACGCCAAACAAGATAGAGCTGTTGTAAGTATAATCAGTTTGAAAAAAGTTTTTATTAATTTCAATAAAAAGTTGTTTTTTATTATGTTTAATTGACTTCACTATTTTTGTTGCGGTTGAAATATGAAAATTTAAAGATTGACCAAGGTTTTCCAAGTTCACTTGGAAACAATAAAGAATTGTTTATCCGCAACAATTAATATGAAAGAAAATATTGTTTTGGTTAACAAACAAAACAAGACATTTAAGAGGAAAATTAAAGAGAATTCCTATGGCCTTGATATTTTATTTAAAGAAAAGGAACTGGAAGATCCTTCTTTGACATCCCATGGAGATGCTATAAAGGAAGAAGAAGCGATCGTCAAGAACCTAGACATGAATACTTGACGATCCGATTAGTTCGGGATAATTGAGGCAAGGAATACAATAGGGTCTGGTCAAAATATTAATGATTGAGGCTTGAGGATTGGGAACCTTAAAATTGAAACTTTACATATTTAATATATAGAAGAATGAAAATTGATACTTGAATATTTGTTTAATTTGAAGTTTTATTCAATATTATCTCTACTTGCAATGATGGTGATAATTACATTTATAATTAGATGTGGATGTCTCTGGTTACTAAAATAAAAGTAGACGTGGCTATAGTTATTATTAATTTATTATTATTTACAATGTGGTTCTATGTGGACATTAGGTGTGGATGTCTGGATAATGAAATTAGAGTATATATGGATGATGATGAATTGTATGTGACTATATGAATTCTATGTTGTTATCTTTTTATATAGAAATTCTATATTGTATATGGATTATGATGAACTGCACATGACTATATGAATTGTATGTTGTTATATTTTATATAAAATTTCTATATTTTATATGGTATGTCGATTCATTACATGTGGGTGATGACATATAATATGTTTAATGACATTAGAATAAAAATTTCAATGGATCATCCATTTATTCATTTAGAATGTGGTGTTATGTGGATAATGAATTTAGAGTAGAAATGGAAGATAATGAATTGTATGTGACTAGATGATGACAATGGATAATTGTTTTAAGAAAATTAAGAATGTGCATTGTGGTGTGACAGATACATCGTAAATTTTAATACAATAAAAGCTTCTTTTCTCTATTTTAAATTTCAAACTATTTAATATGTATATAGTTTCTACACATTTATTTTCAAACCTTTATATTGAATTGGAATGATAAAGTTCAAATAAAAAAGAATGCGAGTATGATACACATATCTTAATATGATAAAATGTTCTTCACATTTAAAACTATAGCTAACCGCTAAGATAGGGTTTAAGGTACCTCTTATCTTCTTGAGAAAGTCGGATGACTTTCGATTCTTGAAATTAAATACGAAAAATATATAAGGATTAGAATAAAAATGGGTGGGTTGCACGATAATCTCAATCCCAAGCGAGAGATTCCTTGGATGGATGTCAAATAACTTTTTTCATAAACATCAATGAATTGAAGAGAAATTAAAATGTAGAATCCAGATCTAACCTAAGAAAATAAAAGAAAACCGAGAACTGTTCATATTGAAGGCAAAACAAATATCAAGAATGTACTGCAGAGTGGATGGCATGGCATTTGTACTAGACATTGAGATTGGCATAATATGCGAGAATCTAGATATGAAATTTGAAGGCCTTGCAAAATCCAACATCAAAGTGGTTTGAAAATTATAAATACCAATAAAATAAATCCGATTTTAATACATGATAGTATTTGAATAAATGTAAATATACATACTTGCAATATCTTGGATGATAAATACAAATCAAAAATAGCCTCCTCACTGTCAATATTTGCATCTGTAGAATTACAATGGTATTTATGTAAAACTATAAACAATTAAATTAAAATCTATTAATATGAAATTTAATAAATAAGAACAGTTAAAGTGTAATGTCAAGGTGATACCTATTTAAAGCTGAAATAATCCATTTTCAATAGCTTCTTTGTATTCAATATTTACATCTGCAAAGTTTGAAGATGCACCACTTCCAATCTCATCATTGAGATTACTTGGACTTGTAGCAGTATTATTTACACCTCTTCTTTTGGCAAGGGAATTCCAATGCGCAATAGCTCTGTCAAAAGGAAAGGTTTCCAAAGAGTAGTGAGAAACATAACACCTTATGCAACTTTCGAGATTTTTATCCAACCTATTTCTTAGTTTTGATTTAATAAAAGATAAAGCACTGAAAAACTCTTTCATCCTCCATGGATCCCAAAATAATTGTTTGGCATAATTCGTACAACCAAAAATATTCACTAATGTCTTCTTATAACACACTAGTTTGGTAGATTGTTCACGAGCCTTGTAATAACATGACTCTCTCAAGGTTCGTCTAAGATTTTATACTTTGACCTCATTATTGTTGAAATATTAGTTGATTGAGTCTTTATTAATCAACATTTAGTATACATTTTATTTTAATACCCTCGGCCTCTGATGTTTTGTTGAAATGATCCAGTATTGTACCCATGTATTTATGAAAAAGATTACTTACAAAATCAGCATGGACATCTTCTGTATTCCAAAAATTTGGATTCATCACACCCATGGCTTCAAGTATTTTTTCTTAGCTGAAAAATTCTCTTATTTTTGATGCTAAGGATTCAATAATTTTTCTGAGTTTTATTCTTGTTTCAATTACTACAAAATCAAATGGATTTCATGTCACTAGAACTTCTTCTTTTTCCGTTGATGTAACATCTTTAATTTTTTGTAGAATGTGCAGTGGTATATCTTTCCCACTAACATGGATACAAGGTGATCATGGATATTAAATCTCAAAAAGTTATTGGGATGGTTAAGATCCAATAAAAATTACCAATTATCAAATACGGTGTATCAAAACTATCTAGGGAAGTGTACAAGGAATAAAGACTCATACATACTATTTTTCTCATCCATATAAAATCAACAATATAGGTTAATCTACCCTGTGCATGTTTCATCAATGTATTGATCTCCTACAACATTGGAAGAATGCCTACCAATGTAAGAAATGTCTCCAAATCAGTTAGACAGAACAACAAGTCCTCGCCCTATCAATTTCATGACGATATTTGTGCATGAAACCAACCAATGAAGGATACTCCTCACGCACTCTGCATGCAGGCTCATACAACGAAATCCACCTTGTCTCAACATCCTTCAGAAGTTTTTTGCCATCTGTAATTCCTATGGAAAATTTCTGAAACTCAAGAAATCATTTTGGGCTTCTTTCCATATAGTCATGTAGTTCTCTTATAAGGTATTCTACTTTTGCAACATTTTCATATTTGCTAATGATTTTATATACTAAATTAATTATGTGAGCCATATAGTGACTTGTTAACATATAAATGGAGAATGATGTTTGCAATCGAACACATAGCCCAGTTCTATGACCCTACATGACTGATGCCCCATATGCTCCCATGCATACCAACTTCATAGCAATTTCATTTGCAGTCATGCCAACAATTTCTTTCAAAAGACGAATAATTAGTTTATATAGGTTTTCTGCATTACAATTTTCAACCATTTTCTGAACACCCAACAGGTGTAGAGTCCTCATATGATTTTCTAAAGTGTAAACATGGGTACATAACCATGTGGTGTTTTCAATAGTGGTCACTTCATCAATTGACAAAGAGATAAACTTTTCATTTTTACACACTCTTTCAAATATTCCTTCTCAATCATAACAAGGCATTTAGCCATTTCCCGTGCACTATTGTCATACCAATGAGACAGGGGAACATTTTGCATTCCATTATATTGATACAAAGGTGTGAAATCTATGAAATCTAAAATCAGTCTCCCTTTCTTAAGGATGTGGAATAAAGTAGAAAACTGTATGATTTTAGCACACAAATTTGATTTATTCATCTTACCAATTTACGATGAGATCGTTCTGCCATTTTCTATGATAAGTCTATGTATTTTCTGATCAACCTCATATTTTGCCACATATTTCACATGCATGCATTCTTTTTCAGATTTCCATCTATGTGTTTTTTATTTTTGGCCATCTTCCCTAGTTACAATGAAATATTGTTATCCATAGTGTTTTTCATTGTGTCCAACTTCATTTGTATTTTTTTGCCTTCCCAATTTCCACGTACATATTGTACATGTACATTCCAATGAAATTTCTTCAGAATTAGCTAGATGTACAGGTTCAATAAATGGAAATTTTGCAGCCCAATCAAACTTTTATGTCCTCCTAAGTGTCTACATTTTCTTGTTGGTATTCACAGTTTTACTTTTACGTGCAGAGATTTTAGGAATATCACAATCATTAGCTTTCCTATTTTGTGAACCACTAGTTACATTTGAATTTTGTGTTGCATTTTGCACTCCACAGTTACACAACAAAAAAATATCTTCAAGCTCTACTTGCACTACTGGAATATCTTCAAGCCTTGACATGGTATCATTATAGGTGTCATTTGGATGATCTTTTGAGAAAATGCATCTCCACTTCAATAAAATCTTCCACACATTCTACGATCGATTAATTTCAGTGGGAGCTCTTTGGGTGTTGGTGGTTAATCTATCAAACTAGCGAGTTCCCAAAATACTTGAACAAAGACTTTTGATTTTTTTGTAACTTTTTGGGTGTTCTGAGCACTAGTAGCTTCCATTGTTCTCAGCATGATAAACTCAAGTAAAATAAGCTCCTAGTCGTCCATCAACAAACACACCTTATTGTGCATCAACAAGCAAAACTTTTTACACATCAACAATGCTACTGTTGTGCATCGAAGGTTACTCTTGTCACCCATTAATAGAACCTTCTTATCACCCGTCAAGAGAGCCTTCTTGTCACTCATCAAAAAATCTTTCTTTTCACCCGTCAATAGATCTTGCTTATCACCCATCCACAGAACCTTCTTATCACCCATCTAAAGATCCTTCTTGTTTCCTGTTGAAATAATCTTCTTGTTGCTCATCCTCAGAGTCTTCTTGTTGCCCGTCCATAGATCCTTCTTGTTTCCCGTCAAAAGATTCTTCTTGTCACATGTCAGTTAAACACTTTTTTCTGAAAAAATATACTTTTTTGGACTATAAAATGTTGCTTTGCAAGTTATGTACTTGATAATAGATATGCCCCAGGTGGTATGAGTTAGCAAGTAGTGTTCTACCCGATGAATAATATAGGATTATATAGGGGATATTTTAAAGAGGTAGGCGAAGCCGACCCCTAAAAAAATTAAAACTTTAATTTTTAGGCGAACATGTCAATGACCACGCCAGAAAAACCACCTTTTCAGTTTTTATAAAATGGAATATTCACCATATTAAGAATATTCATCATTAAAAAAATCCATACTTTATATTCTAAAAATAATAATGCAAAGTGTTAATAGTAAGGGGGCAAATCGATAGTGGACATGACCTCAAAAGAAATGTTGCCCACGAGGAAATACATCAAATGCCATGTAGGCAACCAAAAAGGCCACATAAACACGAGACACAACCACAAGGGTGAATCAACATAACTATGTCGGGGCATGATTAGGCACATGGAGTAGCAACACTTGGAGGAAGAGGTGGATCACCCTTGCGAAAAGAAGAAAAGTGTGCGAGGCTTGCTAGAAGGGGGTATGACCATCCAACCATCCCGTAAAACATCCGAACACTAAGAAGAATCATGATCCCCGAACTAGGTGGTAACAACCCATTGAAATTAAAAGCTCCCCGGTGGAGACCCTAGTTTGAAGAACTAGCAACCATTGTAACACACATGTAGGAGGGCTCCAACAAGGCCCAAAAGAATAAGGGTCATGGCGGTCGATAGTGGAGAAGGTTGATATATCCTAGAGTGGTTGCGTGAGTGGCTACATGAATGAATACGATGGAGGAGGTGGAGGATGCCGATTATCATCTTTGGGTACCCGTTCATGATATAAATTGCATAGCCATAATGGACAAGAAGCTACTAGAGATGAGAAAATTCTAGCGCCACTTTTTGAGCTTTGACTTGATCTACATACACACAAAAGACAAAATTGCCACCTTTTCATTAATAGATATCTCCATAGTGAGCTCATAGTGCTGAAACAAAGCATTATTCCTAGCCTTCCAAACTTGGAAAAGAATAACATAATGGAAAAATGTGAAAGAGAAGCAATGTAAGAAGGCCAATTAGCATAATCCCAAAAAAGAAAATTTTCCAATAAAAAAATTTAGGGTGATAAGGCTTGAAAAGAGAGTGAATCCAACGCCAAGTAGTTTGGGAACAAGGGGAAACCAGAAAACATGTTTAAAGGATTCAAGGTGACCAGAGAGAAAGGGAAATTGAGGTTGGGAATGTTGATGTGGCTTAGTTGTTCCACCAATGAAAGGCCTTGGTATATGAGGCACCAAAGAAAGAAATAAAATTTGGGATCAAAAAAGGATCCATTCTGATGGAGATGTTGAAGTCACGTGGAGGGGGAGGAGTGCAAGTTCCATCTGGAGTTGAGCTTATCTAGAGTAGATGAAATAGGGGAAAGCGAGAGAATATATGACTTGAGTTATAATTCGATAGGGAATATCTATATTACATTGCCAATATTTATACTAGGCAAGAGGTGGTTGGAGCCCAAGTTTGTGCAACATGACATCTGGCATAAGAGATTGAATTCTTAGGATAGAGGGCAATTCCGAGTTGGCTAATTGGAATTTATGTTTCAGCTCTAGCCACAAAATCCAATCTCTGTTAGAGACCAAATCCATTATAGTAAAAATTCCTTTCCAAGCCAGCCTCATAGCCTTGATGTCTGGAAATGTTTCCAAAGGCAAGCTATTTTAAAAAATAGGTGACCACCATATATTATGACCATAGAAAGATAGACCGATCTAATGCCATCACCAACCCAACGCATCATATGTTTCACGTATTCGAAGGCCTTCTAAATGCTTTTCACCACAAAAGTACTAGACATTTTAAGCGGCACTTGAGTAATTAATAAGGTATGAAAGCCAATGTTCTTCCAACATTTTTTACCGTAAGGAGAAATAGAAGAAATACAATGTATTAAAACAATATTCTAGGAATTGTTTCCTTGAATATAATAAACAACCCATTTGACACAAATGGATATACTTTGTCTATAAACATCAATGACGCTCATGCCACCTTGATCCCTTGGAAGTGTGAAAATATCCGAATTCGGTCTATGAAAGTCTCCCTAATTGTAACTCGACCAAAGGAAATCCCTTAAAATCTTGGCCAATTTTTCAAAGGAATCCCGAGATGGACACCAACAAGCAATAATAAACTTGAGTCACAAAAATAATTTTAGTGCAAACTTAGAATTTCCCAGCCATCTACAAAGGTCGAGAGACCCACTTTTTCACTTTTTTCTGAACCTAATCAATCAAAAAATTTCACAAAGTGGAGTATTCATTGTCTAAAGCAAATGGGATCACAAGAAAATGAAATATTTCTTCTCGTTGAATCCATTTCCAATGATAATATGCAACTAAGCTGGCATGGGTCAGGAACTTTGGCAGAAACCCAAAGATTTAGAAGCCTGAACATTAGACCCCGAGGATTTACAAAAAATTTCAAGGAAAGGTAAGGTCTCCTATATATTCTACTCCATTTTAGCAAGAGTGAAAAAATAATCATTGGAAAAGTGGCCATTGATGAGTTGGGTCTTATAATCAGGAAGATAAATCTATTGAATATGTCGTTCCTCTTCTCTGTTGGCAATAATATAGCCAAGCACATCAATGGCTAGAATAAAGAGAGGAGAAGAAAGAGGAAACCCTTATCATATGGAACAATACAACCCCATAGAAGACCATTGGTGACCATTAATAGTAGGAAAAGAGGAAGAATCAACAAAGAGAGTTTGAATTTCATTGATAATTTTTTTTTCCAAAACCCAACGCATGGAGCATCGTAAGGATGAAAGGCCATTCAATACAGTAATATGCCTTCTCAAAATCAATTAAAAAATCACACTTTTTCAGATAAGTTAGATCCCATTCCATGACTTCCCGGACTACTATAAGATTATATGGAATATAGGGACCTTTAATAAAACCATATTTCTAATGTCACACAATCTTAGGAAGAAGATGAGCAATACAAACGACAAGAGCCTTCATTAGAATCTCATAGGAAATATTGAGAAGGGTGATAGGTCTCCAATTAGTGATAGCCTCTAGGTTCCTATCTTTGGGAATGAATTTAATATTTCCTTTGTTAATAACATTACCTAGGGATTGGTTCTACAAAGCCTCCTAATACACCTTCAATAAATCCTAAAAATAAAAGGCCAAGAAACTTTGTAAAATTCACAAGGGAAACCATATAATCTCAAAGATTTATCATTAGCAAGACAAAAGAGGGCATTATGAATCTCTTCAATAGAGAGAGAGCATCACAATGCTTCCTCTGTTACTGACTCAACTTACATGGGATACATGGGACCACCTCAAACCATTATTGTAACGTTGTTTTGCTTTCCATTTGAAGGCTTATGGGCCTAAAAAACCAAGGTATAATGATCTAAAAAGGTCAAAGAGATCTTCGGGAGAGTGGTAAGTTGAGAATGAGTCAAGTGAATATCCTTAATTTTCTCCTTGACATGCTTGGATATGAAAAATTTGAAGAAGATATTGGATGTTTGATCACTAGTTTTTAACCAATGAGTTCGAGCACAGACTGCACCCCCTTAGCTCTATGTTGTTCAATAATATTTAGTTGATGTTTGAGTTGCGCAACTCAAACTTGGGTTAGCACATCAAAATGTTGGGACTCCAACAAGAATTTCATTTTTAAACATTCTTGTTGAATAGCCACATCAACTTGATTCCGATATTGTGCCATATGTATTCCAAAATGGTAGAGAAATTTAACCATCCGCTGACTTTTAGAAGAGAAATATTCAAATAGAATTGCATATTTGAAATTTTGAGAGTGGCCCCACCCCACGAAACAAAGTGAAAGAGATAGGGGTGTGATCTGACAAGAGAATGTCTGGATAGGTGGTGACCATAGATTACCATTAGTTTTCAGCTCAAAACCTCTTTCACTTGAGATATCATGACACGATCATGCCTTATAAGAACACGCGTCGTTCCTTCTCAAAAATTGGACCAAGTAAACCAATTTTGATAAGAACATGCGTCGTTCCTTCCCACTTGTTGTCTCGAAAATGCGAGTAGGGATGGTAAATTGGCGGTATCCAAGGTGGGTTCACACGAACACGTTTCAAGTGAAGAGACACGTAGGCCATTATCTTGCCGCATGTCACATTTGATTAGGTTCACGCGAACCACACATTTGTTTGAACCCCTTTTGCACGAAGGTTGTTCACGTAAACCCCCTATTTATATAGTGGAGGCGCTGCAGAGGAAATCATTTTCCTCCGCCCCGCCTCCTTCATGTGAAGTTTGTGCCCACAACTGACCAGAGCCGAGAGCCCACCACACCAGCGAGCCCACCATTGAGGAAGCCTAGCAATGAGCGTCCACTAATGATGAGCCTAGGTATGTTATCCATTTCGATATTATAGTGGGCAAAAAAATTGAAACCCATTTTTTAGCAAAATTGTAGCCATTAAAATACCATTTTTTGCAAAACCCTGGCTCATTTTTTTGGTAAAACCCCATTTAAAATCTTAGCAAAACCCTAGCTCATTTGAAGAACCCTAGCTCGTTTGATTTGCTGGTGTAATGTTTTATTAAATTTAAAATATACCTTCTGTAGAATAATGGTGCTCTGAAGACTGTAATTTCTACTCTAATGATATATTAAATTTAAAATATACCTTCTGTAGAATAATGGTGCTCTGAAGACTGTAATTTTTGCTTGTATTAAAAATGGATATATTTGTAATGTACTCTGTTTTTTCCTTTTAGTCATTGATCCAATACTGTGGAGTTTCTCTCAATCTGTGTATCTTCATGAAGACTTGTATAGTGTGATTGTAAAGCTTACTTTGAGAGTTGATTGTGATTATTATTTTTGATAACATGAGGAGGACCCAGAGAAATGATTCATTTGCATTTGTGGGGGGATTTAAGTCATTGTTTTAAAGTGTGGATAATTAAAAATTGTGGTATCCACGTAGTGAATTCTTCATATTTGTACCCATCCGAAACATATCAGCTACTCAATCTAGACGTAGAGCTAGACTATCTCACCAATCAGTAAGTCATGAGAGGTCACTAATGCTACTCATTTTATTTATGTTGTTGGCATGGAAGCATCTAGTGAACTTGCTGAATGTGCTATAAAATCCTCCTACCTACTCGGATACTTTTGTCTGAGTAAGGGTCTCTGATACTAATGGTGTGCAGAACACTACGTTTAAGGTATGTTCCAAATAGACTTGAATGTATACTATTTGTAGGAAAATCTTGTCTTGATGAGCACAAATAGACCACCTGAAATGAATTGAAAATGTTGAGGCTTCTTGTCAAAAACCTAGGGGCTGCAAGCAACAGTGAACTACCAGCAACATCAGAAAAAATAAAATTAAAATTTAGATGCAGAAAAACATAAAATAAACATGATTTCATATTTAATTAATGCATCGCACATTAGTGTAGAGATGCAAATGGTTAGTAACAGTTGATACACTAATTGTAATGCTTCTTGCTATAGATATTGAACTAAGAGGAATGAGAAGAGCTGACTGTGCTAGACTATCCCTGGTCCAGGGGTAGGACAAAAACAATCAAGATTCTTGCTTCTGAATATGGTGCCATGCTCACAGTGCAATGGATATTAACTGTTGTGGCAATGAATGGAAGCTGGATCTAATTATATTATTAACACATACATTCATTTAAATATCATCAGAGAATTGCACATAATGCTACAAATTTTTCTAAGATATTTTTCAAGAAGTGACTAAGAAGTTCGAGGGGACCTTAAGCCTAGCCAAAGTCTCTATCGGTAAAATTCTCGAGGAATGATATAAGCGACAAAAGTCACATAAAGGAATATTTAGATACAATGCCTATAAAATATGATATGAGATCATTGAGATGAGATGACATTTAAATATAGTCAGTAGGAGATGTGGCTACAGGTATGGCTTGAGTTACTATGGTTTTTTGCAATGCATAGTTGTTCTTTACAATGTTTAGTTGTGTGATGTGATGAATAAATAAAAATACAAGATGTTTACCATTCTCTTGATTCAAAAGATCTCTACAGAGTTTCAATAGTCAGATTTCAAGGAGAATGAAATTTCAAATTCCGATACCAAGTTCTAGATCATCATTCTTGCACCAAAGGGATCCAATAACTTTTTTTTTAATACATTTCAGACATAGAAACAATCAACTGCAATGCTTACATGCCAATTGTTCAATATTTTTCAGGTAACCAAACAGCGTAAAGAACAGTGGCTTACATTCAAATGTTTTCTATTATTCAAACGCGCTTGAACTTCAATAGAAGACCCCTGTGTCAATGTATCTTCTTTGAAATAGGCCAAGGGTTCCCCAAATGGGTCACTGCGTAGATGCTTGTGACCTGATTTGATCTCTTGAGAAATTGCAAACCCATTTTTACAGGATGAGACATGATTTCCAAAGGATGGAGTATCCCATTTCAATTTCTTGGCCAACCAATTTAACTGTATAAACCAACCGTACCTACTTAGAGACCTGTTACATAGTATTATATCATTCCATGAATGTGATCAATGTTTTCCAGCCGGCTCAAATACATCTATGTGATGCCTCAATTTCTTCAAGTGTTTTTCCCTTAGTTTTAGGCACACAAAGTACTACAAATGTTAAGGTAAGAGCACTAAACAGAGCATACATCATAAATGTTCCTGCAGGGGACAAAGCTTAAATTTTAGTTTGGAATCCTATACACATTTTATGCAAAAAAAAAGCATCGTAAATGAAATCCATCCTAGGTGCCCAAACAGAGTTTATGACTTGGATACAGACATACCTGTAGAGCTCCACTCTAAGAGTAAATTCATTGTCATTGTCACTGCCCAGGAAAGCAACCAACTGGCCAAAGTTGCTAGACTACCAGCAATGCCCTTGACATTAATAGGAAGTATCTGCAGTAGAGTACAATAGAGTAGGTATTTAATGGTTGAGGGTATATAAGACCACAAATCACATCAAAATGAAGGGCATTTCTCATGATTATATGTCTAATATGGAGGGAAATTGGACCTAGGTAGTCAACATGATATTAAGATCAAAGTTTCACAATATTACAGAAGCTCGATCTTTTAAGTTACTAGGTACACCAAAGCCATTAGATTCCACATAGTGTGATTCCTTGTGAAAAAGAAGTCATGCTCACTGATTGGCAAATACCCCCACTTTACCAATAGCGCATGGTTTTTTTCTCAAAATATACAAAAATTACCCCACACCCCCAATCCTTTCCAAATATTTCGCAAATGAAGTTGGAGAAGTCACATTACCTCGGACATAATAATCCATGGGATGGCCCCCATTCCCAGAGAGTAGGAGATAATGTAAGTCTGTTGTGAAAGATAACCATTCAGTTGAATGATCAAAAAGTGTCACTATGACAGAAGTGAACAATTGTAGTGAAAGCATAAGACTTGGTAGGAAACTTGGATCCCGAGCTTACCAATAAACCAATTAAAGCCAAAATACTAGCAAAATGAGAAGCTTCTGTCATATAGTTCTGCAAGATGCCATGAAGCAATGACAACACACTTAGATACTTAGCAATAAGAACTTGGTTTTTGTCCTGTCCATCCAAAAACAAATGAACCGAGTAATTTCTGTGCATATCATGCACCTGCTAAAATAGGATTTCTGTAGATGTTGAGAGGACTACCTTTAAGTAGAATGCAAGCCCTATGAGAAAAATACTTGTAGCTATTCCTGCAGATGAGATCTGTCAAAATGAAAGTAATAACATGTAATTCTCTTATAAGGCTTGAATTGATTCCATTGTGATCTTCCAATGTGGTAGTTGAGTATCCATAGAACTAGCTTATTTACTTACCATGAGGAGAAGACATCTAGTTTCATCCATTAGCCATGTAATGAATCTAGTCATTAGAACCTTTATAACATCATGACATGAGATCAAGACTACTAGCTATATTGAAAATAATGACAATGTATTTACAAACCATTTATTAGGCAATTATCAGACATTATTCAAGTTTAGGAATCAAAACTACCTCTACTCCATCCAGTCCAAGGGATGCAACCTTGGGATCTGAGATTCCTGTTGGATTTATTACAAATGAGTTGTAATTTCATTCTGGATTCTATAGATCTCATGCAGACATCTCTAACTAGATACCATCTTTGTCTCAAAAATTTCACTAGGCTAAAATCCAATAACGCAACTACACTTTGGTTTTCTTGTCTAGACTTAAACAAGTTGGTCTATTCAACTTTGTGTACTTTGTTCATGATATGCAATGCACCGATTCTGACAAGGTGTAGCCTTTGTGTATACTATGGACCACTATAAATTGGTAGAAAAATTAAGGCAACCTTAATGAAATAACTCACCTACAGATATGAGCTACCCCTTTACTTTAGTTCCTTCTATGTAATTTGCTTGTGCAACACTTTTCTCAACAGCTTGGGAAATATGAATGCACATACCCATAAATCCTCTACCTCTTCTTCATCAAAAGTATCATCTTCCTCTATAAGAATATACCCTACCCCTAAGTGCAGTATTCTCAATCTGAGAACTGTTGGCTTCTTCATGATGGATATGTTTTTCTCTACCAACATTAGTTTGTCCTCTCCTTCAGAAGAATCTTCCTCTTCTTTGATGTTGTTACATTAACTTCTAGTTCACTTTTCTTTCACCTTCAAATCCCATTGATAAGCTTCATCTATCAAATGCAAACTTATAATCCAAACTCATCTTGAATGGAAATATGCAAACCTTTCACCTAGCTTTATTTCTTCTCTTCACCATCTTCAACATGGCTACTTATAATGGTGACCTTGTATATAACTCGTTGATGCAATATTTCACATTCATTAGTTCTGCACTTTCTCAAATAAACCCATTTGATAATTTGTAGGTAAGAACCTACCTTTCAACTTCCTAATCATTATGTAGTAAGATTTGATCTTATATTTGTTTCTTCTTGATCTCCACATGCTCTCACCACAAGTATGAATTTCCTTTTAGGTTTGATGCATGCGAACATTTCTTGAATTCCTCCATTTTCTCAATATCAAAAAAAATTCTAACTGACCGATCCATTCAATGAACTCTTCAAGACACAAACTCCATGAGTAACTCGAGTGTCCAATCTAAACTTACTTTCCATTCTAGTAATGGCCCTTTAAAAATCTATCTTCTAGTCCATATCAAAATTCTTCTACCTGAAACTCAGGTGCTACATCTCCATATTCACTTACATCTGCAACAATTCCATGACACATTGTGTAGTCTCCATACCCTCCAACCAGACCTAGATTTCTCTTAACATCTCTATCAAATCTACAACTCTTGGGGCTCTCCCCTCTCAACTAGTATGATTGTATATATCAAATCTACAACTCTTGGGGCTCTCCCCTCATCATTTCTCCTTGCAACTGGATATATATACAATTTCAATGACTTCGCTCAAAATCCATTTTGAACTGTATATATATTTCTCTTTTGCGGACGATTTGAAATGGAAACAGAAACAAGTTCAAAATGTGGAAACGCCCATTTTCAAAGGAGCAGTAATAAATTGAGTCAAAACGTGGTTTCTACTAGATTCTTCCTACTTTCTTTGGATTACTATTCTGACCCAAACTATCTTTAGGATTTTTTAATGTGCCTCCTTATTAGTACAGTTTTAATGTTATAAGACTCTACAGCTGAGCACACTGTAACTTAAACCTGGGTTTGGAAAATTTTCTGAGCAGAAATATAGGCTATATTTGAAAAGATTAAGTGGAGTGACACAACAAAAAACTGGAATAAACTCCTTCTTATAATATGTAAGACGTGAAACGTCCTGAAAACTTCTTGGAAATTTCGACAACTTCCCGAAAATTTCGAAAACGTCCTGGATGTTTCTAGAAACTTCCCAAATTTTTACGAAATTTCCAAGGTGTTTCGTACCCATTTCCATACCGAAAACATTTCAGGGTGGATACGAGGGCGTTTCTTGGCAACAAAGGTCACCACATAATAATAAATATCCATGTTAGATTCTTTTTTGGAACTCCAACAACTCTATGTGAATTATAAGTATGGAGTTATATCATATTCTATGAAATGTTTGGATTATCCATTGAGATTTCACCTGCAAGCCATTGTTATTTTTGTGGGAATATTACCTCCTTGGATTTTGATATGATTCAAACTTCAGAGATCAGGGAAGATTGATAACCCTTTGATCCATTCTTCCATCAATTTACTTATTGTGCTTCGAGACATGCAAATACCATCATATCAGGTGATTAATTAAAGATGCTTCTACATTTCTAAATATTTATTGATTTGGAGAGTAGTTCAAATACAACGCATTTTCACTTATAAAGGCAATTCTTGGGTGGAACCTCATAGTTCCGGATTTCTCTAATTTAATCACTAAAGTTGCATATTCGATGGTTGTTAGTCAAGCTTGACTTTTTCAAAAGTAATGTAGCCAAATTATTTTAAAGTTTGTCCTTGATCATCCTCTTGGTGATGAGCATTTACAGTAACATATAGATTTTTTAGTTGTAAACCTCACGTAAGGTGTCGATAATTTACGCTATAAATTTTACCTTCATTTGTTAAGCTAAAAAATGAGGAATTTTGTATTATTGATAAAATTTATCATTTGATTCTTTTGAAAACATCTACTGTAGCTATGAGCATACTTGTGGCCGAGAAGCTATGGTGTAAATATTACATGTACATTTTTAATTGTTAAGAAATTTCCGACTAATGCGCTGGATGAATAAGTAGAGAAATATTTTCCCCCATTAGGGGAGAGGACCCTATAACCGAGCGGGTGCCAAAACATGTACATCTCTTTTCACCATAGTTTGTTGACAAAAGCACCAATAGTTGTTCACTTTTTGGTTAATTTCACTTTTTAAGAGTTAATGAGAATGTGACACATAGGGCACTTAGTCATTGGTCCCTCTTTCAAATGCTTTATATTGATTTTCTTCATATTAAATCAATTCAAAAACTACTTTTCCTCTCAAATTAACACGTGAAACAAAAATGTCAATATGGCACAATCATACGCTACACGATGATATAATTTTTTTACGCTACCGGCATACCTACATATATTTGTGTTCCCCTAAAGTTAGGTGCATGGTTATAGGGCCCTCTCCCCTAGTGTCACACTTGATTAATGACAGTGATAGTGAAAGTGAGATTTGGGCTATGATAGGATATATGTCTTGAAGGAGGTGATTGGATGTGTGAGCCAACAATCGTTTCAACAGAAGCTAAAATTCAGTCTCTTGTGGTCTAAGTGTAAGAAAAACAACTATGATATCCTTCTGCATAGGTATGTTTTATTCTCCATGTTGTAAAATCCTTTGATTTCACAAAGAATTTTAGGTATAAACTACATGCGGATATGTGTGAATCTTGATTTAGGTAAACCTAACTCTGGGAGGGATAGAATGAGAAAAAATCATTGACTATTAAATTGTCATGAGCAAGGTCATTGAGTCTTCCTTTTCAATTGATTTGTGTAGAGTAGTTATCACAGTTTTTATTTTGTCTTGCAATCTCAAAGATCATTTATGGAGAACATGGGAGTGTATGACTGGATCTGCAGTAATATTTCACTTGAATTTACTAAGGGCTTGCAATTCCATGCTGTCAAAGCATGTGTGCGACCACATAAACTTTGCAAGACACTTTATGACCTGACGTTTTAACTTCTAAGTGCAGTTGGTGACTTCTTGGACTATTCTTGGGTGAGCAAAACTTATCTTCCATTTTCAGTACTCCCTTTTAATTTCCAATTTCCCCCATGTTCCAAGGTGAACTTTACCTGCTTTTATAATGTTCGAACTTGACATAGTGATACTTCCTGATTAAATAGGTTGAGAGGATGCACCAACCACAACGATAAAGACTACCATTCAGATCCGAAGATTGACAAAGATCTGAGGATTTCAACTTTAAGAGTTTTAGGCCATTATGAACCTTTTCATATCTCAGTAGCTGAGAGTACAGAATGACTGAACAAGAAAAGGAAGGTTGAATGAGGAAAACCCTATGATGAGATTTCCTATTCTTACGTTAAAGTATGCTTCATGACCTCATACTTATTTTTTAATAAATAATGGTAGACTATCTTGAAGAACAATGTTAATTTCTATGTGTTGGAAATCGCAGGTTATCCAACAGCTTCTTTCCATTGAAACAACTTCTATTTGTGCATTATCTTGAGAGAATCCAATCATTGTTCCTTGCATTGCCAGAGTGTGAGCTAAAGCTTAAATCCAAATGTTTTGGGGCATCAAAAGGTATTGTTTTACCTTTACAACTGGGCTTCAATTTTGCATTACAACTACATTGAGTCTCATTTTTTATTTTTTTGAAAGAGAACAGAAATCAACGTTTTTGTGAGTCTTCTTTGAGATACGTCATCGGTTTTCGAATAGTCCATTCTCCATTCACACAATTTTTCCAATCAGCGTAGTCAGCGGGCCTTATGTTCTCTTTAAACATCCTCGGAGAACTTAACGACCTTTGGATTAGACTATCTGCTTATCTACCAAGCATAGTCATTCCAAGATGTGGCCTTGAACCGATTAAGCCCACATGGTTATCCATTTCTGATACCAAATCAACTATAGGCTCAATGAGGTTTTTTTAAAAATGTTTATCAATGCTTGGATTTACTGATTCAAACTTCTATTTGAGAACATTATTAAAAATATTAATATGGTTTTGAGCGGTGTAATTACATTCTAACCGAGTAAGAGTGAGTTGGTAGTTTGAATTTTGCTAGAATATAACTTGATTGGGTTTAATTTTGACAAGTAAAAATGCTAACAATAATTGAAGATGGATTTGAGTGCTGTTATCCATCTTTAGTGGCCAAATCATCTTATGTGATCAATGACAGTATTTTGAAATGTTGTCTACCTATTCTTTAGTTTTTGTATAAGCAAACCATAGAAAATTGTTCTGAATGGTGTAATTTTTATCTTCACGACAGTGTTAACTGGCTTATAAATTTTTCAAAAATATATACAAGGTGCATCGGGTTGACAAGATATGTTCTGTATTAGCAGATATATTTCAAAGATGCTCCTGGTTCTGAACTTCAGTTGAGACTACCAGTAATATTATGGTCTTGTATTATTGATCCCAAGTTCTCCCCTGATGGCACCACAACAACTTTTGTAATAGATAGGAAAACACGGCAGGTTAGGCAAGGTACAGTTTGTTTCTTGGTATTCTTCACGGTAGAGTTTGAAGGAGTCCAATTATTGACTGCCTCGTCATCTAGAATCATCACTCTTAGTTTTCATCCAATTGGCCTCAAATATTTAAGCATGAATTCCTACTGCTACAGATATTCATATGTTAAGCCATGTTATTGCATATTTCATTGACATGATATTGATGTTCATTCAAATTTTATGTGTTGTACCCATAACCAACTCGTTGGCACCCGTAAACATGACTTCTATCTCTGGTCAATTTCCAAATAACAACCAATTACCGTTATACTTCATAATGATGCTACATTTTGAGGTTCACTTAAACCTAAAGGTGAACTATTTAGACATCCCTAGTTATTTGGGGTAGGCGTGGCCGTATTAGCCACAAGCAGGCATATAGAAAGGAGGGAACTCATACAGTTGTTGACGCGCGGTAGCTTGTACAAAGGCCATAACCATTCTTATCAGGCTTTCAGGATGTCACAACACCTATCGTTATGACTACACATGAGGGTGCTATTGAGGGTCTTGCTAGCATTGATCGAGAGACCCAATTGATCTCTTTTGATTTGTGTGGGTCAAGACCTTCGAGAGCGATACTAGTAGTGAAGGTGCTAGTAGCACCCGATGCATGCGCAAAGGAGGTATACACTCGTGAATCTTTGATTTCCCTAGATGACTTTGAGCTAGTTACAGATCCCGCTCGGGAATGTTGGCTAGGACGCATCATGGATGCTGACTTGTTGCATGCGTATGAGGTGATTTCTCGGCATTTTAGCATTCCACTATCGGGGCTTTTAGATTTTATAGAGAAGAGTGGGAGTGTATCTTCTAGTCGGTACTACTACCGTTTCTTTCTGAGATAGACTTCCTATTTCGGGATCATCACACCTGATGTTCAAGCACATTTCTATTCCGGTGTGTGAAAATTAAACCTTTAATATAATTAAAATTTATTTTAATCGATCATTACTTTACAATTTATTAATATTAAAATTAAACATGTACTTCTGTGTTTAGGCTTCTGCTCCAGTGTGTGGAGCTTCACAGCCCACACCATCTACCCATGTCACATACACACAGCTCTTGATTGAGCACAACATGGATCTCAACGTTCTGAGTTTGAGTCAACTTGGCTTAGTTGGCGACATACTTACTGGTGTTGAGGTCGTGGATGAAAATCCCATACATTTGGAGACGCGTTCCGCAGAGGTATAAATACATGTGTTTTAATAGAATTAATATTTAATCTAAATTGAAATGTTTGAAATTAATGAACTTTATTCAAAAACTTATTTATCAACTTCTTACATTTTATTTATTTTGTTTCACAGGGATCTACGGGACAAAGATCTACACATAGCATAGATACTCCCAACATCCGCCCAGGGACAGATACTGAGGTAATCAATTGTACATATCTATTATATGATGTATTGAATTAATCAAGAAATTGTTGTAGAATTTTGCTTATATATTTTAATATATGGTATAAATTATAATTTATGACATTTTTCCTTTTTTTTTTTAACATGCAGGGTGTAGCAGAGCATAGTGAGGGGTCTGGCACTTGCCCTAGTGCACGGAGGAGACTTTAGTGATATTTTATAGATTTCAGACATTTTAGACATACTTTTAGAGATTTTAGACATGTATATATATTCATACTCATTCTAGACATTATTATTATATTTTGATATATGTCTTAGACACATGTATTATTAATATATTTTGATATATGTCTTAGACACGTGTATTTACAATTATGGATGTGAATATAAGACACCCCCTTATCTTTCATTTTTGTCTCTTGATGATATCATAATAGGTATATAATGATAGATAAGATATTAAATGCCCTTCATTTTTGTGATATAACATTGTAAACTTCGTTAAAATTCTATATTGAATTATTTTCAATGCTTAGACCTAATTTAGTAATACTTTATGTTACATTAAACATTCCATGGTATAATGGCTTATGTTACTATTTGAATCATATATGATGAAAGTTTAAGTTCAATAGATCATTCAATTAACAACTTGAAATAAGACTCATAATGACCATAGATTGTAATAGATCATTTTTGGGGGTTATTTTGGGCAATAGATCATTTTTTACACATCCTTTCTATTTTAAAGTCATCTCACACCCATTTTGGACACATGCAATTATGAATAAATCTACATATATTTTTGTTTATGTAGGAATAAAATGTCATATAGGTCATGTGAACCACTTAGAGTCTTGCAAACAAATAATACAACATCACGAATTGCATTTTACATTAAAATATATTCCAAATCATATAATATCTTTGCAATTGGAAGGATTTTGTTTCTTAGAAACTTAGAAAAGAGAAATTCGTCCATTTTCTCCTTAGAGAGTTCCATTTAAATTTTCTTCGTAATTGATCCTTGTATCAAAACCTTCCATATTAATTACATTCTCTCTTTCTCCTCCTCTCTTTCTAAGGTAGCTAACTCTATGTCTTCTTGCAACTCTTCTTACACATAAAAGGTGTCGTGCCTCAAATTTTATACCTAAGATGATATATATTTCTGAACTTCAACCAACATAGTAGGCATTGCTAATAATATACATTCTTATGAAATAAGATGGGTAAAATTTGAAATCATTCTCAAATAATCTTCACACTTTTTGCAATCTTGTGCATACTAATCCATAGTTCTCACATATTTTAAAAACACCATTAATCTCTGCTCATTACATCTATAACCTATACTATACATTCATCCACTTTCTTTACAACACTCACACATCCTTAGTCCATACAAGCATGTCTCTTGGTCAAATTACGCCTTCTTGCAATCTCATGCAAGACTTACACTTGAAAATTTTATGGACCTTCTTTTGTTTTATCATAAAACTAGAAAAACAATTTGTTCTACCCATAGCCTTTAAAGCCTCACACCATCATTGACATATTGCACCCTTATGAAAAAAATTCGTTGTTCACCATTGTTATTCTTTAGTGCCAAGATGCACCATTGTAAAAATGTGAAGCACTTAACTCCTCCAAAATACCTCATGCTAAGCACACATAATCATACCACTCTTGTGTGCTTCCAAAACACCTTGAAACATGCCACACATTTTCTAGACATGTGATTCAAAATCCATGTGGAGACTCTCGGTTTCTATGCATCTTTCAAAGTGACATCTTCCTAGTTCCACATCACATGGTATGAATATCTTGGTCTAACTATTAGCACCATGTCCATATAGAGGAATTTCAACGATCACTCAGCTTGGTAGATGAAATAAATTCTAACCATTATTCTTTATAGTCAATCTTTTATAGCTAAATTTTTCTAACTATAAATATTGTAAGGCATTTGAGAGAAAATAAGGGAGTTAAGAGATTTTATTTCCCCTTTCTTAATCAACTATACCCAGAAAGACTAATACTATCATGTTTCACATTTCTTGTATTATTTAACCATGTCTCCCACATGTTAGCATGCTCTACATATATACCATAAAAATGGTAACTTCCTTGTTTAGGATTTTTTTAGGATACATTCCCCCTACCTGATTGTAGGAGATTTCTCTCCTTGTATTTCTAGTTACTCACAATCTATGTTCCATTACATATTCTACAATCTATTTCCCTCCTATCTCATTCTCTATGACATAATGAATCCTTAATGAATCAACACAATTCCAAGCATATTGAAATATGATAAACTTGTACAGTGATAAGGGTACTCCATATACAACCTTTTGGTTCACAACTAAACAAATAACATATATCAAAAACTATGTACATCTGAATTCCCAACTAACATTTCCACATTAAAAATAATAATGCAACATACATCCACATCATAAATCATGTTTATACCATACATACTTCCATGTAACAACCATACAATGTTATCTAACTTAATATTTTATTACCAACAAGGTTTAGTAATTTATTCCATGTCCTTCTCTATAATACCAAGTGGCTTTGCTCGTTGTTCAATGACTTGTAAAATTTTTTCATGGTCTTCTACATCTAGTCTCCATTTTTTGCGTTTACTATTTGTAGTCTTCACCTACTACAATTGTAACCCTGTAGCAATTATGTGATGGGTGTAATGATACACCTTTTTGTTTGGTTTGTAATCAACAAAGTGAATCCCACTTTGGAGGGATTTCACTTGTTGTAAGTATGTTCCCTACACTACAACCGAGCCAGTATAAAATGTTGTCTCTTCACTTGTTATTTCACATGTTAGCTTTGTTCTCTCTTTTGTGCAATGCAACAAGTAGTACTCCACTTTCTCAATATTGTCTTCTTCAGCAATGACTGTAAATACATCACCTACAACAAAATACAAAGAAACACTCAATGATCGGATGTATAGTATAAATTATATACATATATATTTAATTATCAAATTATACTTGATTATTTCAAATAAAACATACCTTGTTTAACCAATCTAGATCTCGTGGTCATAATCAATTGAAATTAATGGCACATCTTCAAAACTATCATCATGATCTGATCCATATGTGTCATCCACAACTAAAGGAACTTGCTTCCACTCACCTACATACCCATGTTTTTTACTATTGCACTCTGAATATGATTTGTTAATGCATTCATAACAAAAACAAGAATAATCTCTTGTACAGATTGTCTAATTATTACTATCCATAGTCATCAAAGAGTGCAAAGACCTAGAATTGGGAATCCTTTCACATCCATACTTTTTCCTTCATTAATACCTTCATTTAATCATGCTCAAAAGATCAATAAAGTTTAAAACAAACAACACAAATCAGAATAAAAAAAATTAAAATTAGTAACTTGTAGTTCACTTCATAAATCACATCAAGATACATATCTATGTTTTAAATGTGCATATACCTGTTATCTCCCAAAACACTCTGTGTGGGGTTGAATCCTGTGGGGTTGAATCATGTGATGTTGAAACCTATGAGGTTGAATCCTTTGAGGTCGAAACCTAAACTGTAAAATGTTTCTTACACCATTCAACAATGGTGTGGGCATTAATCAATTGATATCCCTCATAATCAAATATTTGTTTCTTTAGAGCATGTTTGATGCATGCACCCGCACCATCGTGTTCTCCCTTCCCATGACCACTCTAAAAAAGTTCCATAAATGAGGAATTTTGTGATGACGATGATAACGACTAAGTGCAAAGAAAGGATTTGAATTGTGATACGCAACCATCCGACCAAACAAAATGTTGATATATTTGTATTCCTCACTGATGAAGATATTGAAAGAACAAACCAAAACAATGTTGTACAAAGTGGGTGTCATGTTCCTTGTCATCACTTATATAGAAGTGATACTCCTTCTTGATTGTTCACTTCACATATGTACTTTCAACCCCATCCAAATCCAATTGTGCATGCCTATAAAATACATGAGCCATGATAGTAACTTGGTCAAGATGATAATACTATGTTTGAATTTCTTTTGATGAGAAAATGAGTAATTCTCAAAGAAAATCAACAACGGACAATATGGAACCAATAGGGAATGTGTCCCTATTAGTCTTGAATTGTGTAGCCTGCCACTTTGAATAGTGAGAATGTTTGATGTACGACTAATTAAATTTCGAAAAATTTGCATGGATGTAGCAATGGGGATTTCCTCTTCTACCAAATCCAACTTGGTTGAATATTTTCCAAGCCTTGTTTAATATTTTATGTATTTGAACCTACAAAATCAATTCATAACATGGAAAAATTGTCATGTATTCATTTGCAGTAAACATAAAAATCAAAATAAAATCTAACATCCAAATTTAAAAACATAAATTTATATATATCACCTCTTGCAAGCAACCATTTTAACTGTGTCCAAATCTTCATTTGTTTTTGGCAATAATTTCAAGTCCCCACACTTGTCATAGACACCTTTGATGCAAGTCATACGATCATCGACATGATCATCGGATACGTTGCAAAGAATTGAAGTTATGAATTCACTGACATGTGTAGGTGGGGCAATTTCTTCTCATAACTTTCTATACACTTGAAAAAAACATAGATTTTGAAATACATTAATTTTAAATCACATCTCAAAAAATGATATTTAAACAAATTTCAAATATATAGATATAAATGAAAGCACGCCTCAAAATATATATACATTGAATCTATAAAAATTTTTGTACCTGATAGTGATAATCAAACTCAATGTGATAGCGACAACAACATGTGTCAAGGACATTATCAGCTTGCACATACCAAGGCTTCAAATTTTCAAACATTCGTTGTCCAATCTTAACATCTGGATTTTCTTCTGTAAACTTTATGTACATCTCATGTTGAGTTATTTCAAGCCAATGTTTTATATGTTCATCATAGTTATTGTGAGTTATCCTATATTTTAAAACATCCCTCACATTCGGAGAAGGACGAGTCCTCTTAGTCCAAAAATCAGAAACTATCTTCACAATATTATCCTCTATTTTATCATAACGTGGATTTCTACACATTAGTGCCCAATTTCCTTCCATAGTAGAGTTATCCAATGTCTTCCTCCTCTTTGCATACCTGCTAACCGTATTTCTAGATAAACCCAATGCCTTGGAAAAGGCGGTAACATGACGATTATTTTTGTATCTTCACTTACAACTGAAGTTAATATTGCTCTATGAGAAATACTCTTATCAATGAGACCTAGTTTTTGTACCCAACGAACTTATTCCTTTAAAAAATTCCCAACAAATTCTTCTTCTACACGTTTTGAAATTTTCCATCCAAAATAAACACCCAACAATTCTAATGTTTCCCTCATATCAACATGATTCAAGAATGTAACTAACAAATGTGCTCTAAAGAAGTGCGATCAAATTAACAAATTCACCATATATTATTTCTACACTTTTTGTTGTTTTCTTTCATGATAGCGGTTCTTGTTGGGAAAATTCTTTTAATTTTTGTAAATCCATCTTCACCAAGTGTTTCACATTTTTCTTGGGAAGTAATTCCATAACTTTTGTTATCACTTCAACATAATGTTGCGCATTGTGATTTGTGTCCATAAACATACACGTGGGATCCTATCAAAACCCTTGCCTTTACCCAATCTAACAAATAAAAATTATCATATTTAAACCTTAGAACTAAAAAAATTAGGAGCTATCAAGGGTTTCAATACATATGTACCAATTTTGCATATTGTCTTTCACTTGTTGTGTCTTCTCTCTCTCTCTTTGTGCCCTCCTACGAATAGATCTTCTAGCATTCTTCTCTGCATTCTCTTCCTCGGTATATTTTCATTTCTCATTCTTTGCATTTCCCATGATTCATCCACTTCAATAATTTTCACCTGCACACATAAATCGTGATAGATCTGAATGTCTAAGAGTAAACTCGATACAAAACTATATGTGCATGCAACTCTATTTATATACAAATCTCAGTAGAAATTAGGTTATTTTTAATTTTAGTTTTCTATAACTTTAAAACAACTTTTCTAATTTTAATAGAATTTATATTTAATATGTAAAACAACTTTTCTAATTTAATATTACATATTTTTGGTTAAAAACAATTAAAAAAAAACAAACTTAGTTTAAAACACAAAAAATATGTAAAAAACTAAATTTAAAACATAAAAAGTGAACAATATTAAATAAGTAACTTGTAAAACATTAAATTTAGAAGGGGAGACGCAATTGTGAAACATTAAATTTAGAAGGAGACGTTTTGGCAGCGCTTTGGTGGTGCAGAGGGGGCTTTGTGTGAACCACATTCGCACACAAATTGTGTTCGCGCAACCACATTCGCACGAACCGTGTTCACGCGAACCCACATTCGTGTGAACCCTCTCGAGTGGCAGTGATGTGGCGCTTGAGTGGCACATTTTGGCTCCAAATCCTTTTGGGGGACAATTGTGAGCCAAAATCTGCCACTCGGTGCCACGTAATTAGGGTAAATGAACTAGTTAAATTACAAAATTTTGACACAAAATTCATATTTTTATTAGCTTTCTAAAAATGTAATTTTCATTTTTAAAAATTTTTTTTGCTATTTATTTTTTAATTTTTACTAACATATGGTATTTTAGGACAATCAATAGTACACAATCAACCAAATTTGAAAAATAGTAGAATATATCAAAAAAATTTGAAAAAAATATACTTAGTATTTGTTGAATTCTTCTTCTTACCTGTGAAAAAAATTTAATTTTGATATAAATATTAAAATTTATTGGCATAGAAATATGGACGCCATTTATTTTAAAATATTGTTACTAAATAATTAATTTAAAAAATATATATAAGTCAAAAAAATATGAAAATTTGACAACACATCAAAATTATAATCTTGAACATATATCTAAAATTTCATAGTGAAAAGATAAGTTTTCATTTAAAAAAACCACCGGGACATTCATTCCTCTTTAATAACATAATAAACAACATAAGAATAAAAATAAGAAAAATAACATATTTTTTGCCAATTTTTTTATAAAAATATACATGTATTCTACAGTCTAAACACAACATTTCGTTATTTTGTGGAATTTCATGAATGTGTACGGTTTTGTGGCTATTACCTTTAGAAAATCAATTAAACTGAAAATTCATGTTTACTAAGGTACAAACCATACCAAAAAGTGGGACATACATAGTTAACAAAATTTGTATTATTGTATGCTAATGTGATAAAGATTGTTTCATAGATTTATATTCACTAGTCTATGGGATTTCGAGAATGTAAAATGAATGTAGAGTCAATGCCCCAAATGAATAATAATTAAATTTTGGATGCTTTTTATAAATACTAAATTGTTGATTTCACATAGTTACAAGAATTAGATGCGGTGCAGGTTGTGAGGCATTAATTTTATTTTGGCACTCACACAATTTAGGCATTCACTAAGATTGACATGTCATGGTGGCCCAAACTAGATCCTCAAACAATCATTTGACAAACTTCCCATTAGACTTTTATAGGTATTCTTTCCTATTCAAGCCGTAACTAATGTGTCTATTAAGAATTTATTTGGGTCTTGTACAACATATAGATAAGGTGGCCATAAGGTTCGGAGGTACAAAAGTTGATATCAATTTTAATCATTCGACTATGACGATGATTTTAAACATGCGAAGTTGAGATAATGTGGCAAACATTAGGACTCATATGTTATGGATTTATTTTTATATGAAGTTGAAAGGAAAGATAACTAGCTCGTACCAAGCCAAGAACACAGATGCTAATCAAATACCACGATCAATAAGATGAAAGCAATTTGCTAGAATAACTTTACATAAAACCTTTAAAAACAAATGAGCAGTAATATCATATATTATTATGGAACTCAATGCAATACAATGAGAATGGGCCTTGCTTAAATAGGTAAGGAATAACAATCTAAGAACCAGTCAAGGTCATAGATCAAGCCATAAATAAAGGAAATAACTAGTCATCAAAGAACTAGTCAAGACCATAGATTTAGGAGAGAACTAAACATGAAGGATTTAGTCAATACCATAGATCAATGAAAGAACTATACCTAACAACTAGATAATATCTCCTAATATCTAAATAAGATAAAATAACTATCCACACACATAAGTGGGTGAGGATAAATACAATAAAGGTAAATAATGTACCTAGGTGAGCATGAGCTAAGGTAAATACCTACTCTAACACCCCCTCAAGTGAAGCTAGGGCCAAAATAGAAGTGGCATGTCCAAAGTATGAGTACCAACAATTAGGCCTGATGAGGTACTCATGTACAATAATTGGAAAAAATGAACACCGCAAGGTACCCAAAACCAGTAACAACAAAGTAAAGAGAGTAAAGACCCACTCCAAGGCATCCCAAGAAGCTTGGCTCAAAAAACTCGTATAATGTTGAAGAAGTTTGGTGTGCAATGTGGTCTGAATCCACTAGTCGATCACAAAAATCAAAAACAACTAACACTGGGCTTCACCAGAATAGCTCCATACAAGGAGACTGTCAATGGAGTGATGTTGAAAGTGTAAAAAAACCAAAAATAATTCGATCAATCTGCTACAAATAGGTGTGCCACGATTTAAGAACAAAAGAAAGAGCAACAAGGCAAGGACACAAAATCTAGAGTGTCACAATCCAAGAAAATCCAAGGTAACAAGGAAAGGACACAAAACCCAAAGAAGCAGGATCAACACCACACCCTCCCATATTGTTGAATGGGTGGAGTGGCACTACAAATCTATATGAGTTGTCAAAACAACTACTCGAACACTAAAAAACTAACATTGGAATGCACCAGAATAGATCCCCATAAGAGATACTATCAACATGCCAAAAGTGTCGAAAATACAAATACAAAATCTCTCAACAAACAAGAGAGATACACTACACCTACTAAAGAAAAATTCTCAAAACAAGAAGCATCACAATGCAAAAGGTATAGAAAGTGGAGCAAGAGGCCGAATGGTGGAGGAGCCATGCCTATAGAGTCCTCTCAACGAATGCCTATGTCGCCACCACGAGTGATCAGATATCCACCCCAAATCAACACAGATGGATGAAGAAGATGCTGCATATGACTTGGTGCAAAATGCACAATGGGTGCATGCAAAGGAACATCAGAATGTGTGTCAGGTTGATCATGTCTAACAACTGAAATCTTAGGTTTCTCAAGCTTGAGTGAAGGTGCAGAACTCATGTGTTGCTCATGATCCTTAGAAAGAGTCGAGCAAAAAAAGGAGCTCTGTCAATGTGTGATCCCAATGAAGTATCTGCTCGAAAACCAATGTCATGACGAGAATTCCACTTAACATGTGGAATAGAGGAAACAATACCCTGTGAATGTCTGCCAATGAATCCACTAGTGAGACCCATATAACAGAGCATGTGAGAATTAAATGCAGAGGAGTGCGTCTTAAAAAATAATGCAACGGCGTAAGTAGGATACACAACATGTGGTACTGTAATAGGCACAGATGTGGAAGAGCATGCAGTAACAAGCTTCATAGGTGTATGAGCATCAAGAGCAGGAACAAACTCAAAGACTGATAGATCAATGTTAGTGGGTTCAGGAGCAATAGCTGCAAGTGGACTAGGAGCATGGATATGGTTGTCCACAATATGATGGTGATGTTGTAGGCTAGCAAGTTTGTTTTGCAGAAGTGTATTATTGTATCCTTATCGTGAATGAGTGATTGTAGAAGATAATTTCACTTCTTGAGTGATCTATTTTCTTCCAAAAATTTTACAATATCCTCTTGAAGTCCACACACTTAAGATAAAAGAAAATTATTCTCATAATCCATGATAGATACAAAATGCAAATCCTAGAAGTTTAGGACGTCAGGTTCAGCCAAAATTGTGTCCACAATTGATTATAACACTCCTCCATATTTAGAAATTTATAATTATAGTGAAAGTCTCAAAATAAATATTTCGAATGGAAATATCATGAAAAAGCAAGAAATTTTGGGAATAACGGTACTCAAAACCGAGTTACCGATCAAAAGTTACAAGTTTTTACTATTTTTCTTTGTTATTTATTTTAGTTGCCACTAAAACAAAATAAATTGTTGTTGCCTTCACCACACAAATAAAATTAAAGGGGGCTAAAGTTAAGCACCTACTAGTAGGAATCACAAGCTTTAAGCCCTCATATGACCATACCATATGACCAAGGGCTAAGGATTTTAATGGGTTAAATTAAGGAAATAACTAGTCATCAAAGAACTAGTCAAGACCATAGATTTAGGAAAGAACTAGTCAATATCATTGATAATATCTCCTAATATCTACATAAGATAAAATAAATATTCACACACATAAGTGGGTGAGGATAAATACAATAAAAGGTAGATAAAGTACCTAGGTGAACATGAGCTAAGGTGTGTGCCTATATATTTCGATGAAATTATTGAAAAATGCTACACCAAAATAATTCAAAATCTATAATGTCATTTCGAAATGATAGTTTTCTTGTTTTTGTTTATTAATAATAGTTTTCAAAGTGTCTAAAAGCATTTTACTAATAACACCTTTTCTTCTAATGGTTGTTCATTGTTGTTATGTCTAATGTTTATTTTTAACATTAGTTTAATGGTTGGGGAGAGTGCACTTTTATGATCAACTATATGACCCAAATAAGATTCTCATAGTTGATATGGTGCAAAGTATGTATATGACGGACATATTGTTGAACAATATATATCTGTTGGTACAAATCAACTGAAATGATCTGACATTTTTCCTCCATATAAATAATGATCTCCTTTGGTAGTGTGTTGTTTATTGATTTTATTCATGATCGTGAGAATCAATAAATCTAACTACTTGCACCAATTCAATTCCTAGTAATGTGTGTATAGCCTATTTTATGAAGATTCTCATATGGAGATTTTAATGATCTCTTCAAGAATGTTGTCAATGAGATGTGAATGGTAAGAGAACCTCAAAAAGGATTGCACCACTACATTAAGTATATGTAGAATGCATGTATCAATGAAATCCTTCTTCTCAATTGTGTAATATCGCTGACATCTCCAACTTGGTTTTCCGTCGGGTGATACCATTGCACACTCATGGTGAAGTGCAAGTGCAAGTTGTAAACTATTGTCCATTTTCCTACTAGGAGAAAAATAGGTCTAAGGTGACGTTCATAATGCTATTCCGATGTAAGTGAACTCGTAATAAGTAGGAACAATCATTCTCTGGCTCGCGTGTTCTTCCCAGCCTCCTGCCCCACCCTCTCCCTCCATGTCCAACTCCTGCTCAAGGGTAGAAAACTATTATGATTCTAGTTCTAGATAAATTGATATCCAAGGAAAAACTAGAATAAATTCTTAATAATTTTAAGGAAAGCATATGTTAGGAATGTAGTGTTCAACATGCTAGAGTAGTTTGATTCTTTCTTTGGAAGCAAGCCCTAATATATCTTGCAAAAAAAATGTGAGATAATTACAGCTTTGCTAGATATATTTTATGTCACTTTATATTTTGAGATATGGCCCAATGGAGGTAGTATAGAATATGCAACCATTACAAAAAATCACATATTGAAAGGGTGATGATCCTTTACATTTGAGAGGGGCATTTTACCCATATGATGGGGCTATTTTTTTATTTTTGTTTTGTAATCTAAAAGCACAAAAGAGAAAAAAAGTGGAAAGGAAAAAGAAAAATAAAGGAGAGAAAAATAGAGGAAGGAAGAACCCCGCAAAGGACTTAACACAAAGATTTTCTCATATAACTCCAAGTAAACAAAACGATAGAACCAACTCACTCTCACACATGAAAGAATATAATGCTTTGATAAATGTGAATAAAATATGGAAGAAAAACGTATTAAAAACCCCAAACCATACATATATGACACAAAGTTCGAGTTAGACAGACATTTAACATAAACTTAGAGTATTAGGATATCACATACATGAAGGGAGAAAAGTGGTGTTTATAACATCATTCAATTATAAAGTATTAAGGAGAAATTTTTATGATTGAAGTGAATAAACACCATAGGTAGAAATGAACACATAAACAATGTACTATATTCATCGAAAGTAAATAACATGTGTACACAAAGTTACAATGAACTCCTTTAACATTTAAACAAAAAGAGAGAGAATCAAATCCTTTAAATGACAATGAAACTCATATTTATACTTTTATACCACAACCACATAGTAACCATCTTCTTTGTAAGAATATAACTTTTACCTTTTTCATTTTCAATTAATTTATAAGTATAACTTAAGTTTTACAAAAACACTTTTGCTAACCAAAAAAATTGAAACGACACATAAGTGACAAAAACCCCTTTTCCTAATGGAGAAATCTAAAGTTACTCAAATTAAGAATAGAATAATAATAATGAATTCTATCCATGGAGATTTCTTGTTTGATTCACTCAAGTATTTTCGCCATCAAGACTTGTATCCCGAATCCCAAATGCCTTAATACATTCTTTTCTCTCGGGATGAGAGCTTTTCCTACTAAACTATTCCATGATTACGAAGCATATAAAATCATAAACAATACATGTTAGAATTAATTTGTTATGTTGTATTAAAAAGGATAATCCCTCTCCTTGATATAATCCAATATGGCGGAATCTTTCTAGTATAAATTTAATTTGATGAAAATGACTGCATTATCAATATGTATATAATGGCATGCATATTTGTTTGGGTTCATTTGACAATCACGTAGAATCTACAAATATAGTGAATTTCCGTGTTGTGTAGTAGTCTCAATTGAAGTTCTCATTTTCATGAATGTTAAGAGGACGTCAGTTGCACCATTTCATTAACTATTCCTAGAAAACATGTTTCAATAAAATCCTTCTTCTCAATTGTGTAATTTCATCGACATCTCCAATTTACATTGACGTCCTATCATTGATACTGTTGCAACTTGTAAACTCTTCCCAATTCCCTACTAGCAGATAAAATTCTTCCAATATTATTATATCTTAAATTTCAATACCTAAAAGTCAACAACGTCGCTCTGGTTGACTGTAGAATTTAATTTAACATCGTCAACAAAAGAAAAGTTCAATCACACGCACGGAAATGAAAATAATATTTAGCGCTCGAAAGAGGTGGTATGCTCATGTCTTGTATTGCATAAACATAGGAACTGCTCAAACGCGCTTTTACTTGGTCCTTCATTTAACAATCACAGACGCCATAATTATTATTGAAAACCCATCGTTCGTACTCTCGCCATGTTCTAGGAGTTTGATGCAGTCAGGGAATCAATGCAAGCAACGTCATAAATAAATATATAGATATAATTTTTCATGGATTTGTGCATCCCTATCACCTGTATATATCCCCTCATAAGCTAAACATTTCAGCAATGCTCTTTGGTCGTTACAAAATTGCAACCTACAAACCCCAATTACAATGGCATACTTTTTAGCTCCCTATTTTTAGTGCTGTTATTGCCCAAAATAAGTGCAGATCCAGATGCATTGCAGGATTTCTGCGTAGCCGATACTTCCTCCTCCACCATTTTTATGAATGGCCTGCCTTGCCTTAATCCCAATCAGGTTTCCGCAAAGAACTTCACCACATCTGTTCTGAGCAGCGCAGGAAATACATCAGGGAATCCGTTTGGAGTGAGTTTGAAAACCACAACAACACAGTTCCTCCCTGGCATTAACACATTGGGATTAATAATGGCCCGTGTGGATCTGGCGGTGGGAGCAGTGCTTCCTCTGCATACCCACCCAAGAGCCTCTGAAATTATCTTCGTCTTGGAAGGGACTCTCAACGTTGGCTTTATCGACACCACCAACAAGCTTTTCTCTGCGGAGATCAAAACGGGGATGTGTTCGTGTTTCCCAGGGTATCATTCACTTTGTTCACAACATAGGAAACACGCCTGCGTCTGTCATAGCCACTCTTAACAGTCAAGCTCCGGGTAACTCTGTAATTCCTTTGGCTACTTTCGCCTCCAATCCGGCCATTCCCAACCAAGTTTTGGCGAAATCATTCCAGATTAATGTCGCGGAGGTTGATGAAATCAGAAAAAATCTCGGCGGCATCTGAGCGATTGATTTTTAATTATTAGGGGATTGTTTTGTTTAAGATCTTCACTGAATATCTGTGTTTCAATTGTAGTCTATTGGTAGGAAGTTACCATGGCTTCCTCTCTACCCACCAGTTGTAATTTCTCCATTCATTAACAATTTACATTTTTTAAATAATATTTTATTCTTCTAAATTTTGATTATATATTCTGTTTGTCATTTAAATTTATACTTATTAAATTCATTTGTTGAAGCTAATGAGATAAAATATAAATAGGTGTCATTCCTATATAAATTTGTAATTAATACATTAATATTCCCTTTTTGTAAGTTTTTAATGTGTTCGTTTGACTTTGTTGATATGGAGTTGTCATTTGTAGCATTTAGTAAGTTTTTGGATCGTATGTTTCGCTTACATGGAAATCATCTTGTACCCTTTTTTTATTGAAAAGAACACTTTTGTTAATAAAACATAATAGTACAATGCTAATTGTGCAAAAATGAGTGCAAGGAATGAAACCCTACGATGACAATCATAATATTGAGCTACAAAAAGCCTCTAGAGATTGTCCAAATGATGACCTAAAAAATAACCAAAATAATACATGTCACAATAACATAAACTTAATTTTTTTTTTTTTTCAAATAATAAACTTACAAAGCCAAGGAGTTATCAATGAAGCAAAGACAACCACTAGAAAATAAGGCAATTAGGCACTAGATGTGAACATGGTGGCTAGAGAGGAGGACGAGCAGGATTATATTTGGCTTTATCCCCAACAACTATGTGTGGAGGCTCCACAATGTTATGTGTGTGATCCCATCTATCGATTATGTTCCTTGTCTTCGCTTTCCTCAACATGCAAGGAAAGAGAAATTGCAAGAGCAAACCATGGAAACTTATTGTGGGAGAACCATCCCAACTGCTATCATCACTACCTTTGAGATAGTTAAACGCAACACTTGTTCATAGAGACCAACCCGGATAGGAACTAAATTATCTAATCCATTTGAATATTTTAAAATTTTGTGTTTGCATCGAATTTAATATTTATATATTAAACTAAAAATAATAAATATTTATTATATGAAAATATAGTTAATAGTATAATATCTCAAGTCTAATATTTACAAATAATATAAAATTAAATAATATAAATATTTGTAACTAAAAAAAAATCTTTAAAAAAAAATTACTCTTTAAAATGAGACTTGTGCCATTTTTGTATGATCTAATAATGATACAAGTGGATGTTTAACATTGGTTATGAGTGGTACAAATTAAGCGCAAATGTGGCATAAGAATGACACAAATGAAACTTCTAATTCCTTCATTTTTCTATAAGGGTAAATAGGGGTTTTTACCTGGGAACCTACCTAGGTAAAAAAAGGCTTGACAACCTAGATAAGACCATAATCGCAATGAGAAAAAAAAGAAAATATCTTCCTCGTAGCACCTAGAAAAACAACAAGAGAGGAATAGTGGTATTTTTAAAAATAAGAATTATGACAAATGTAACTTTCCACACAAACGAAACGTCCTCAACTGGAGGGTCAATGGGAAAGATAAGCGAGACAGCTAGATTTTTTTGGATAAAACATGTGTCTAAGCATGATCCACAACCAATAAATTTATTTCAGGTTCAAGAGGTCCAAAATTTTTACTCACGAAATCCTTATAGCCAGAGTCCTATGAAAAATCCAAAATCGTCAGACGTTTAGGTTTACAAGGACTTTTTTTTTTTTGCATTGGGCCCAAATATTTCTTGATATTTTAAAAAAATACAATTTTTGGGTATCAACATTCACTTTGTTCACAAGATAGAAAACACGTCTCGCTTCGTGATAGCCTCTCGCAATGCAGTCCGCTCCCGGTAACTCTGTAATTCTTGTGGCTACTTTTTCCTCCAATCCGGCCATTCCCAACCAAGTTCTGGCCAATTTATTCCAAATTATTGTTACAGAGGTAGATGAAATCAGAAAGAATCTCAGTGGTAGCTGAACAATTGATTTTTAATTATTAGGGATTAGTTTGGTGTAAGATTAGTTAATATTTATGTTTGGATGTAAGATGACACAAATCTCCACTACACTATCATCCAAATTGAATCCTTTAGTTCTAATGTTCAATTAGTCTCGTGGGAGGTTGGCATAGATTTATCTCGTGCCAATTAGTTGTAATATTTCCATTCTCTCTCAATTTACATTTTTAAGCACCCCCATGTTGGTTCAATGGGTGTCATATTAAATATTCTAGGTTTTGGCATCTACTCCATCTTGAATGGTTATAAAGTAGTGGTTGTTGTTGAAGGAACAAGTCTATGTCGGTAGGGGTTTTGTTGGGAGTAGTCTTGGGACGTAGAGTTTCATTCTACATCGAGCTCCATTTATGGTTGCGAATTGTAATGCTACTATTATCAATTGATGTTAGAGTTTTAAATTTCAAATATTTTCCATTTTAAGTTGTTTGTTTTTGTAAAATGCCTTTTATATCATCTATTTTGTGGTGTGTACATAATAGAAATGAGTGTACATCATGTGCGGTTGTAAAAATTGGTGTGAGGTTAAGGTCAAGTTGTGTAATTTGGAGATTCATGTAGCGCTTTTGTTTGATTACAAATCAGTTGCATTTTTTAGTTGTGAGAAGATTATTTATAATTCAGGTTATAAACTAACAAAGTTTCCTATTGTCTAAGTTCCAACATAGAGTTTGGGCTGCGAGAGGTTTGAACATAATATTTACATTTAGAATTTGAAGAGAAGCAAATCTGAAATGAGGTGGACAATTTTGTAATGGTTATAGTATGATCAAGAATAAAAATGTAAAACTTTATGTTATGATTTCTATTTGCGAAAAATTGGAAAAAATTTCATCTTTATAGTGCTACCTGAGCATATTAGGTGTTAATAAGCATATGAATGCATTAAGGTGTTAATAAATATGACCGGTACATTTTTTATACCATCTTCTTCATCTGATCCCTTTTGCACTTTTCTTATAAAGATTTTGGCATGTATATTCATTTTAAATTTTTAGTAGTGTGTAATGATTTTGGGACAATGTGACAAATTGACAATACTATTACGCTACAAAAAAATGAGAAACATGAAAGGAAAATAAGAATGGGTTAGAATCCATACACAACGGTTCTTTGGTTTTTGGAAGCATGAAAACATTTCATGTTGTCAAGGTGGTACATAAGAATGCATGTCTCATACAAAAATACACAGTAAGTAATTACAATTAAGAAAACATAAAAGAAAAACATATATTAAAGAATCAATACCGTTGTGTGGAGTGCTTTAACATATTCTTAAAATTTCCAACTCCCTTTTGTATCAAGCATTTAAATAAATCATATTTTTCTGATTTTTTTTGTAATTTAACAAGAATGATGTTATCTTGTAATTAAATTTATCTTACAAAGGGTTGAAAATGATTTGAATTGCATTTTTTTCGAGACATGATATTTTTCCAATGAATGTGGGTTAAAGTTTGATGTTTATGCCATTGGTAGCAATGCCATACATCTTGAGCATGTTATGGGTACAATTCACAAACAAAAATTACATAGAATAAACATCATAACTAATTTTAACAAATTACTACAAGCGCTAGTCACCAAAGAAGAGACAATAATATAGATTAGATGTGAAATAAAAAATTCTACAAATTTTGGAGAGAATGTTTGGCCTAAAGGAATGTTAGAATATTTTACATCTCAAAGGTGGAAAATAGAAAGACATGCACTAGAATGAAGATATGTTAATACTTTCCCGATCTCTATTGTGATTTATAGACGTGATGGACAAGGAAAATGCTTCCTATTAGATCGCAAATGCTTAAACAATGCTCCATATGTAACTAATTCAAACAATAATATGGGAAATTGAGTTTGGAGGTAGTATAGAAACAAATTTCAGTATGTTTCCGTGATTAATCTATGAGAGAATTGTGACTTCATTAATGAAATGATGATCATCCTAGAGATGTCACCAAAATCTCTCTAAACATTTCTTATATAATGTAAAGATGTTATTAAAGGTCACTATTTAAGAAGCACCGAATTGATGAATATGCAAGAATTTTTTCACAAAACAAATCATTGCATAAACTATTTTTTAAAATACGTTAAAAAGGGTTTGATTTTTAAGGGACCAAAAACCCTATATAAGAAGTGAAGCCAAGCCACAAGACGACCAAAATGAAACTAGGTAGATAAAAACTAAATATATTTGATAATATTAAATACGACTTGTCAGAAAATAACCTACCAAAATATATATAATAACTCAATAATCCTAGATTGTTACATGTGGTGATTGTATTTTTACATGTATGTAGATGGATTTTTTATTCAATAGGAATTAAATCAAAAATTAAAAAGTTGGCATGCTCTTTTTTAGGTCCAAAATTAATTAAAACATATAAATAAATCACATAGAAATTTAGTTACATGAAATTCTAATGTTTAACATATTATCCCACATATAATGTGTAATTTCTATATGAGGCGGTCTAATTTGGTTCTAATTCCCTCTTTCACATGGTTTTTGATATAATCATGTTATTTGAATAATCCAATTCCTATAAGCCTCTTTTTAAAAGGAGGCATTCTACTTGTATGACATAAGCGAGGCACTCTCTACGTGTTGTAGTAATATCAATATTTATGTCATCAAATGTGGATGTTCTTTTCCGTAAGCCTTCTAAATAATTGTATGTGTTCATGATTCTCTTTTGGAAAAGGTCAGTGACTCATAGTATGCCTCTCCTACATTACAATTGTCATCAACTTTGTTGTAAATGGTTCTTATATATAAATTCTCTATTAATGTATTAAAAATATACCAAAACCAATAAAAAAATTAAAAATGTAAATATTTATATTTTTCCCTTAGTGAAGACCATCGTTAGAATATTTACCTCATATTTTAGAATATGGAATTCAAATTAATGGTGGAAGAAAACATATTTCAAATTATTAATTTAAATCCCTTTTTGTTTAAGGTAATTTAAATTTATTATAAATTAAATCAAAAACATGTAGTGGAATTTTGTTTACATGTATATTTAAACAGCTTAAAAAAAAGTTTAATGCAAAACTCCGATTAGTGTTAGGATCGAAACACATATGAGAAATAAAATGGAATTAAAACAAAAGTAAATGAAGCATGCAATCATAAGATAAACCCAAGATTTATCGTGGTTCACCCAATTTGAGCTACATCCACCAGAAACAAGCCAACTTCTCCTTTATTCAATCATGAGGAATACAATATAATTCTTTCTCTTTTTCATACTACAAAGAGTAAATTCATGTAAATATATATAGATTATGCACCTCTTTGCAAAATTTATCTTCAACCACAAGAAACCTAAATATCACATGCTTATATAAATTACAACTCTATTATATTAATAATAATTCAAGTCTATTAATAAAATAATGCTATTCTTATCCATGGAAATGATTTAGTCCCCAAAAATAGAACAAAAAAACCAAAATCCCACTTTAACTTGTAATCAAGCTCCATAACTTCAACAATCCCCCACTTGGAGATTTATTTTTGAAATTGCATCTCATCCTAGGACTCTTCGCTAACTTGTTTCTTTTCTTCAAGATCAATCTTGAAAACCTACCGAAGCCAAAAACTTTATATCTTCTCTTTTTCACCACCTTTCTCAACATATCAAGTAGGATTCTCACTTGTATGGATCATCTCCAACTTGATTTGTCCATCCTCCAAATATGATCTAATGAAGTGATACCCGAGTTGTATATGTTTGGTTCTCGAATGGAATGTTGATTTCTTTACAAGATGAATTACACTGCTATAATCTGAATAACCTATAATCGGCATCCTTCTTATTTTCCAACTCTTCCATGAAATGTTGCATCTGTATCATCTCCTTGCTTGCTTCTGTAGTAGTAACATACTCGCCTCTATAGTACACAAGGAAAAAATATTCTACAGTTTAGAAATCTAACTAACTTTTGTACCACCAACAATTAATACATAACTTGTGGTGCTCCTCCTACCATCTAAATCTCTAGCCATGTTGGCATCAACATATCCGTAAGAAACCTCGACCCTCCATAGTAAAATTTTCTACTATTGGTCCCTCTCAAGTATTTGAGAATCCACTGATTACATAATAGTGGTCATTTTCTAGATTACACATGTATCTCCGACAAATACCACTCTATGGGAAATGTATGGTCTTGTGCACACCATAACATACATCAAACTTCTAACTTCGCTAAAGCATATGGAACTCGGATATATATTCAATCACTTCATGTGTTTTAGGACATTATTGTTTACTAAACTTGAAGTGCCTTTCCAAAAGGTGTACTCATTGGTTTTGCATCATGTATCCTAAACATTTCCAAAACCTTCTTGAAATAATCTTCTTAAGAAAATTCAATAGTCTAATCTTTCTTTCTCTATTGACTCTCATGCTAAGAATTTTCTTTTTTGCACCCAAATCCTTCATAGAAAATGTATTGGATAAATATCTCTTTAGCTCATATATATCCTACATATTTGACCTACACAAGCATGTCATCGAAATACAAGAACAAGATAATATAGGTGTCATTATCTAGTCTTATAGACTAAACATAGTGATTATAATTACATCTAGAGTAACCTTGTTCTATAACGAACCTATCAAATCTCAAATACCATTGTCTTGAAGCTTTTTAAGTCCATTCAAGCTCTTCTTCAATTTGCACACAAGTTTCTCCTTCCCCCTAACTTCATATCCTTGTGGTTGCTCCATATAAATTTCTTCCTCTAAATCACTATGTAGAAAAGAAGATTTTACATATAATTGTGTGAGATGAAAATATTCCTAGCTAAATTTAAAACAATTCTAGAATGTAAGTCATTTTAACAATAGGAGAGAAAATTTCATCAAATTCTATATCTATTTCCTGCAAATCCCTTCACAACAAGTCTTTCCTTGTACCTTTTTTGACACCTTCTTCTTATTTCAACTTGTAAACCCACTTGTTCTGCAATGCTCTCTTTCCTACAGGCCACTAAACCAAATCCTAAGTTTGGTTGTATTCCAAGGATTCCATCTCCTCATCCATGTCATGCTCCCATTTTTTCCATGTTTCTATCTGCATTGTTTCTTCAAAAAAAATTGTTTCTCCACCATCCATTAATAAAACAAGAGTAAAGATCATACGAAGATAATCTTGCGGAGGGATACTTACCCTAGTAGAATGTCTCACAATATGTTTTGGAGTTTGAGGCTCTTATTGTTCTTGCTGATTTTGTTCTACGAATCAACACCAATTGTGCTGTGATTGATGCCAACTTGTTGATTTTATATCCCTTTGAACAATTCTCTATTTTTACGTCATTAAATTCTACATACTAAGACTTTTCCAGCTTCTTATTTTGTATTTGTTCCCTGTACATAACCCTTTCATTGAAAATAACATCCCTACTTGTAATTATTTTCTTCTCATCTAAACTCCACAACCAAAATCCAAAATAATCAGTGTCATACAAAATTAAAGTACATTTATTTGAATTAGATTTTAGCTTGGTCCTATTCTCTTTATTTATGTGAACAAATGCTTCACAACCAAAACCTTTCAGAAATAATAGTTTACCTCCTTATCAGTCCAAGCCTCTTATGGAACTCCAACTTTCAAAGCACTTGAAGGTCCTCTATTTATCATGTAAACAACAATATCTACAACATCCACCCAAAGCTGTAAGGGCAATCCAACATGCAATCTCATGCTCCTTGCATGCTCCATGATAGTCATGTTCATTCTTTTTGACATACAATTTTGTTGTGGTGTTCTAGGAACTGTCTTCTCCCTATGGATTCCATTCTTTGAACAATAGTTATTAAATTAATTTTTGGAGTACTCTCCACCATTATTTGATCTAAGACACTTATACATCAAACATGATTCATTATCAACCACATCTTTCCACTTATTTAAAGTATGAAATACTTGAGATTGCTTATTTATACACAAAACCCAAACCTTCCTAGTAGCATCATCAATAAAAGTAACATAATACCATGAACCACCAAGAGAAGATACTTGAGTTAGCCCCCACACATACATATGAAAAACCTCTAACTTATGCTCCTTTTGGTTGATCCAACCTTGAGAAATCACACATGCTTTTTTTTCCCATACCAAGTGTATGATTTTCAAATCTAACAAATTTCCTTGTGAATGTAAAATCTTCATCCCCTACTCACTCATATGGCCAATTTTGTGATGTCATAGAGTTATGTCTATACCTATAGTAGCTAAAATAGAAGAGGGATCAATATTAATAGTGGATAAATACAAAATACCTACTTTCTTGCCTCTTGCAACCACTAGAGTACCCTTGGTAACTATCCAAGAATCTAATATAAAAATAACCATACAACCCTCATCTCTTAATTTCCCTGCAGAAATTAGATTCCTCCTAAGGTTAGGAAGATGCCTCTCATTCTCCAACACCTAAGTGTTACCATTGTAAAATTTAACATGAACACTTCCTTTTCTAAGAAGTGTACATGCCTCATCATCACCAAGATATACCTCCCAAATTTTCCCTAGAACATGATCTCTAAAATATTGTCTATGAGGAGTTGCATGAAATGAAACACCATAATCTAAAACCCAAGATTATAATTTATTATCCAAAGAAAGAATAAGAGTATCTTTTAGCACATCACATGATACATTTTCCTCTTTATTCCCTTCTTGTTGATATTTCCTTGATTTTAAAGACCATCAATAATTCTTTGTATGTCCATGTCCATCTTATACCAAAATTTCAATTTGATATGCCATCCATCTTTTAGAACTTTTGTTTTTTGTCTTCCTTCTCTAGACTTTTCTTCTCACCTCTTGACTAACAAAAGCACCATAATCTAAAACCCAAGATTATAATTTATTATCCAAAGAAAGAATAAGAGTATCTTTTAGAACTCACATGACACATTTTCCTTTTATTCCTTTTGTATTTCTTCCATCAATATTCTCTTTGTACATCTTTACTTTCAATACCATCCTACTTCGATTTGATATGCACCTTTAATGGTGTTTAGAACTTTTTTTTTCCTTTTGTCTTCCCTTGACTAAACCATTACCAATCATCACAAATAACATCATCAAAAACATCTTCAAAAGTGTTTGAACCAAAATATAATTACTCACATCCATAACTAAAGTATTCCAACTCTAAGAGAATGAGCCAAAAATTAAAAGAGCCCCAACTTCATCATCAAAACTTACTCCTACAGAGATTAATTGATTAGTAACCATGTTGAATTCATTCAAATGATCATTTACTGAATCACCTTCTGACATATTCATATTTAACAAAATTTTCATGAGAAATACCTTATGGGAGGATGAGGGTTTTTCATACAATTTACCTAATTTTTCCATTAGATCTACCATTGTCTTTTCCTTATAAATATTGAAAACTATCATACCTGCCAAGCACAACCATATCATTCTCATTGCTTTCCAATCAAGAACACCCCATTCTTAATCTTTCATGGCTAGTGGCTTCAAAGCTTTCCCTTTCAATGGTAGATAAATATCCTTTTGGTATAGGTAGTCCTCCACTTGCATCTTCATAGCTAAAATTTTTGCTGATTAAACTTATCAACCCTAAACATGTTATATTCTATCATTTCTCTCACTCAAACAAGAAACTCTCCTGTGAGCTTTTTCTGCCAAAAAAAATCCTTCTCTCATATGATTTGTTAGGATCGAAACATGTAGATAAACAATAAAAAGGAATTAAATCATAAATAAGAGAAGCATGAAATCACAAGATAAAACCAAGATTTAATGTGATTCACCCAATTTGGGCTACATCCACCGAAACAAGTCATACTTCTTCTTTATTTAGTGTTGACGAATATAATACAATTCTCTCTCTTTTCATACTCCAAAGAGTAAATCCATGTGCATGTATATATAGCTTGTGCATGATTTTATTTAAATATATATTTAAACAATTAAAAAAACAAAACAATGTTTAATGTGAAACTCCAAGAATTAGATTAAAAAACATAAATATATTAAAAGAGTAAGATATTCCCTTAACCGAAAAATAAGATATGAAACAGAGGCTCAAATAGATTATTATTGAATGGTATAGATTTTAGGATTGTGTAGGCTTCAAGATTCTGAAAACAATAAGTTCCCAAGTAATTATTTTATCAAAAGGAAGCCTAAGCAAGATATCCACACTTCTTACGAGATTGTCATTTCTGGGCGCACACACAAGATTTTATGGAGTGTTGATGGGAACGTATGAGGAAAAATTATTTAAATATGGTTTTTTAATTATTTTACACAACATAATTATTTTAAATAATATGATTAAATGTTGCTTATTATAAACTAGTGTAAAAAGGGTTTAATCTTGCAGGAAAATAACAACAGAACAAAATGACATGTGTTCCAACCTTCAACTCGGAGGTTGTGTAGTGGTTACTATTATAATTTAGATATCAAAAGCACGTAAGTCTAAAAAAAAGTTTTGAACGATTGGTAAATAAATAATTTGCACTAAATCTAAATACGGTGATTGGCAACGAAATCACAAATTTTGACAAATCTCATATCTGCAGAAAATGCCTAGTGGTCTGTAACTATGATTCAATTTATTTAAATATAAATTTGAGAATGAAATCATCTTTATCAACATCAATTTTACAAACATATAAAATAAAATAAATGGATAGAACAAAGCCCGAAATGGCTACTTGAGATTACGAAGCAGAAGCTTTGAGCTAAAGTCTATGTTGCCCAATTTTCTAAATTCAATTCCCACACTCCATTTCACGGTATTCAATTTAGTGTAGGTGCACGTTATGATTACTGTAACCACAAGTCCCGTGTGACCATTATCTAGTAGTTGATGAATCCTTCTTCCTCGTCTTCAATGGATTTGTGAGATGTGGTTTGATGTGTTTTCTTGGTCTAATCTCAAAAAGTAGATGCGTGGCAAAAATAATCAGTTAACAAAATCGCATTACTGGCAATAGCAGCCAAGCGAGTCAGTCAATGAAAAATTGCTAAATCTTGTGAGGTGACACATGTTAAGATGACAAGCAGTTGGAAGCTGCACATTGTCGTCATTGAGTTCTAATCGAGGGTAGTCACACTCCTACAGTAACTAACTTACTTAGCGGCTCATTATATTATTTTAAAGTAATTAATTTTAAATTGATTTAGAATTATTATGTCATAATAAGTCTTTATGAATTGTCTAAATGAAATTTGACTTGTAAGATGTCTACAAATAAAATGAAAACCATAATAAATATCATCATATTGCCATCCCTTTATCTCTGCGTGAAGGTGAGATTAAATGGTAATAGTTTCTAGTCAATCGTTATTTAGATAGATGTATTTTTAAGTTTTTTGGTCAAAAATACATATTCAAACTTCACAACGTATAAAAATTAAGATATAAAAACAATACAAGCTTTTAATTTGTTGAAAGCACTAACTAATAATTTGTTTTTTTAATTTGATTAGGTAAAAATAGGGATCGGCTCCCAGAACCCACACAAACGAAAGATGCAAGCAAACAAAACCAAAGATGAGCTTGAAAAGGACCACAAAAGGAGTTAAACAAACTTAACTCGAAAAGGACCAGATCCACATATATAAGACTAAAAATAGTCCATAGATAGTCAATAGTTCCACTTGGATTTCCTTGAATGTATAATGTGCCATCCTTCAACAGGATCACCTCCACCCCAAATGTCACCTTGATGTACTCTCTATAATTATTTCCCTCCCAAAAGGAAAGGACCTTTAGGAGTCCGGATCGATATGGGGTTTATCCGTCAAATCTTCGATTTTATCTCAATTTTTTATCTCCAGTACCACTTCCAATCTACCCTCTTGGGTATCCATCACAGGCCATTTAGGACCTTTTGGAAAAGGTAAGGATCCCACAAGATCGCTCTGAGACGGTTGGGCCCTGATATTCTATCGTAAAACTCCCATCTCATTTCCTCAAATGATTCCACCAAATCGAAAGTTTATCCATTGGATAGGAGGTAATGATTCTTGTATTTCCTTAGATGCATTCGATTCATCCCCAGAACCATACTCCTCCCTTGTTTCTAGCAGATGCCTCACTTTCCTCCTCGTTGTTTTCATCCGAGTCAGATGAGTAAAAGTCGGACCTATTAAAGCAAAAAGCTTGGCCCCCTGTAAGGAGAAAGGGACACATGGGCAAGTGGAAGATCCACACCCGAATCAGCAACCACCAAAATAGATCCAATATGTGTAAACACCTCCTCCACCACAACATACGAAGGATGTAAATAAGTAGGAAAATGGGCACTAGCTCCAGCACTCTCAATTTTCTTGATTCTCCAATCTCCAGAATAGGAATTTGTAAGAGGTAGACCCATGGCCAAAATTCATGTACTTAACACAAAAGACAGGGGAATGTTCATATTGGATCTCCTGATCAATAGCCCCATGGCTCGAGAAGAGGCGGATGGAGTCAAGAAATTTTTTCTGAGGGGAAACATTGATGCACATTCTCACAGTAACCATCCTATATCTAGCGAGGGTCATTGGGTCGATGATCAATAGATCTCCAATGGCATGAGCAATTCCCCTCAACACTTCAACCTCCCAGAACTCAAAATCTAAATATGGGAGTTTCACCCAAATGGGTAAGCCTTAGGTTAAAAGTTTTTCATATCTAACCTTGGTCTCCATTTGGCTAGATGCAGCATAGTCTTCCCATAGAGCCAAGGACCCCCATTAATGGTGTTGAGATACTCATCCTCCCTGTCAAACTAGGAAGAAGAAATATTGATTTAAAATGACTACCACTGAGATGCCTCCAATAGGAGCCCATTTCCTTCTAGCCCAGGCTCTAACAAGATCAACATTTGGTCTAATAAACAAAAATCTTCCACAAAGAGAGAGCCTTATATATTTGTTACACTTTTAACTAGATCCTCTGGCACAAACAGGGTTGGTTCATCATTTTTCCATATTGGGTTTAAGGGAGGAAGGGGAGGGCAAGATACATACATACATCGAGAGACTCGCACACCCTAAGACCGAGAGATCCCAAAGCAGATCGACACCTCCATCCAGGGATCCCTCAAAATTTTGAAATCCCTTTTCCCACTTGTCCTACTCTTCATTCCCGTCCATTGTCCAATTACGCTTTTTTATAAAAAAAAATTAGACATTAATTTGTTAAGTGAAACTAAATAGATAGTAATCTTGTTGGAGGTAGGCACCAATAATAACTAGTTAAGTGATTCTAAAATGTATAGTAATTGTGTTGGAGTAGCGACTAATGAAAACAAAATTATTGATGGAGAGGCTATTCAATGTGTTATTTACACATGCCCATACCACATTTAATAATTATTTTTGTTCAAGATGAAGAAAATAGAAATGTTGTGTTTGTGTAGTGGGTTTTGTATAGCACTCAAATTTTACACATCAATTATATTGATCTTGATTAGGGGATATGGCTCAACCCTCAATTTACAATTTTTCAACTTTTTTAGTAATCCGTAATTTTTATCTATGTGTTGGGAAATCAAATAAACTACCGAGTTTAAAATTCTATTATAATTACACTAAAGATTTTATTATGTTGGATCAAACCCATCACATCTTACATATGACAACCCAATATATGGTTTAGATGGATTTGGTCATCATTCATCGATGTTCCATAATCCTCCACATGGATACCTAATTGATAATTCACATTGTTTATAAAAATTCGGTTTGTTAAACTTAGTGCCATGGACTAGGTTTTAACATAGGTACAAAATATGCCTCTTTTTATAGTATAATTATTTTCATATTTTTCTCAATTTCTATTTTTATTTCTTATCTCTTTATGTGACCACATGTATATCCAACATGCTTAAAGTTCAAACAAATTTGATTTATATATGGCTAATAAATATTTTCTTCATGAGTTCTATGAATAAAATTGGCAAGAAATCAATTGCTTTAACTTAGAGTAAGTGTATATCAGATCTTAAATTATGAAAATAAGGAATCCCTTTAATACCTATAAATTACACAATAAATTTTAATGGTTTTATCAATAAATATCCATATTTGTAAATCATCAATAATTATATAGAGTCTCGGTATAATCTCTTGATTGGAAGATAAAATTTACCTACTGATCATATGACCAACCAATGGAGGGGTTTAATTAGCATTGATTATTTATGCATCGACTATTTTCCTAGAATTACATGAGCTTACAATAGAAAAGTGGGCTAGTAGGTGCTAAAATAATCCACAAATATTGTATTTGTGTTTCAAAGTGATAACATATTGGATTTTCCCTATTTTTATTTTGTCTCCTATAAGAACAAATTGCACTCACATAAATAATTGTTGGGTGGGAAGAATATAAGTCATGGATATGTGTGGGAATCGTAGGTATGTAATTCTAGCACGAAGTCCCACATTTAACTTTCCAAATTTCCACTCATGTATTCATATTATATACCGAAAAAATGTTATCCAATGAAAAATTGTTGACATCATAAAATATTATTTAAATAGAAATAACAAATTCTATTTTTCCCATATTTTCTCAAATGTTTTCATTTTATTTTAATTATGAAGGGATATTTTTGTGTCCTAGAGCTTAATGAAAATTTAATGATGCTTACCAAGTGATATCTTTATATGATTACAAAAGATGTACTACAACGCTATTATTAAACTTGATTTTATTTTTATTCAGCTGACTCATGTTACTCAATAGTTGTTTCATCATATTCGTATATCATCCCCAAAAGGTTCTCTCCTTGTTTTCTCCTTGATATGGAAATAATTTAATACGAATTCTAGGTATATATAAACAATTGAAATGCCACCCTATGTATATTTTATCTTTTAGAGAAGAATGTATGTCAAAAAAATAGAATTTCCCAACACTAATACATTTTCAAAAAAAATAATTATTTTATCTTTCCCATGTCATATTTATTATGTGTAGAAATTGATTCTTATTTGGTGTTACATGGATATTGTTAGTATAATCACAACACCCTTGAATGTCTGCAACTAGATGGGTTGAGAATATCAGTGTGATTGCACAACATGGAGCATCTCTCAAAGTGTGGGACCTTGCAAGTTGAGAGAGATCTCCGGATTAAGGCTGGTTCCTATTCCTTTATTTAGGTGCACACAAATAAATTGCAGAGGATCTATTCTAAAATTTACTCTATCTTACCAAGGAGACAAGGTTGAGAAGATACAAAAAAATAAACCTAAGCTAATGAGGTGATGCACCAAAGGAATGTTAGACACTCATTTTGCAATTTAACACAAACCACAAAAATGCAATATAAACACCATGCACAAGTAACCAAACTATAATGAGAGATCAGAAAGGAACAATGAAACACATGAGAGGGTCGAGAATCATCCACAGACATATATTATTTCTCCAAATTCAATACAGTACATTATAGTGGCCAAGAGGCAAAACTTAGCATTACAACTTGAATGGGGAAGTTAGGACTCCATGAACTCATCTACAGACCAGAGGAGAAGGGAGGGTGTAAAACAAAAATGTCCAACCCTTTTCAATGAGCCTAACTCCTTCTTTTATAGATGTTGCATAGAGAAGAAGGAGAGAGGCGGGAAAAATAATTTGAAGCTCAACTACCGGCCATCAATGCCCCTATAAATCTACCCACAATTTTTCGAGTCTATCCGCTCTATGTCTTCTCAGCGTATCGAAGAAAGAAGAACGGTAGATCAAATCCAATTTGATCTGGTTAGAGAAATTGAATCATGTAATAATGGCACGAAGACTTTTTCCCATTTTCCACCCACCCAACCTTGCCAACATTAAATTTTCAGGTTTCCATGGTGTAGACAAGGTCGAGACCTTTCTAATGGTGCAAAATTTGTTGAGCTTTGGGGCACTGGGTCGAAAGATATGTCCATTTCAATGTTTTGAGTTGGGTTATACAAAAATGGTGAAAACCAATTAACAGAACGGATCCATGGGCCTAAAACTCACTTTGTGCCTTTTGGCACCAAAATACAAAAATGCAAAAATTTCCCCGCATCCCCGTGATTCACTTTTGGCAAAAATCATCTCTAGGCCACTGGCTTGCCCACATTTTCCATTTGGGCGAAAAGTCTCTCCTAGGCCCGCTGGCCCACATGCAATTGAGGCTTGACACGTGGCTCCTTGGGCATGGAGGTGCGGATCATTTTTTCACTTTACACCTTCTTGGGGAAAAATTTCAAACTACCTCCGACGACCTGCCAACCCACTTTGACTTTTCAACATGGCCACGTGCCCCTTTGTGGGCCTTAGGCATTTTTATTCATTTGGCTTTAAGATCCCCCATAGGATTGTAGGGCTTGAAATTCACTTTGTGCCCAATTTTAAAAAATAAAAAAAGTTTCAAACCTCCCTACAAAATCACTAGCCCGAAATTCACTTTAGTAAAAAATCATCTTCGGGCCACCTGGCCCGTTTTCCATTTGGGTGAAAAGTCTCTCCCAGGTCCACCGGCCTGTAACTTGCAAAATATGAGGAGTTAGAAGAATTATTTATATTTTTGGAAAGGGGAAGAAATTTCCCACTTGATGAAGATGCTTTCAAGAAACCTTAAGTGCTTAGAATATCTGAAAAATTGGATTGAAGCACTAAAAGAGGAAAAATGGGTGTAGTTAACTAGAAATAAGCATGAGCTTATTTTGGATAACAATTTGGCGACTCAAAGGGGACATCTGACTTTAGATGAAGAGATCAGCTGCCTTTTGAAGCATCCATTGGGCATGGAGTCATAATTGATAGCCTGATCTGATCTGAACTTTGAAATCCAATCCTTGAGCCACTTGGACATTGTTGGAACTAGAGATGACCTTGAATCTTTTGGAAATGGGCCCTTCGAGACTCAATTTTAGTTGCTTTGCATTTGTTCTATTTTAAAATTAGCAACTGTCATGGTGACCATGGGTCTCCCGATGCAAATGTTGAAGGGCTTGGTGCATTCACCTAGAGGCACATCGAATTATATAATGACATAAACTTGGAGCAACAAAAAAAAACCTGTGCCACAACACTTAGGAAATAAACCTATGATATAACAAAACAATGTGTATACGCACGTTAGGAAATCAAAAACCTAGGCTAATATTTTACAAGGGCAAGGAATTTTTCCTTTTAGTAGTAGTGTTTGAAGTAGATCCCATTGATTAAGATCTTTAATTCTTCATCATCCAACTTAACCAGCTAGAAGGAATTGCTACTTGTACATCTTGTGACCATGTAGGGGCCACTCCAAATGGCATCAAACTTGGAATGCTTTCCTGGTTTTTCCCAATCTGCATCCCACTTCCCAAGTCCCATTCTTGAAAGGTCCTTATTCTTGCTTTCTTATAAAAGGTCTCATTGATCAATGCTTGATTCTTCTCCATGACCTGCATTACATGCTCTCTTACCTCTCCTACTTCCATCAACTCTACATACCTGATTGCCATAGGTTCAAACTCAGCCAATTCCAACTGTTTCATGAGCTCCAAAGTGGGCAAAATCCAATGATATGGGAAATACTGCCTCTTTTCCATATACGAGCTTGTATGGGGAGCTTCTGTGGACCTTTTGGATGTGATCCTATCAACCCATAGAGCTGATTTGAGCTTTGTATGCCAAGTTCTCTAATTTTCATCAAGAGTCCTTATGATAATCCTTAACAGGTTCTTATTTGTGGAATCTTCTTGGCCATTACCTTGAGGGTAATAGTTTGATGAAGTGCTAAGGTACACACCATTCTTGACTGCCCAGTTAGTGATCCTTATGCCAAGGAATAATAATGTATTCTATAATATAATGGTGGCAGGGACTCTAAACCTAGTGGTTATTCCTTCATAGAAATCTAAGATGTTGGATGCGTTTACTTATTTTAGTGCCACTGCTTCATACCACTTGGTGAAATAGTCTATTGCAGTAAGTATCCACTTGTGGCCTTGGTTTGAATTTAGGTTAATCACCCCAATGAAATCTAGTCCCCACTACATGAATGGCTGATCCACTGAAATGGGATGAAGGGGTAGGGCTGCTAGCTTCTCCTTTCCTATGAAGAATGCACACTTTTTACACTTCTTGACCCATGAGTAGTAGTCCCTGAACATTGTAGGCCAATAATAACCATCTTTTATGATCTTGAGAGTTGTTACTCGAGGGGAAAAGTGACCTCCCACTTCTCCATCATGGAACTCATGCAACACTCTCTCAATTTGGCCTACCTCAACGCACCTCAATAGAACACTATTGATATCCTTTTTAAACAAGACACCACCAACAAGCACATATGGAATGGCTTGTAGTCTGAAGTATCTTCTCTTTTCTTTGTTCCATTATGGGGGCACAAAATTTGTTTGGAGGTAATGCACCAAGGCTTGGGTCCAACATGTAGTAGGTGCATCATTATCTAGTTTCTCTTGATCATTTTGTAGAAATAGGACAACCTCTTTTCCACCCACTGACTTAGATGTTGCTTGGAGGCAAGTTGTTCACACAAACCCTTTCCTCGAACCAGTTTGGTCACCTTGATCTCAATGTCATATTCCATTACCCAAGTGATCCAACCTGCTCTCTTCTCATTTAAGTCCTTGTTCAGGAGAAAATCCTTGACACCAACATGGGACACTACTAGCAGTTGAATCTTATTGTTTGAGACCAAGTGTCTAAACTTCTTCAAGCTCCTAATAACAACAAGGACATGTTTTTCAATGAAAGATTATTTTACCTTGTAGTCCTCCAAGCTCTGATTGAAGAAGGCTATTGGTTGTTTTGAACCTTCCTCATTGGGCTGGACCAAGATGGCTGAGATGGTGTCTAACCCTCCAAAACATATAGCATAAATTCTTGTGAGAATTCCAGGTTAATAAGATTTGGAGGATGTAATATTATGATCTTGATGGCCTCAAAACTATCATTTCCTTCTCTTATCCATTTAAATGCAATACTCTTCTTTAACAAGAGTGGAAAAGTCAGGTACAAACCTGCGAACAAAGTTTATCCTCCCCAAGAAGCTTTGGAGATATTTTTTGTGTTGTGGCAATGGAAGTGTCCAGATGGCTTCCACCCTTTCAGGATCAATTTTCAACCCTTCTCTCAGAAAATGTGGCCCAAAAATTTCCCCTCATAAGCCAAAACACACACTTATTTGGGTTTAGTGATACTTTGAACCTTCTACACCTCTGAAACACCTTCCGAGGTGGAAGAGATGGTCTACAACATTCTTTGAGAAGACGGTGATATCATCTAGATACACTAGACAATATTGTTGATTAGGCCTTTGAATTCCATGTCCATAGCTCATTGAAATGTTTCTCTGGCATTTGATAATCCAAATGGCATCTTCTTATAAGCATATGTGCCCCATTTGGTGGTGAAGGTTGTCTTGAACTGATCTTCCTCTTTCACCATTATCTGGTTATAGCCTGAGTATCCATCTAGCAATGAAAACCTCTCAAAGCTAGCTACAACCTACAAGATCTATTCCATTGATGGAAGTGGATAGTGATCTTTGAGTGATGCTCTATTTAGATCATGGAAGTCTACACACAACCTGATTTCCCCACTTCTTTTCCTCACAGCACCAAGTTTGCAACCCAACTTGAATGCTTGATAGGGAAGATGATGTTGGCCTCAATTAGCTTGTTCAATTATTTTCTCATGAGAGGCTTGATGTGAGGATTTACTAGCCTTTGCTTCTTTCTAAAAGGATTAGATCCTGGATCTAGCTTGATAGTGTGTTGTGCCAAATTTGGGTTGAAACCTCTTAAATCTTTGTAAGTCTAGGAAAATACATGGGAATTCTTGACAAAGTTGAATAAACTCAAATTTTTCTTGTTGAGTGCTTACCTTGCCAATCTGCAACATTTTTCCTTCTTCTATGAAAATGGGCTCTAATCTTCACCTTTTACCTAAATATTCACCTTCTCTTTTGAAATTGGTCATTTGGGTTGAAGATTTATTCCAAAGTGACAAGACCCTTTGGTAGTTTGTTGGTCCTCAACTACACCACTTGATCACCATACTGTTGCTCCAACTTGTCTTGGTTCTTGGAGGAGAACTCAGCTTCTTCTTGTAGAAAGTTGACAATTTGTTGATCATTTTTGAAAAATTTCCATCTTGTGTTGTTGTTTGGGACAATTGGCCTCACAACTAACTTGATATGGGGCTGGGATTTATCACTCTTGATACTCTCCACAACATCAAGGCTGCCCCAATCACAATCAGTCTGTTTATTGCTTCATTATTCTTCCTTGGGATGGAATTGATGTTGAATGCTTCAAAATCCTCAATGAGGTCCCATACCTGTTCTTTTAGCTCTTTAACAAGTCATTCTTGGCAGCATTTTGTCTTCGGACTTGATTTACAACTAGCTCACTATCGTCAAACACTTGCAAGTTTCTTATACCCCTTTTCCTTGCCCAATGCAGTCCATGGACCAAAGCCTCATACTTTGTTGTATTATTTGAACAAGCAAATTGGAAACATAAGCTGAGTAGTATTTCATACCTTGAGGTGAAACAAGCATAGCCCCTCCTCTGGATCCTTGTCTACTCCTTGAGCCTTCAAATAACAACTGCCATACTTCATTATCATCTTAATGTTCTAGCTTAATGATGTCAAGAAGAGGGTGATTGTCCTCATGCAAACAATAGACTCCTAGCTCAGATTCCTCCATCTCCTTATAAGGGTCAAAAGCATGCCTATTGTTCACCCACTTGTCAAGAGTCAAGTCTGGAATACAACCAACCTTGGTATCTACTTCACAAGTGCTTGGGAGGTCCTCTGATCAAAGGCATAACAATTGGCATTGATTGGGTTGGGTATCAAATACTCAATATGGTAATATGCAATGGGCTTGGATCCAATTGTGGCCTTAGCTCTATACCTTGTTCTAAAGAGCATGTGTGACCAATCAGTAGATAGATAGCCCCCAATCTTAGTAGTGAAGTCTCTTGATAAACACAATACAAAATGTGGTGGCAAGTCTATGAATGATAAGTTCTACAACACAAATCACATTCACGGGTAGCATGCGGTGTGAGTTCAAATCTTTGATGACTCCAATAGTTTTCACTGTTGTCCCATCCAATTACACTACTCCCCTGGAGATGACTTTGTATTGAAGACCTAGTTGATCGGCTATTTGCTTTGGCATTACAAAGCTACTTGCTCCCGAATCAATCATGTAATTATGTACCAATTTGTCCCCAATGATCAATGAAACATAGAATGGAGGGGGATTTAGATTCTTACCTTGTTGTCCTCCATGATTTCCCCTAGTCTGAGCTGCATTGGTAAACACTTTCTCTTGCTAGTTAGGGGGCTGATTTGAGCTTGACCAATTGGCCATAGTAGTCTGCAACAAATCTCTCTATCCTGGAATAGCCAATGACTCCCACATTGAAATATTCACATTTGTCTTCTTCATTTTTTCATGATGTTAAATGAGTTATCCTTTTGCTGCCCCTTTCCTGGTACATTTTTCTCTTGCACATGGGTCATTACAACCGGTGCCTGAGTGGGTTTAGAAGGTGGCTTGGAATGACTCTGCATATTGGGAGTTGCATTCTGAGTGCCAATACCTTGTGGAGTAATGGAGGGTTGAGGATTACCTGAGTTTGGTGATTGTCCCTCTCCAATATTCCTTTTCTTGGACCATGTATTGGCAGCTACACTTTGAGAAGGTGTTTGATTCATCCCATAGAAGTCTTCAGACTTGCCAATTGACAAGCATAGTCTCACTTGGAGATGCTTCTTGGTCCTGGACTCTAGACTTTGTGACACACCAATGGTCTGTACCATCAAGGCCTGGTTTAGTGCACCATTAAAACACATTGATTGGTTATGTGGCTGATTGCATGGGAAACACCAATCATATTCTTGGGCCATGTTGTTTTGTGTTAGAACCAAGGCCCTTGATGTTGAAGTTGTGTTTGGATCATATGACCGAAAGGTCTAGTAGTTTGAGGTTGTCCTTGGTTTTGGTTCTGATTTCCAGCTTGAGTTGTTGGCCTATTTTATTGATATGGCCTAAAACTCTAATATTGTTGCCTCTTGATAGTTACTAACTCATTCCCTAGGTTCTTCAGCTCTTTCATAAATTCTTGAAGATATTTTGAGGTGCTAGAGGATGAGGTAGAGGCTTCAGCAAAAAACTGATTCCTAGGAGTAGGTATAGGAGCCAATGTGGGTCTCTGACTAGTGCTTGAGGCTAATAGTTCTGGGTATAGAGGCATGGGTGGCCTAGGAGCAAGTTTTCCAGCCTAAATTAAACAATTTTCAGCTCTTATGGAAATGTCATAGGCTGCAGGTAAGGTGGTGCCTCCCATTGATTGAACCATTAAAAAATATCAGAATTTAGAGCTCTAAGAAAGTATAAGAAAGCACCTTCATCTATGGGCCTTATAGCCAATGGAATCATGTCCCATGTCCTTTGAAATATGAGGTTGAAATCTGTCAACTGCTCATTAGGGGCCCTCTTGATTGTTTTCAATTGCTCCAACAAGGATAGATTATCTCCCTTTTCTCCAAATTGATTATGAAGAGCTCTGCACATATGGTCCCAAGTTTGAATAGAGCTTGTTGTTAGACTCCTAAACCATTGTGAAGCTTTACCCTTGAGTGAAGAGGCTAGTAACTTGACTGCAATGTCCATCTCAGTGATCTCATGAATTGCACAAACATTTGCAATGTCTTGAATGTGGTCACTAGAGAAGCCTGATCTCTCTAGTGAAATATGGGATGCTCTTTAATGCTACAACTTAGGACATGATTTTTGCATTACGGAAAGTGGGATGATGCCAAAGGAAATTGACATAAGGATTTGGTTGTTACATCCTAATTGGCATGAGAACCCTTGTTGATTGAATGAATGGCCTACCAAGAGGAGGTGTTGACAAGGTTCTATTTGGTGGAGATGGAGACCTCTGGGCTCTTCTCCCTCTTCCTCTTTGTCTAGGGACAAGTGTAGATAGAAAAATAGTCCCTCCTCTCTGGTTCTTGACCTTGTTTGTATTCTTCTCATGAACTTGACAAGCTTGGACTATTGAAACTAGTAGATTTTGATTATTTTAGAGTCACCAGATGTGCAATTTCAAAGCTTCTTAAAAGCTAAAATTATAGCAAGTGCACATCAATCTTGCTGCAATAAAGATGGAGACTTCTTGGTCCCACTGAGGCATGCCAAAACTATTAGTGCAGAATCACAACACCCCTAATTTATGCAACCAGATGGGTTGAGACTCTCAGTGTGATTGCACAACATGGAGCATCTCTCAAAGTATGGGACTTTGCAAGTTGAGAGAGCTCTCTAGATTAAGGCCGGTTCCTATTCCTCTGTTTAGGTGCACACAAATAAATTACAGAGGATCTATTCTAAAACCTACTCTATCTTACCAAGGAGATAGGGTTGAGAAGATATAAAAAATAAACCTAAGCTAACGAGGTGATAAACCAAAGGAATGTTAGACACTCGTTTTGTAATTTAACACAGACCACATAAATGCAATACAAACACCATGCACAGGTAACCAAACTATAATGAGAGATCAAAATACAACAATGAAACACATGAGAGGGTCGAGAATCATCCACAGACATATATTATTGCTCCAAATTTGATACAATACATTATAGTGGCCAAGAGGAAAAACTTAGCATTACAACTTGAATGGGGAAGTTAGGACTCCACAAACTCATCTACAGACCAAAGGAGAAGGGAGGGTGCAAAACATAAATGTCCAACCCTTTTCAATGAGCCCAACTCCTTATTTTATAGATGTTACACAAAGAGAAGGAGAGAGGCAGGAAAACTAATTTGAAGCTCAGCTACTGCATTAATGCCCTTGAAAATCCACCCATAAGAAGAAATAATAATGAGAGATCAAGTCCAATTTGACATGGTTGTTAGAGCAATCGGATCACATATTAATGGCACAAAGATGTTTTTACCATTTTTCACCCACCCAATCTCACCAACATTAAAGTTTCATGTTTCCATGGTGTAGACGAGGTTGAGACCTTTCCAATGGTGCCAAATTTGTTGAGTTTTGGGCACTAGGTTGAAAGATATGTCCATTTGAATGTTTCAAGTCACGTCCATTTAAAAATGGCAAAAACTAGTTAGCAAACGGTCCTCGCAGAGCAAAACTCACTTTTTCCTTTTGGCACCAAAATACAAAAATGCAAAAATTGCCCTGTAACCCCGTAATTCACTTTTGGCAAAAAAATAATCTTTGGGCCCACCGACCCACATTTTCCTTTTGGGTGAAAAGTCTCTCCTAGGACCACCGGCCAATAATTTGAAAAATATGAGGACTTAGAAGGACTTCATTATATTTTTTGAAATGGGAAGAAATTTCCCACCTGATGAAGATGCTTTCAGGAAACCTTAAGTTCTTAAAATATCTGAAAAATTGGATTGTAGAACTAAAAGAGGAAAAATTGGTGCAGTTAACTAGAAATAAGCATGAGCTTATTTTAGATAACAAATATTTCATGAACCAAATCATTATTATATTTATAAAATAATGTTAATTTTGTGTCGTGCACTTTCGAGACACCATGTCTCATCCCCAAAATATTGAAATGAATCAACCCACTATAGTGCATTATTGTTGATGTTGACCTCCGGATCAAAAAGGATTTCCAAAAATTCTTCCCGTGGGTATTGTTATTCAATTAAGAAAATGATTAATTATTGTGTCCCAAGATTACTCAACAAATTAGTTCACACAAAAAAAAATTTCGTGCTCCAATATACCTTGATGGAAAAGGTGAGTATAATTATTCATTGTAACTAGAAATCACACTTTGGTGGTGCATTGGTGAAAATGATATGGATGCATTGAAGTAGTTAGCTTTTAAGGAATGAAGTTGAAAATTTGAACAAGGGAAGATTCATTATAATGAAGGGGATTACCAAAGGAGAATATTCAAGTTGGGTAATATATTGGAAGGAATAAAGGTGATCCTCATATTTCTTCTAAATTTTCACACATAGATCATATGTCACTTTTTCTTACCATTTCCAAATCATCTCTTTAATGAAATGTTTGTTAAACATTAAATCTCTCTTATTAATTTCCAACATGCAAAGCCATCTTTTTTATTCAATTTACAAATGTTAGGGATTACTCGATCACATTATTTTATTTTAGTATTGTAAACATGGAAGGAAAGTAAATAATGTAAAAAAAGTGAAAACATGTTATGTACACCACATAAGATCACCGACTAAAGGGCATGGACATCTATATAGATATAATAATAACATTAATTATTTTGGTTGAAACTATGTTTTCTTAACCATGAGGATAAGATGGATGATAAGGAGAGTGGGAGGGTATGATAGGAAAGGACAAAAATATGTCATATTCAAACATATGCAAGCCTCCTTTCTGTAGGTTGTGGTGATGGAGACTCTCCAAAGCCTTTGAGGCTAGGGAGAATCTGATTTTAGGGTTAATGGTCTAAGGATATCTCCCTTAGGAACAAGTGATTATTTTTCATTAGTATCTTATGGAGCTCTTGTATTTTGATTAGGGTTCAAGAAATTTTGAGATTATGTTATTTCCTCTACTAGGAATGCACATTTTCCTAATAGTTATACTTTTATTGGTGTAACTCCCACATTTTACACACACAAATACAATAGTAAAAGTACCAGGATAAAAAAAATTGTTACTTACATTTCTCACTACACAACACCACAAGGTTCCAAGTAGAGAAACTCAACAACACATGCGACAGTTACATAAGTCATCGACTCACATAGACACATGACAACCCCATATACAATTCTATGCCACACTTTCCCGAATGAACGAATGCTAGTAATAACCCAACCACAAGAAAAGGACTCAAGGATTGGAAAACCCACAACACATCATTTCTTTAAGTGCATCTTAGTTATGATTAACATTCCAAGAACATTATCATGCAAGGATAATTTTATCATTTTTCCACCAAAAAAATCTTAAGTTCATTCCATATGTTGGTGCTCAATTTAATCTCACCCTATTTTTCAAAAATTTCTCGGTCCACATGAGTTGAAGTACTTTCTATCTCCTTGTGTGGATACGTGAAACTCTTCGCCTTCACTAGGATGTTGTCATTCCCTTTCCTTAGTCATGGATCACGTTGAGCTAGGTATTTTTTTACAGTTTCTCTGTCAATGAGAAACAAATTGTAATTTTGGCGTGAATTTGGGTTTTCCCCTTCCTTCTATTTTTCCACAATCATGTTTTCCCTATCAAATTTTTTTCCAAACAGCCATGGATACATGGTCCTTTCTGATTGGATGTGGCCTAGTGGGTATTTTTGGAGAAACTTGTCACTTTTGTTACATTTGTAAAAAATGCCAAATTGGTCCCGTAGCCCTGATAGTTTCTGATTGGCTATTCAAACAAATATGAAGCGGTAGGGAATAATTCTTACTTTGACACCAAAGATGGACACATGGTCATTTTTCAAGGAAAAAGTGGGGAGGTGGGTTGCCAGGGAATTTTGAGACTCTTAGACCCACTTCAACTCAAATATTTTCTACGTGGAAGGCCTACGCTCATTTAAGGATCCACCTATGGGTCCTACCTTTGGAATTGTGCCAAGGAGACACATGGAGGCTTCCAATGACTCCTCTATATACTTAGATTTCTCAAGAAAATTTCTTAAGCCAGGGACACGTGGATGTCTCGCACCTGTTTGGGGACATGCCCCCAACTTTTACTTTTTGAAAGAGCGCCAGGGAGAAACATAGAGGTTTCCACTCAGTCTTTTCATACTTAGATGTTTTCAATGGTGGATGCATTTCTTTCAAGTTCTGGACACGTGGAGGTCCTGCACTTACTTAAGGATCTAGATTTTTATCCTACCTTTGGATTTTTGCCAAGGAGAAACATGGAGGATTCCACTGGCTCCTCTTTATACTTCAAATTTTAAAGTATCCAATGTAACTCTATCAAACCCAAGACACGTGGAAGTCCCACACTTGTTTTGGAGTCCTTCATTTGTGCCTCATACCAAAAGAGTGTTGAAGGGACACTGGAGGTCTCCGCTCATTCTATCCATACTTAGAATTTTCAGTTACGGGATGCAACTTTGTCAAGTTCTAGACACGTAGGTGGCCTTCACTTATTTGAAGATCCACCTCTGGATTTGACCCTTGGAGTTGTGTTGAAGAGACACGTGGAAGTTTCCGCTCACTCTTCCCTTGCTTAGAATTTTTTACGGCCAGGAAACTTTCTTAGATCCTTGACACGTGGCAACTTTCACTTGGTCCCTAAACTATTTCAACAACTTTATTGGGATGAGACACGTGGTGAGCCTCTGCTTGTTTGGGGTCTCCGCTTTTGATCTCCATGTCAAAAGTGTGTCTTGAAGACGCACTTCCGCTTAGCTCCTCTTTGTACTAAGACTTTTTTGAAGGCCGAGGAAAATTTTCTTGGGCCCAGGGCACGTGGAGAGTGTGCACTCATTTTAGGTCCCACCTATAGACTTCATCTTTGAAGTTGCACCAAATAGACATGTGGAAGCTTCCACTGACCTTCCTATACTCTGAATTTTAAAAAATCGATGCAACTCTCTAGGGTTCTACAACATGTGGAGACTCGCGCTCATTTGGGAACCTACCACAAGACTTCACCTTTGCAGTTGCACCAAGGAAACACGTGGAGGTTTCTGTTGAGTCCTCTTTGCACTTGGCCGAATCAGACCCGCAACACACAAATATAAGTATCAATGTGAGGGCACTCATTTCTCAAAGTGTATTCTTGAGGGTGAAAAGGATTTCTTGTCAGATCCAACCATATGGAGCCACCTAAAAATGATTAAAAAGGGATTTCTTCCACGACAGAATAAAATAATGATTAAGAAGATTGTCAAAAATTATGATATGGCATCCCAGTCATAGTTGAGGTCGAGAAATGTTATCAGATTCATAATTTATCCACCAAACTTTAGGTGTAAATTTGGTATCACTTTCAAGAACAGACTTGTGAAAATAAAGGATTCCTTGAATATTCTTCTTTTAGGGGGGAAATTTTGGGATGAGTGAGAAAGTGAAATGTATAAATGCAATGAGAACACTCTTGTAAAGTGGGTTTAACTTTTCTAGAAAGTTTGAGAGAAAACATTTTACCCGAGAGGCCATCTGAGAGATAAATTCATTTTCCCGTGTTTTGGATTTAATCACGGCAAGGTGGTTGTAAGTGTATAACCATTGACAGGCTCTGAGACTGTTGAGGAAACTTTCCCATGCTGATGAATCTGATGAACCTTGAATGACTTTGTGTTGAACATGTGCAATATTGTGTCTTCTTTTCTTTTAGAATGTTTTCAAATAGTTTTTCTTATTCCTATTGCAATCTTATGTTAAAATATCTCTGAGTCACATAAGATCTTGTCTGTGTGTTAGTATTGTAGCATTTACAATTTCATTATGAGAAGATCCTTCATCTATTAATGAAATAAACAATTTAAAATCACTTTACTTTCACTATGTTGATAAAGATTATTTGTAATCCTATGAGTGTATCTTAGGCATGATGAACCAGGGATTTCTATCATTTAATTGAGTCTTTAGCATGAGCCTTTGTGTTAAATTCTCAAGAGTGTGTGAAACCGTGTATCTCTAGGCCTCCACTGATGCACACCTTTTGGTTAAAGGAATATCTTCAGCTGTTCTGAAGCATTCTATCTGTGAGTTTTCCATTTTTTTGTAAAAGCTCTAAAAGATCTAGTATAATCAACTTTGTCTTGCTTAACTTCCCACCAAAAAATTTCTCAAATGATGAATCCTACACGAACTACCCCTGTTTGTATTGTTTATCCACAAATGAACAAATTCCAGTGCTAAAGTATGTAGGGACAATCAAGATTCAATTATTGTCTTTAGTAACCCAAACCTTTGTCCAAGAAACATCTCCACTCTCTGGTGTGAAAAATCTTGAGAGTTAGATTGTGTTTCATTGATCATATTTACTCAAGGTTCTCATTAAAATTGTGTAGAGAAGGATATTTTGATGTTCTTCACCAACACGGGTTACAGAACGGGTCCTCTCACCTTGGTTGAAGGCACAATCTAAAGTAGTGAGGGTAGATCAAATCCTTAGTGAGGTGCTATCCACTTAACCAACACTCGAGTGATAAAGAGTCGGTGAATCCTCTCTCGAGCTACAAAACAAATCATATCATGGTTCATCTCTAAGAATCCTCTAAATTTCGTGATGCTGCTCAAACCTTGTAGGAGAATCAATTTGGATACCAACACCAAAGTGGCACCGTTTCTGGGATTATTTGAACTCGGGACCTATTTGTGTGGAAACAACACCGAAGTGGTGTCATTTCTGGGGATTATTTGAACTCGGGACCTATTTGTGTGGCAACAACATCGAAGTGGCATCGTTTCCGATGATTATTTGAAGTCTGGGACCTATTTTTGCGGCAACAACACCAAAGTGGCACCATTGTTGAGGACTATTTTTGCAAATACATACACAAACCAACCATAGTAATGTTTCTTATATGGTTTAAGTACAAATACATTGTTTAAACATCATCATTTGTTGAGATTTTTAAAATTGGTGCAAGAGTACAAGTTCATTGTGCATTATTTCCAGTTTCTAGTTGTTGTTGCACTAAATTTGCATCAATAGTGATAAATGTAGGTAAAGGAAGGTCATATCTGTTAATATTTGCAGGAATTAAACACTATATACACTTCGCAAGTTACTTATAGTACATTTTCATAACTAAGGTTAAAATCCTTGGTGGCGACTCCTTATTGAATTGAAATTTTAATGATTACCGCTTTCTTAACTTTGTGTCAAGTGAAATTTTTCATTAATTTGTGTAAAGATGGAGGGAAGAAGATCTCTCTTTGATAAGGAATCTACTAGAAATTTATTCCTACAACTAGGAAAGACAAATTCAAAAGGAAAATAAGTCTTGAAAGTTGTTGGAGATAAAGTATTAGAAAAGGATATATCAGTCCTGAAGGGTGATCAATCTGTGGTTAAATATTACCATACGTCTTTAGGTGATTCTAAACCAATTAATATTTATATAAATTTGAGTTCTCCAACTGGAGAGGGGCCATCATTTGTGTCTGAAAAGTGTGCCTCTCATTTTCCCCTATTTCTTCAAAGGTTTATAGGGTTTTCCAAGAAGCTTTAAGTCAATAGAGAATATCTATTTTGAAATCTATATTCCTATGCTCCAAAGACCCCTTGTTCCCTATCATTTTGTTTCTCCTGTAAATTCACCGCCTCAAGGCAATATGGCCCAACCTCCACCTAGACCTCCTTTTGTTGTCAACACTTTTGGACCTATAGATTTCAAAGGTATGGATGGATATCCTAATATGGTGCCACAAGATGTCAGAAATAGGTTTCCAAAATTTCAAGGAAATAATGCCATCACTGGTGACCAACATTTAAAACTCTTTGTCAATATGATGGAAGATTTTGAAATTGAGTTTGAAGACATGTATATAAAATTGTTTATTCATACTCTTGAGGAGGATGCACGTGACTGGTACAAGGATTTACCAGATAATTCAATAGATTTATGGAATGAGATGAAAAGTTCCTTTAGATTGCAATATGGGAATAAGATACATCCCAGGTTCCTTTTATTTGAATTTGAAAATATAAAGAAAAATCCAAATGAATCTCTCCATGAATTCAATACTTGTTTCAATAAGACCTTGAATAGGCTACCTATAATCCTAAGGTCAAGTGATGTGCCCTTTTGATAAAATATTATGATGCTTTTGATAAGAGGGTTGATTATTACTTGAGAGATAAAACCCCAGAACATTAAGGCAGGATTTCACGATGGCATTACAAATAGAGAATAACATCAAAGAAGTTGGAAAGCCTCCTAAGAGAGAAGGTGTTAAGTTGACCAATCTTGAAAAGCCTCAGTCAAGAAAATATGTGGATTTGGAAGAGGTTGTAAAACCTTTAGCTGGAGCAGTTAAAGAAATGTCCTATAAGTTGGCCAGAATAGAAAATGGAATAGGACGAAGTACCCAAGGTCAGCACAAATTACATAGTCAAAAGAGATTTGGAAATCATCCCAGAGGGGATCATAGACTAAATGAAAGAGGGAAAGGGATCATGGGATCATGTAATAAATAGCCTTAACCCAGGGAGAATATATTAGTTCCTGACCCTTTGACTCCCAAGTTTGTTGTTGTGCAGGAGGCCAATGTCATCAAGTGGTGTGATAGGTGTTTCTTACCACACTCCCCATGTGATGTAGATCAAGAAGTTGAGGAAGCAAATGATGATGAGATGGATGATGATGTGTGCATGATGGAATGATCTGCAAACTCACGGTAGGGGGAAATCTCAAATGAATTGATAAGTGCTAGAATTGATAAATATTTTTGGATTGTGTCCACTAGGTATAGCCTCTTCCTTCCATTAATGCTTTTGAATTTGATATGGTAGAATAATTTTATCTTCCCAATCATTATTCTAAATACTTAAGGGCTTTGATGATTAAAAATAATGATGGAGGGATCCCCTCCGAAGAGGACATGAAACTGTTGATGAATGCAACAGTTTCTCAGGAGAAATAATATAACACCAAAAGTAAGGTTGTCAAAGGGGTAGGGCCACAAGCCAAGCCAAAGATTCCAATCCTTACTAATATCCCTAAGGAGATCCCTAAGAAAGATACATCTGGAAAAGGCCTAAATACCCCAAATAAAACATGTGCTCATGCCCATGCCTAGACTCTCCTATACTACCAAATGAAACTATGAATCTTTCTCCTAATATTGTCCTACCCAAATATATTCCTTGTGACATAGCCCAAATCTTGAGTTAGATCAAGGTCACTATTCCCATTGTTGAACTACTCAGGATCCCTGAGCATAAGAAAAGGGCATTTGAATATTTGGGATGTAAAGAAGAAAAAATTACCTAGGGCAAGAGTGTGAAAAATGTAGAGGTTCCTCCTATTGTTGCAGAATTAGAAATACCACAAGCATTGGAGGAACTGGGTGAATCATCTGAGGTGTATTTGGGAACTTCTCTGGTTGAATCTCATCTTAATGTGGATCCATTTTTAACACTTTGATTATTAAAGATAGGTTGGTACATAACTGCATGTTTGATTCGAGCCTCATGTAATGTAATGCCTCTTGAGGTCATGAATGAGTTAAATATCAAGGTAACAATAGGTTTTGGGAAATGTAGTGGCATGGATTCAAGAGAAGTGCTAGTAATTGGATATGTCAAAGGATTAGTAGTGTAACTGGTAGCTTTTCCAAGAAAGTGCTTAACCATGAATGTGGTTATGGTGGATTTTCCTAGAAAATGGGGATGTTATTATCCATAAAGTGGGTAGCTAGTGTGGGTTGAAGTGTGCAAATGGACATGTCTTATGCAACCATAAAAATTAAGGGAAACCTTGTGAATTTGTACGGTGAGAAGAAAATGTTATATCTCATTGAGGAACGTAACAATGCTTCTTATGAAGTATTGTCCACAGGACGTTGATATCGACAACTTGGTGGGTTATGTTGAGCATAAAATTGATGAGTGCAAGCATCCTGAGAAGATTGGTTCTCCCTAAACTCGATGTTTGATGGGGTCCATTCTAGATCTAGTGAAGGCACAAAACATAAACCTCGAGAGAATATGGATAGACAATAGCTTCAACACGAGAAGGAAAACAAGCATATGTCCAACTCGTGAAAAAAGTATCAAGACTTCTTGGCTTGGTTGTTCTCGAGAATGGTATGAACTTGAAACATTTCCGTGATTGCTTTCTCATAATATAGACATGCATCATTGTACATTGTATAGTCTTTTATTTTTGTTTTTATTCTATTTTAACATTTTTGTTTTAGTGTCTCTCTGGTCCATGGTCACTAGTTTTTGTTGGTTTCTCAATTCATTTTTGGGGATTGGTTATTGTTTCTCTACTTTGAAATCTTGTTCTTGAATCCATTTCCCAATGTATTTTTTGGCACATGGTCTAGTCTATGGTTCTTTCAGAACTCGCAGGGAGTGCCCATCCTGAGTTCAAAGCCAATGTTAGTGCTCAATTTAATCTCACCCTGTTTTTTCAAATTTATCAGTCCACATGGTTTTAAGTATTTTTTGTCTCCTTGTGTGGATGCGTGAAACTCTTTTCCTTCACTAGGATTTCGTTGTCAGTTCTTTCCTTGGTCGTGGATCACATTGAGATAGGTATTGTTTACAATTTCTCTATCCATGAGAAAGAATTTGTAATTTGGGCGTGAATTAGGGTTTTCCCTTCCTTCTATTTTTCCATAGTCATGTTTTCCTTGTCAAAGTTTTTCCCAACATTTGTAGATACATGATCCTTTCTGATTGGATGCATCCTGGTGGGACTTTTTTGTGAAACTTGTGACTTTCATTACATTTGTAATAAATGCCAAATTGGTCCTGCGACCCTGATAGTTTCTTGTTGTCTATTTAAACAAATATGAAAAATTCTTACTTTGACCCAAAAGATGGACACGTGGCCATTTTTCAAGGTAAAAGTGGGGAGGCGGGTCACCGGGGAAATTTGAGACTCTTAGACCTGATTCAACTCAAATAGTTTCCATGTGGAAGGTCTATGGTCATTTGAGGATCCACCTCTAGGTCATACCTTTGGAATTGCGCTAAGGAGACACATAGATGTTTTCGTTGGATCCTCTCTATACTTACATTTCTCAACAAATTTTCTTAATCCTGGGACATGTGCAGGGCCCGTGCCTATTCGGGGACATGCCCTTGAATTTTACTTTTTGAAAGAGCGTTAGGGATACACATGGAGGTTTCTGCTCAATCTATCCATACATAGAATTTTTCAATGGCGGATGCATTTCTGTTAGGTTCTGGACATGTGAAGGGCCTGCGCTTACTTAAGGATCTACCTCTGAGTCCTACCTTTGGAGTTATGCTAAGGAGACACGTGGAGACTTCCATTGGCTCCTCTTTATAATTAGACTTTTCAAGGGTCCGTCTGACAACTCTGTTGGACTCGGGACATATGGAAGGCCCACGCTTGTTTGGGAGTCCTTCTTTTGAGCCTCATACAAAAAGAGCACTGAAGGGACATGTGGAGGTCTCCTCTCACTCTTTCCATACTTGGATTTTTCGGTGGTGGATGCAAATTTTTTGGGTTTTGGACACATGGGGGTTCCTACGCTTATTTGAAGATCCACCTCTGGCCTTGACCCTTGGAGTTGTGCCGAAGGGAAATGTGGAAGTTTCCACTCACTCTGCCCTTTCTTAAACTTTTGACAGCCAAGGAAACTTTCTCAGACCCTAGGCATGTGACACCTTTCGTAGGTCCCTAAACTCTTTTAACAATTTTTTTGTATTGAGACACGTCATGAAACTACGCTTGTTTGGTGTCTCCACTTTTGAGATCCATATCAAAAGTGATCGAAGAGACACGTGGAGGATTTTTCTTTGCTCATCTTTGTACTGGGAATTTTTCGAAGGCCGAGGCAAATTTTTTAGGCCCGGGGCATGTGGAGAACTGCGCTTCTTTTAGGTCCTACCTATAGACTTCATCTTTGAAGTTAACCAAACAGACACATGTGGAAGCTTCCACTAGACCTTCCCATACTCTGAATTTTCACAAATTGGTGCAACTCTCTAGGGTTTTGAAACACATGGAGGGCTGCACTCATTTGGGAACCTCGCTTAGACTTCACCTTTGAAGTTGCGCCAAGGAAACATGTGGAGGTTTCTATTGAATCATCTTTGCACTTGTCTGACTCATACTCACAATGCACTAATCCAGGTATCAATGCGAGGGAAATCATTTCTCAACGTGTATTATCGAGGGTGAAAAGGATTGGTTGTCATATCCAAGCATAGGGAGCCAGCTAAAAATGATTAAAAAGGGGATTTCTTGCATGACAGAATAAAAGAATGATTAAGAAAATTTTCAAAAATTATGATATGACATCCCAATCATAGTTGATGGTCCGAGAAACATGATCGAGTTCTTAATTTATCCACCTAGAGGATTTAGGTGTAAATTTGGCATCACTTTCTTGAACAAACTTGTGGAAAACAAAGGATTCCTCAAATATTCTTCTTTGGGGGGGATTTGGGATGAGTGAGCAAAAGAAATGTATAAATGCAATGAGAACACTCTTGTAAAGTGGGGTTAATTTTTTTGAGAAATTTTGAGAGAAAACTATTTTTCCCGAGAGGCCATCTGAGAGACCAATTCATTTTCCTATATCTTTGGATTCAATCCCATCAAGGTGGTTATAAGTGTACATCCATTGACAGGATCTGATATTGTTGAGTAAACTTTCCCCCTCGATGAATTTGATGAATCTTGAATGACTTTGTGTTGATCATGTGCATTATTGTGTCTACTTTTCTTTCAGAATGTTTTCAAATAGTTTTTCTTATTCCTATTGCAATCTTATGTTAAAATCTCTCTAAGTCACAAAAAAGATATCTTCCATGTGTTAGTATTGTTTCATTATTAGAATTTTATTATGAGAATTTCCTTCATCTATTAATGAAATAAACAATTTAAAATCACTTTATTTTCACTATGTTGATAAAGATTGTTTGTAATCCATGAGTGTATCTCGGCGTGACAAACCAGGGATTTCTAGAATTTAATTGATTCTTTAGCACGAGCCTTTGTGTTTAATTATCTAAGAGTGTGAAACCTTGCATCTATGGTCCTCCACTAATGCCTTATGGTTGAAGGAATATCTTGGTTGTTCTAAAGCATTCTCTCTATGATTTTTCCAATTTTTGTAAAATCTCTCAAAGATCTAGTATAATCAACTTTTTCTACTTAACTTCCCACCAAAAAATTCTCAAATGATGAATCCTACATGAACTACCCCTATTTGTATTGTGTATCCACAAATGAACAAATTCCAGTGCCAAAGTATGTAGGGACAATCAAGATTCAATTACTATCTTTAGTAACCTAAACCTTTGTCTAGGAAACATCTCCACTCTCTAGTGTGACAACTCGTGAGAGTTAGATTGTGTTGCATTGATCATATTTCCTCAAGGTTCTCATTAAAATTGTGTAGAGAAGGATCTCTTGATGTCCTTCACCAACATGGGTTATAGAACGGGTCCTCTCACCTTGATTGAAGGCACAACCCAAAGTAGTGAGGGAATATCAAATCCTCAGAGAGGTGTTATCTACTTCTTCGACACCTGAGTGACAAAGAGTCAGGTGAATCCAATCTCTGGGTAAAATGACTCATATCATGGTTTTCTATCTCTAAGAATCCTTCTAGTTTTTGATGTTTCTCGCCCTCACAGGAAAATCAATTTGGATACCAACACCACATTTAAATTACAGTTCAACCATTTTTAGTTGGATTTTTTTTCTATCCTTTACGGAAATTTTTATAACTTATATACTTATTTACCACATTTCAAATTACATACAAAGTCCTTAATTCTTTGTTCTTAAGTTAAGAATATGCTTCTCAAATGTTTATACGATGTTTAATAATTACCCTTACTACATAGGTGAATATGACGTGATATCAAGAAAGAATTCTTAGGATTTGAGGGAGATTTAGATTCAAGATACCTTATCCCCAAAAATATTCTTCGATCACGTAAAATTTATTTCCCTAGCATAGTTAACATAGATCAATAAGTTGTTGAATCCATTCATCATTTCCACATCAAGAAATTATATTTAGATTTATTTATATCTTTTGTTTTCTCAAAGATTGTTCTCACCAAGGTCAATTCATATTCTTTCTAACACTTGAAATTATTTAATTGAGTTATAAGGACTCCAAGAGTGACATTATTACTAGTCTCTAATCTCATTTTACTCTAGAACTACATCGTACTATGGTTTAATTATTACCATTGTTTTATAACAAAAGGATTTACATAAGTATTTGTCTAACATCTAGAGAAGTACATGATTGGAAGTATTATAAACTACATATGAACCACAAGTGATTTTTGTTCAGAGGTAAGATCCCATGTTACTGCATTTCATGATTTTGCATGTGAAATTTATTTTTTTGTTATTGTCATAAAAGGGCATAACAAGGGATTATGGGACCAAGATTCCAGTTTTTGGGTTCTCTAAACTCAACATCTTTGAAAATCAATTTTTTTTCAAGGAGGTACTTACCATTTTCTACCCACAAACTAACCTCCTAATCAAATGAGGTTTAGTTAAATTTCAATATACACTCAGGGATTTATGCCCTATTAAATATTATATTAAGTTTCAAAAAATATTTACCCTATAAAACCTCCGTAAAGGATCAAGGAATTATATTTTCACTAGCCAAAGATAAGACATTTAGCTGAGAGGATCTAAAGAAATCATTAACAAGATTTTAAGTGATAGTACAACTATTTCCCTAGCTCCATGATGTCATTTGGATCCCACAAAAAATTCATTTGATGAAGAAATTTAATTCTAAATCTATCTTTGGAAGACAAGGTAATCCACCAGGATACGAAGGAAGATTTAGCTCTACTTACTCCAGATAAAGTTTGACTATGTCACTCCTATCTGTCGGGTTTATGACGATGTCACTAAACATACTGACTAAGATGATAACCCCATCCTTGGGCTCTTATTTACCTAAACTAGGAGGTTCCATCGAGTGCAAAGTTTAAGTTCATTCTATGGTTTTCAATTTCTTCTATGGTAAAAAGGATCACACATGAAGACATGTTACACACAGATCTTATACTAGGGTTGAGTGTTTCGATTGAAACTCTTTATTACATTTACAAGGTAAGAATATAAGACATTAGTTAATCAATCATTTATTGAACACAAAAAATGCATTACAATATATTAACTTCAAATTCATTTACTATATATATAGAAAACCCTTTTAACATTCGCAACTATAAAAAAATTGAACCTGTGAATAATGCACATTTCCTAAGATATGCCTAAAATAGCATCTACTACATATTAGCAAATTTCAAATATAATTTTTGTAACAAAAGAATAAATTATACATATATTCATTTTACAATGACCTATATAAATTACAATAAGAAATAATGAATTACACATCACCTTTTTCCTTCTTTCTTGAATCTTGCAAAACCATGTGAGCATGAAATCAACGATAAATCACTGGCATGGAATCCATCCTAATCAACATAATTATTTTTTCAATTCCCCATTTACATATAATAATAATTATAATTTACATTTGAAAGAAAAGGTTTAGAAACATGAATTCATTTCATTTCATTTCACTTCATTTCGTAACCAAGGAGAGAGAAAGAGAAAGGAGAGAGAGAAACACCATTTTGTCAAAATTTCTATTTCACACAAGTTACACTATGGATTTTTAAATTAGTTATTTACATGTGTTAAAAGTTTCCATGGTGGTTTAGAAACTAGATAGGGGTCCTACAACTTTCTTTTTACATTTTCCTGTTAGCTACAAAACATTCAAAATAGGCTCGGAGGCTAAGAAACCACTTTCAAACTTTGTCATCCTATGAGAAAACACACCATGGTTAAATTTATATATGCCCACTTATATACCAAGAGTTCATAGGAATTGACGAAATTTAGAACTAGCAAATGGTTTACGATTGGTGGATAGTTTTCTTAGGCCATTGGTCACAATTGACCTAGTTGAAAATGATTAAAATTTAGCTCGAGGGATCAAAAACACCTCCAAAACTAAGGTTCGATGGAAGAATGTGAAACGATAATTTCCTACAAGTTCCCCTATATATGGAAAATGTGTCAGAGTCGACAAAATTGAGAACTGGCAGAAAAATTTCAAACGGTGATCGGTTTTCCGGAGAAACTAATCATAGTTGAGTCAGTTTGACCTAGATAAATAGTGATCAGAGGCCTACAATAACCCTTTTCCAAACTTCACTATTGATCACATAATCACAACACCCTTGAATGTCTACAATTGGATGGGGTTGAGACTCTCAGTGTGATTGCATAACATGGAGCTTATCCTAAAGTGTGGGACTTTGCGAATCAGGGAAGCTCTCATGATGAAGTATGGTTTTATGCCTATGTTTAGGTACACACGTTTAGAATGCGAGAGGTCTACTATAAAACTATTCTAATTTTCCAAGGATACATGGTTGAGGAGGTACAAGAAATAATACCTAATCTAACAGAGGTGATGCACCAAAGGAATGTTGAACATTTACATTGCTTTTAAACACAAAACATTAAAATTAAACACAATATCCATGCATAGATGACAAACTTGCAATGAGGATTAGGAAGAAGCAATTAAACATAAGAGAGCATTTAAATCATCCACGAACTCATTCTATTGCTCCAAGTGTTGATATAGTGCATTACGAGCTAAGAGGCATAAATTACATTACAATTTGGATGGATGTTCGAGACTCCATAAATTCACCCGCATAGTAGAGAGAAAGGGAGGGAACAAGGCAAATAATGTCCAAAATTTTAGAAATTTCTCCTCCTATATAAGATATATGAAGAATGAGAGAGACAAAAGATGGAAAGTATGAACTATGTTTGAACAACCCTTAAAGGAGCATTGAATTCTCGTACCACAATGATGAGTCTCATTGCAACACCCATGCCCCCATCATTGTTCCTTACGAGGAAAGAAAAGAGGCCCATTATTCATCATAGTGGTAGGTGGGAGACTTGATAGTGTTGAAATTGGTGAATGAGACATCAATGGTAGCAAATGGGTAGAAGGCATTGAGAGATCTTCAAAACTTCCCCTCCCACTTGATTTTGATCTTCTGGTTGAGAGATATGGCCACATGAAGGTACTCCAGATCTAGAGTCTACTTTTGCATATCCACGTTGCAACCACGTGTGTCTTAAGGTTTTCCCCCTCCTCTACACTCTTGAAGTAGTGTTGTTGAGACACGTGGCACCGTCTCGGGCCTTCTCTCGATTCTTTTGTTCTTTTCTCAAGTCCCCTCATTGGTGGAGATGTTATGCCCATCTTGAGACACGTGGAGAGCTGGCACATATTTGGAGACCCTTTTTGAACTCTCGACCCTAAATTTGTGCCAGCCGACCCGTGGAGGATTCTGCGAGCTATGTCCCCTTCAATGATTGGTTCTATTTGATCCTGCCCATTTAGGGATGAATTTGTGGTACCCTAGACATGTAGAGGGTGCTTGTTTGGGTACCACTTTTGGATTTCCTCTTGAAGGATCACTGAGGAGACATGTGGGGCTATCCACTGCCCCTTCTTTCCTTATTTGAATCGGGTCTCAAATCAATACTTCTTGGCTCATTCCTTTATGGGTGACTAATGGTGGCCCATTGCGTATATAATGTCCGAAAACTCTTTATGGGTGGGACCCTTATAGCTAGCTCCCTAAATTGTGATGGTGGAACACATGGCATCATCCATGGGCCGCTCCTCCATTTCCTCATGTTTGGCTTAGTCCCTTTTGTTTGGAGGGGGCTATATGTTTGACTCGAGACACATGGGGGGTTGGCGCATGTTTTGGAACCACTCTTTGGACCCAAACTTGGTGTTATGCCATGTGGCACATGGAGATTCTGTTGTCTCTTCTTTCCTTAGCTGATTCAATGACCATCTCTGCCTTGAATTGGACTCTAGCCACCTGGCAAGCTGGTGCTTGTTTGGGGACCACTTGTGGATCCAACCTTTGGAGATGCACCATAGGAACACGTGGCATCCTTTTTGGGTTCTTGTGTTATCCTTGCTCTTGGAATCAGTTTTGGGAGCAAAAGTGAGTCTACACGATTGGGGCCAACCCTTCTCTTTTTCCTATACAAGATCACGCATTGACCAATTTTTCTTGGGGGAAATTGGGATAACAGTTTGGTGACTCGTGGGGTCACTTTCCCTGCTAGGTGGATGGATTTGTTGCCTTTTGTATCCATTGGGTACAAAGTCATGGTATCTTGATACGATCTATTCTCGAGACTTGAATTTAATGCTTACAATTGGTGACCACTGAACCTTCCCTTCTTCTTCCCACACTCTCAATTTCATAAGAAAATATTGAAAATGAGGTTACGAGAGAGAAAAAATGTCTCATCCTAGGCTTTCAATTGTTTTGGAAATGGACTCCCTCGAGACCCAATTTTAGTTGCTCTGTATTTGTTTTTTTTGAAATTAGCAACTGTTACATGCAACTATGGGTCTCCCTTCCTGTAAATACCAAAGGGTCTGGTGCATTCACATGGAATCACATTGGACTATATAATGACATAAACCTTGAGAAATAAAACCTTTACTTGAGCACTTAGGGAAATAAAACCTATGATAATAACAACAATGTGCACAAGCACTTAGAGGAATTGGAAATCCTAGACTAATATGTACAAGGGGAGAACTCTCCTTCTAGTAGCAACATTTGAGATGGATCCCATTGACTAGAATATGTAATTCTTCACCATATAACTTAGCTAGCTGGAAGGCATTGCTACCTTTGTATTCGGTGATCATATATGGAGTTACTCCATATGGCATTGAACTTGGAATGTTTTCCTGGATTTGCATGGTCTGTATCCCACTTTAGTACCAAGTCCCCTTCTTGGAATTTCCTGACTTTAGCTTTCTTGTCAAATCTCTTCTTGATCAATGCTCGATCCTTCTCCAAGGGTTACAATGCATGTTCTCTTACCTCTTCTAATTCCATCAGCTCTACATACCTGATCTCCATAGGCTCAAAATTATCTAGTTCTTGTTGTTTCATGAGTTCCAATGTTGGCAACTCAAGTGATATAGGCATAAATGCTTCCTTCCCATATAAAGCTTGAATGGAGAGCTTCTTGTAGAACTCTTGGGTGTGATCCTATCTACCCAAAGAGCTAATTTGAGTTTTACGTGCCAAGTTCTTTGATTCTCCTCAAGAGTCCTTCTGATGATTCTCAGCAAGTTCTTGTTTGTGGACTCTTCTTGGCCATTACCTTGAGGGTAATAGTTTGAAGAGGTGCTAAGATATACACCATTCTTGATATCCCATTTAGTAATTTTTATGCTAAGGAATGCCAATGCATTGTCTGATATGATAGTAGTAGGGGCACCAAACCTTGTGAATATCCCTTCATAGAAGTCCAAAATGCTGGATTCATTTGCCTCCTTAAATTCTACTTCTTTAGTCCACTAGGTGAAATATTTGGTAGCTGTGAATATCCACTTGTGGCCGTAGATTGAATTTGGATTGATCACTCTAATGAAGTCCAATCCCCATTGCATGAATGGATGATTTACTAAATGGGATGAAGGGGCACGACTGTTATCTTTTCCTTCCCTATGAAGAATGTACACTTTTTGCACTTCTTGATCCATGAGTAGCAATCCCTAAACATCGTAGGCCAATAGTAACCATCCCTCATAATCCTGAGAGATGTTACCTATGGAGAAAAATGGCCTCCTTCTTCGCCATCATGGAACTCATGTAATACCTTCTCAATTTGATTGTCCCAATGCACCTTAATAGACACCATTGATGTCCCTTTTGAACAAAACACCGCTAAAAAGGACATACGGGATGGCTTGTAATGTAAAGTACCTTCTTTTTCGTCTTCATTTCTAGATGGAACGAACCTATTTTAAGATAATGCACCAAATCGTGAGTCCAACATGGAATGGGTGCATCATTATCTGGATGCTCTAGCTCATTCTGTGTTAGTAGGACAACCTCTTTTCATCCGCTTTAGGCTTAGTTTGTCACTCAAAGTGAGTTGATCGCATAGAACCTTTCCACAAACTAGTCTGGTCACTTTGATTTTGATATCATACTCCATTACAGGGGTGATCCAACATGCTATCTTCTCATTCAAGTCCTTGTTTAGGAGAAATTCCTTGACACTAGCATGCGACACTAGAAATTAAATCTTGTTGTTTGATACCAAGTGTCTGAACTTCTTAAACTCCTAATGACAGAAAGGAAATTCTTTTAAATAAAATAATACCTTACTTTGTAATCTTCCACGCTCTTTCTGAAGAAGGCTATGGGTTTTTCTAAACCTTCCTTGTTAGGATGAACTAAGATAGTTGAGATTGTGTCTGACCCTCAAAAAGCATAAAAAATGAAGTCCTTTGAAAAGTCTTGGTTAATAAGAGTTGGGGCTTGTGATATTACAAGCTTGATGGCATCAATATTATCTTTTCCTTTTGCTATCCATTTGAATACAAGACTCTTATTTAGCATCATTTTCAAAGGCTTCACAAGATTGGAAAAATCAAGCACAAATCTGCGGACAAAATTTGTCCTTCCCAAGAAGCTTTGGAGAAATTTCTTATGGTGTGGAAATGGAAGTGTTTGGATGGCTTCAAATCTTTCAGGATCAATTATTAACCCTTATATTGAGACAATGTGGCCAAAAACTTGCCCTCGTGTGCAAAATACACGCTTCTTTGGATTCAATGACACTCTCAATCTTCTAAACCTTTGAAATACTTTCCTAGGATGGAAGAGGTGGTTTGTTTCATTCTTTGAGAAGACATTCATATCATCTAGATATACCAGCACCATCTTGTTGATTAAGCCTTTGAACTCCATATCCATAGCTCAAATTTGAAATGTTACTATAGCATTGGAAAATCCAAATGACATCTTCTTGTCAAGATATATGCCCCATTTCATGGTGAAGGTTGTATTCTACTGATCTTCCTTCTTCACCATTATCTTATTATAGCTTGAGTATCCATCTAGCAATGAAAACATTTCAAAGCTAGCTATAACCTATAAGATCTATTCCATTGATAAGTGGGTAATGATCCTTGATGATGCTCCGAAGTGGGTAATGATCTCATTTCTTTTCCTCACTGGCACCAAGTTTGCAACCCAACTTGAATGTTTGATAGGGAAGATTATGCTAGCTTCAATTAGCTTGTTCAATTCTTTCTTCATGAGAGGTTTAATGTGGGGATTTACCACCCTTTTCTTCTATTTGATAGGTTTAGATCTCGAATCTAGCTCAATAGTGTGTTGTGCCAACTTTGGGATGAAACCTCTTAAATCTTTATAAGTCCTAGCGAAGACATCTGGAAATTCTTGAAAATTTTTAATTGAACGTAGATTTTTCTTGTTGGCTACTTACATTGCCAATTCGCAATATCTTGCATTCATCTATTACAATGGGCTCTAAATCTTCACCCTTTACCTTAATATTTGCCTTCTCCTTCCAGAATTGATCATTTGGGTTGAAGATTGACTCCAAAGTTACAAGACCCTTTAGTAATTTATTGGTTCTCAGCTACACCACTTGGTCACCATACCACTTTTCCAACTTGTCTTGATTTCTAATGAGAACTTAGCTTCTTCTTGTAAAAAATTAACAATTTGTTGATCATTCTTGAAGACTTTCCAACTTGTATAATTATATGGAACAATTGGTGTCACAACCACTCTAATATGGGGCTAATATTTCTCACTCTTGATACTCTCTACCACATCAAATGCCACCCCGTTTTCTGATAATGAGTTTTTTGTTTCATTTCTCTTCCTTGGGATGGAATTGATGCTAAAAGCTTCAAAATCTTCAATGAGATCCATACCCGATTCTTGTAATTTTTTAATAGATCATTCTTGAAGCATTTTGTCCTCTAACTTGATTCACATCTAGCTCACTATTTAGAAAAACTTGTAAGTTTTTAATCCCTCTCTTTCTTACCCAATGTAGTCCATGGATCAAGGCTTCATACTCTGTTGTGTTGTTTGAGAAAGAGAATGGAAACGAAAGGTTGAGTAATATTTTGTACCTTGAGCTGAAACAAGCATAGCTCCTCCTTTGGCTCCCTATCTAATTCTCGATCTATCAAGAATAACTACCATAATTCATTGTCATCTTTGTAGTTTGGCTTGGTGATGATAGGGATAGGATGATTCTATTTATGTAAACAATAGAATCCTAGCTCAAATTCTTCCATTTCTTTGTACAGGTCAAAAACATGCCTCTTGTTTTCCCTTTCATCAAGGGTCAAGTCTGGAATGCATCCAACCTTGGTTTGTGCCTCATAAGTTCTTGGGAGATCTTCTTGATCAAAGGTTGAACAATATACATTGATTGGGATGGGTACATGAAGCTTTATGTGGAAGTTCACAATGGGCTCAGATCTGATTGTAGCCTTAGCTCCCTACCCTATTCTAAAAATCATATGTGAGGAATCAACAACAAATAGACCCCAATTTTAGCAATGAAGTCTCGTGAAAAGCATAATGCAAAGAGTGGTGGCAAGTCTATGACTGATGCATATTACAAAAAGTCATGTTGGGGCATGCAAGCAATGTGAGGCTGAAATCCTTGATGACTCTGGCCGTTGTTACCACTGTCCCATCCAATTGCACTATGCCTTTGGAGATGACTTCATATTGAAGACCTAGTTGATCAGATATTTACTTCAGCATGACCGAGCTAATCACTCTTGAATCAATCATGTAATTATGCACTAATTTTTCCCCAATGATTAATGAAACATAGAATGAAGGGGATTTTAGATTCTTACCTTTGTGATCTCTATGATTTCCTTTTTGCTGAGCTGTATTGGTAAGTACTTTTTCTTGTTGATTGAGTGGCTGATTTGAGGCTGATCAATTGGCCATAATAGCCTGTAAGATGTCTCTCTATCCTTGGATAGCCAATGAATCCCACATCGAGATGTTTACATTTTTTTCTTTATCTGATCAATGAGGTTGAATGTGGATGAGCTATCTTTTTTCTGCCCCTTGACTTGCACATTCTTCTCTTGCACATGGGTCGTTACAACCGGTGCTTGAGCTGGTCTATAAGGTGGTTTGGGATGACTCTACAAAGTTTGAGTTGGGATTTGATTACTCATACCTTGTTGAGTGATAGAGGGTTGTGGATCATTTGAATTGGATGAATTCCCTTCTCTAATATTCCTCTTCTTGGACCGTGTATTTGCTGCTACACTATGAGGAGGTGCTTGATTCATACCACTGAAATATTCAGCTTGCCAATTGACAAGTGTGGTCTCATTTGGAGGTGTCTCTTTACAGGTTACTTCCTACTACTAATTTCCTTCCTAGTGTGTCTCTTGTTCGACACCATTTTTTTCACCATCATAGCTTGATTCAAAGCACCATGGAAAAAAATTGACTAGTTATGAGGTTGATTGCATGGGAAACACCGGTTGTATTCTTGATCCATGTTATTTTGCACTAGTACCAATGCTCTAGATGTGGATGCAACGTTAGGATTGTAAGGCTGGAATGGTATATTAGTAGGAGGCCTCGACCTAGTTCTTATTTGTGTTTTGAATGGGTGCTTGCTAGGATAATATGGAGGTCTATTGGGTTAAGTTTGAGGCTGATACAAAGGTATAAAAGTTTGAACTTTTTTCCTCTTAGGTGTCACCAATTCATTACCCAAATTTTGTAGTTACTTCATGACTTCTTAGAGCTCATTTGAGGTACTAAAAGATGAAGTAGAAGCTTCAGTTGAATTTTGATTTCTTCGAGAAGGAATGGGAGCTAATGTGGGTGTTTGACTAGTGCTTGGAGCTCCTAATTCGGATATAGAGGCATAGGTGGCCTAGGTGCAAGTTTACCATCTTGAATTAAGAAATTTTTGGATCTAATGGAAATATTATAGGATGCGGGTAAATTTCCACCTCCCATGGAATGAATCATCATTGAAATACCATAATTTAAAGCTTTAATGAAGTATAGAAAAGAACCTTCAGCTTTGTTGTTCTCACGGTCACCAGAATTCTATCCCACGTATGCTAGAATCTGAAGTTGAAATCAGTCAACTACTCATTAGGAGCCCTCTTGATTGTTGTCAGTTGTTCTAACAAGGATATATTATCTCCCTTCTCTCCAAATTGATTGTGAAGGGCCATGCACAAATGGTCCCAATTCTAGATGGATCCCGTGGTTAGACTCATGAACCACTATAGAGCTTTACCCTTAAAAGATGAAGCCAAAAACTTGACCGCAACATCCATTTCAACGATCTCATGAATTACACAGACATTTGCAATATCCTGGATGTGATCAATTGGGGTCGTCTGGTTCTCTCCAGTAAAATATGGAATGTTTTTCAATGTTGTAATTAGAATAGTATTTTGTGCATTGAGAACCAAATGAGCTGCTGCCGCTGAAGTTAACATAGGGGTTGGGATGTGCCATTCTAATCAACTAGAGGACTCTATTCGATTGAATGAAGGGTCTACAAGGTGGAGGCATTTAAATTTTCCTTTTTCATGGACATGGAGACCTTTGGGATCCTCTTCCTCATCCTACTCTATCTTGGGATAAATGTAGATAAACAAATAGTCCCTCGTCTCTGGTTGTTGACCTTGTTTGTATTTTTCTCATGAACTTAGTAAGCTTGGACTACTGGAACCAGTGTATTCTACCTCTCTTGGATTTTCCAGATGTGGAATTTTAGAGCTTATTAAGAGTTGGGGACTCACAACAAGTGCACATCAATCTTGCTGCAATAGAAATGGAGACTTCCTGTCCCCACCATGCGTGCCAAAACTATTGATGCGGAATCAAAACACCCCACGAATGTCTACAACTAGATGGGGTTGAGACTCTCATTGTGATTGCATGACATGGAGCTTCTCCCAAAGTGTGGGAATTTACAAATCGGGGAATATCTCTCGATGAAGGATGGATCATATTCCTCTGTTTAGGTGCACACGTTCAGATTGTAGAGGGTCTACTCTAATCCTATTCTAATTTTCCAAGGAGACAAGGTTGAGGAGGTACAAGAAATAAAACCTAATCTAACAGAGGTGATGCACCAAAGGAATGTTGAACATTTGCATTTATTTTAAACACAAACCATTAAAATTGGACATAATATCTATGCACATATGACCAAACTTGCAATGAGGGATTAGGAAGAAGCAATTAAACATAAGAGAGGGTTGAAATTATCCATAGACTTATACTATTGCTCTAAGAGATGATACGAGTGCATTACAAGTGCCAAGAGACATAAATTGCATTAAAATTTTGATGTAGGGGTTTGAGACTCCATGAATTCAAGCTGTAGAAGCGAGAGAAAAGGGGAGGGTGCAAGAGCGAGAATGTCCAAACTTTTAGAAATTACCTCTCATGTACAATATATAGGAAAAATGAGAGAGAAAAGAGGGAAAATTTTGAACCTTGTTTCAACCACCCTTGAAGGAGCATTGACCCCTTCCACAATGATGAGTCTTGCTGCAACACCCATGCTCCCATCATTATTCCTTGTTGGGAAAGTGTTGTCACCCTCAAAATTACCCTCATTTTTCAAGTCAAGTTTCAAATTTTTTGAGATGGTGCCTGTTATCCCAATTTTACCCCGAGAGAAATTGGTCAAACATGATATTGCATAGGAAAAATGGAAGGCTCAGCCCAATTTTGTGGACTCACAATCGACCCCAAAACCAAGTCCGAAGCAAGTAGAGCTCAGTAAAAGAAAAATGGAAAAAGGTAGTGTTCATCAAGGCCTGAATCGGCTAAGTATAGAAGGACCGCAAAAGGGGCCACCTGCCTCTTCAAAAAAATTTGGTATGGTCCACAAATGCAGAGACCCCAAACGTGTGCAGGCCCTCAATGTGTCCAAGGTTCGGGAAAGGGACATAGCCGGATGTTTAATCAACTAAGTACTGAGAGGGTCGAAAGAAGCCTCCATGTGCCTCAATGGTGCAAATTCAGAAGTGAGAACCAAGGGATAAACTAGAAATGAGTGTCACCCCTCCACGTGGTTAGAGCCTCAAAAAAAGTTAAATCATCCATTAAAAATTCTAAGGCTAGTGGACAGTGCCACTTGTCTCATCGGCACACCTTCGAGGGTCGAAGCAAAAGGTGGTTCCGCAAACAAGCGCTAGCTCTCCACATGTCTAGGGTCCAATAGATGTCAAAAGGGGTAAAACTAGCCATTGAATTAGCTAAGTATAAAGAGCTAGCAGAAGCCTCCATGTGTCCCAATGACGCACCTCCAAAGGCCAAGTTCAATTCAAGATCCTAAGTGAGCGTAGACTCTCCACGTGTCTCATCGGTGTAACTTCAAAGCCACGGCCCAAAGAGAGACCCTGAAATAGTGCCAGCCCTTCATGTGTCCTAGGTTCAAAAAGGGGACACCGGCCATTGAAAATTCCAAGCTTGGGATAGGCCAAAGGAAGCTTAGTGTGTCATCTTGGTGCATTTTCAAGGTCAAAATTTGGAGGCGGTCCCCAAACAAGCACTAGCTCACCACATATCCCAGGTCCAAAAGGGAATAGAGTTGTCCTTTGGAAAGTCCAAAGTATGTAAAAGCCTCCATGCATCCAAACGACGCTCTTTGAAAGAAATTTTTGGGGGTAGTTCAAAAACATGCACCAACCCTCAACATGTCTTAGGTCGGAAAGAACATCTCTGCGCTTAATGTAGTGATTTAGGAAAATACAAAGGAAATATTGCATGCCTATGGACAATGCCACGTGTCAGTTTGGCATAAATTTAGGAGTAAAAAGAGGGGGTGAAATCTTAAGATGCACAAGGTCACCACATGATCCTTGTATGGACTGACCCCTTCACATATTGCGAGCCCACGTTAAACACCCAATCCAACACCTTCAGACAGCCATTTCTTTCAACAAAGAGCTTAGAATTGAGTGGTAAAGGACATTTCAGAGAGCTCCCAGTAACTGCTACTCACCCGCCACCATTAATGATCTAGTCTACCATTTTTGAGGTTGTCAAGTCTCTCACCTAACGCCATGGAAAAATAAAATATTATTTTCAGTGGGATTTGATGGCCGGGTATCTGGGAAATGTCTTTCAAGCCATTAATATGAGATCTGATTGCTTCAACTACCCATATCTGGTCTGATCTTCCATCCTTCCTTCTTTAACATGCCAAAGACATGCAGAACCAGATTTGATAGATTGTAGGTGGATTTATAGGGGCATTGATGGTTGGTGGTTGAGATTCCAAATCAGATTTTCTTCCTTCTCTTCTTCTCCTCTTTTCTCTTCATCTATAAATGTAAGAGCTCGGCTCATTGCAAAGGGTTGGACTCTAATACTTTGAAGTGAAATTATAATCAAAAGTAAATCAATACGAATGTTTTTCCCCCTTTCTCTATCTTCCTCCATTGTCCCTTCTTGTTTACCTGAATTTTGTGGATCATTTATCTTACTGTGATAAGAAAATTTATGTTATTATTGATATGATTTATAGAAATTTGTGTCATGGAATGATATATTATGACGTGAATGTGAATTATTTTGTTTTATATCATTCTTTCTCAATGACGTATAGGGTTATCCTATACTATCTATATTTCCTAAAAAATCTTGTTACATTCTCGCTCTTTCCTTTCTTGATTTTTCCATTCATTTGTATTGATAATCTATTTTGGTATAAAAGCATTTCAAGATGTCTAAGGTCCATCCTTAAGATGAAAGTTGTACATTTGTATATAAGCTTTCCTATTTGCTTTCAATAAGGGAATCTTTCCCATAAAGAGGAGGGACTTGTTTTTCACCCGAATGTGGTTTTGTTAAAGTGCCATTTTAAAGCCCAACAATATTTGGTGAATCGGATGGGGATTTTGTTTCAACGTATCCCTTTCTAAAACAACTTCAAGATCATTTTTTTATGGCGACTCTACAATATACATGTGGGAATAAATCTCTCGGGGTTGAAGATTATCATTTTCAACTTTTGGAGAAACAAAACTTCTCTCTTCTTCTAGCAAGAAGGAACAAAGGAACTCATTCTATAAGCACACCTCCTATTAAAGACAAAAATTCCAAGAATAGCATTCCTCCAGAATAACTCAGCCCTAATCTTCTTTCTCTAATACTTGTTGGTGTTTCAGTTCCCCTTCAAAAATCTTCCCATAGATGACAACACCTCTGCCTTGGGGACAATGGATTGGGCCTCTTACTCTTCCTCAACCATTGCATGAGTTTCCCAGGAGTATTAGGAAAATTATTCCTAAATTCTGAGGTGATGGGAACGTACACCCAGATGAACACATCATAGCCTTTATCTTTGCATGTGGGATTCTTGGGATTGAGCATGAAGATGTTCTGTCAGGGATCTTTGTAGAAACATTGGAGGATAATGTTTCTAATTGGTTCTATCATCTTCTTCTTGGTTCAATTACCTATTTTGACCACCTTGACAACTCAATTTGAGAAACATTTCAAACCTATTAAATATGTGCATGTTGTTTTGGCTCAAATTTCTCATATTACGAAGGAACCACAAGAGCCCATGAGAGAATTTGTGGCCAAATTCAACAACCTCATTCATAAAATTCTACTGAACACTCATCCGTAGATCGAATCCAAAAATTCTTCTTCCTCAATGCTCGATTACAAGTAAGCCATGCTCTAAGGAGAGCTAACCTTGCGACTCTAGATATTGATCATCGTTTGGCTATCAATGTTGAAGATGTGTTGGTGCTCAGTTTGATCTCACCCTGTTTGTCCTTTAAATTCTTCAGTTTTTGGGATCTTTCATATTTTCTATCTCCCCATGTTGATGCGTGAAATCTCTATCCTTCATTTGGTTTCCATGATCAGTCCTTTCCTTTGGTCAAGGATCACATTAAGTTTAGAATTTGTTTTTCGTTCCTTTATCCATGTGAAATAATTTGTAACTTGGGCGTAATTTCTGGTTTTTCCTTCCTCTCATTTTTCCACAGTCACATCTTATTTTCCTTGTCAATTTTGTCCCAAGATTTATGGAAACATGGTCTGTCGATTAGATGCACTTCACAGGGAACTTTGAAACTCTAAGGCCCACTTGACTCAAGTATTGGACACATGGAAGGTCGACACTCATTAGAGGATTCACCTCTTGGTTTAAACTTTGGAATTACACCATGGAGACATGTGGAGGTTTTTGCTAGCCCCGCCCATACTTAAACATTTTTATACGATCGTTGCGGCTTCATCGGACCATGCAAAAGTGGAGGGCCGATGCTCATTTGAGTATCCACCTCTGGGTCCCATCTTAGTAGTTATGCCAAGGAGACACATGGTAATACCATGGTTGTTTGGGGTCTTTGATTTTGGGCACCATCTCAAAGTTACACCAGGGAGACACATGGAGGATTCCGCTAGCTCCTTTCTATACTTAAACTTTTCAACCAACTTTCGAGGCACGGACACGTGGAGGGCCCACTCCTTTTTGGGAACTAGCCCCCGAGTTTTAGTTTAAAAGAGAGCCGAAAGGACATGTGGTGAGCCCACACTCATTTGGGGTCTATGTTTTTAGCACCATATCAAAAGAGCTCCATGAAGACACATGGAATATTCCTCTCACTCTGCCCTTACTTGGACTTTTCAACGGCCAAGGAAAAATGTCTCGAGACCCTAGACACATGGTGCCTTCTACTAGTCCTTAAACTTTTGCAGCTCTGTCGGACTAAGACACGTGGTAAGACCACGCTTGTTTGGGGTCTCTATTTTTGGGCATCATATCAAAAGAGTTCCATGAAGACATGCAGAGGCTTCCTCTATCTCCTTTTATATTGAGACTTTTTAAAGGCCAAAAGGTGATTTTCTTGGGCCCAGGGCACGTGGAAGGCCCGCGTTTGTTGCAAAACTTGCCTCATACCTCAACTCTATTGTTGCACTAAGAAAACACGTGGACGGATCTAATATAAAGTTGGGAAGGGGCATAATAAATGGTTGTTTTGCATTGCACTTGTTTTTCCACCATTTTTTCTCCGAGACTCTTGGAAATGTGAATACGCACTGGTTTTCATCATTTTTGATTCAATTCCTTTTCATTTTAGCTTTCAAAGTGCAATTGAATGGATTCAAAGCTTAATTCACAAGTCAAAGGACTATAGAGACTGATATTTTAAAGTTAAAAATGTGAATTACAAGGAAAGCTAGATGTAGAGCGAGTTGCAAAGGAAAGAATGGGGAAAGGATGAAAAATGTGTTACTTCAAGGGTGAAAAGGATTGCCTATCGATCCATCTATACAAGGCCATAGAAAAATGATTAAAACGAGGATTTCTCACATGAAAGAATAAGAGGAATGATTAGAAGGAGTGTCAAAAAGTTGTGGCATGACATCCTAGTCATTAGTCAAGGGTATGAGAACCATGATCGGTTCCTAATTTGTCCACCTAACAACTTTTGAGTATGAATTTGTTAAATGTTGCTTTCGAGGTAAATTGGCAACAAGAAAATATTCCTCGAATATTTTTATTTTTGGGGGAAATTTTGGAATGAGTGAGTAAATGAAATGTATAAATGCAATGAGAATACTCTTGGAAATGGTCGAGGTTGAACTTTTAAGAGAAAATTTGTGGAATCCCATCTTCCTAGAGACCAATCTAAGAAACTTGTTAATTTTCGGTGTTTTAGATTTCAATCGAGTCAAGTTGGTTCTGAAGTGTAGAGCCATTGACAAGCTCACGAGACTGTTTGAAAGAAACTTTCCCTCTTTGATGAATCTAATCAACTTCGAATTAATCTATGTCAATCTTGGGAAAATTTATGTCTTCTCTATTTCGAATATCTCGTAAATAGTTTTTCTTCTTCCAATTGCAATATTTTGTTAAATTCCTCCGAATAAGATAATATCTCATCCCTATGATAGTTTAGTGGCATTTGCAATTTCATTACAAGAAGAGCCTTCATCCTCTAAGGAGAGAAATAATTTAAAATCACTTTCTGTCATTTATTGATAAAGATTATCTATAATCCTTTGAGTAAGGAACCGGGGGTCTCTAAATGTTTAATTGAGTCTTTAGGTCGATCCTTCATCCTAAATTCTTGAATATTGAGTGAAATCGTGCAAATATCCCATTTAATCTCCCACAAAATGAAGCATTTTGTCATTTAGTTTTCCAAATGTTTTGAAGCTTCTCAATCCTATTTAATCTCCCAAAAAATTATTCAAAACAATAAATCCTACCCGAACTACCCTGTTTGACTGTATGTCCAAAAATGTATAAATTCTACGATTAAACTATGTAGAAGCAATCAAGATTCCATAATGTCTCTAGTAACCTTATCTCTATTTAGAAAATATCACCATTCTTTAGAAGTGATAACTCGTGAGATTGAAATTGTGGTTCATTGATCATATTTTCTCGGGGTCTCCTTTTGAATTTGTGCAAAGAAGGATATCTTCATTCTCCTTCAGCGACAAAGGTTATAAAATGGATCCTCTCAACACAGGTCAAAAACAACAACCTAAAATAGTGAGGATAGATCAAATCCTCGGTGAAGGTCTTATCCATTTATCCGATCCCTGAGTGATAAAGAGTTAGATGAATCCCCCCTGCTACAAAACGAATCATAATATGATCTTTATGTCTCTCAGTGTCTTGCTAAATTAGTGATGTTGCATGGTTTTCCAAGGGAGAATCAATTTCGATACCAACACCCCATTGGTGCCGCTACCAGGGACTATTTAAACAAATTTGTTCACATAGGAACCCTGGTAATGTTTCTTTCATGATCTAAGTGCAAATACATTGTTGAAACATCATCCTGTGTCCCGATTTTTAAGAATTGAGCAAAGTTACAATTTCTATGTGTAATATTTCCAGTTTTTGTTGGTTTTTGCACTAAGTTTACATTACCAATGATAAATACGGGTAAAGGAATGTCATATATGTGAATATTTGCGTGAATTTAGTGGTGACAGACATTTGACAGACCAATTTTAGTGCATTTGCACAACTAAGGTTAAAATCCTTAGTGACGAATCCATTTTGACTTAACTTTTGATAAATGCTAGTGTCTTAACCTCTCTCAATTGAAATTTATCTTTAATCTCTTGAATATTGAAGGAATAAGATCTTTCTTCGTTAAAGACCCCGCTTTAGAAGGTTTTTTTAGAGCTAGGAAAGACAAATTTTGAAGGAAGAATAATATGGAAAGCTATTGGAAATCATGAATCAAGAAAAGAGTTATCAATTATGGAAACCGATCATCCTATCATTGAAGACTAAAATAATTCCTCAAGTGATTCTCGAATAGGGTAGTCTTTTTGTAAATCTAAATTCTACATCGAAGATGGGCCTTCTTTTGTATTTTAAAAATTTACATGTCATTTTGTCCTTGTGTTCTCTAAAGGCGATAGGATCGTCCAAGAAATAGATTTTTAGAGAACATTCATTCGAGAATTGTATTCTGTACCCCACAAACCCCTCACTCCTCATCATTCTATTTCTCCTTTAAGATCACCTCCCTAAAAAATATGGCCAAGCCCCCACCTAGACCTCTATTTTTGTGAACACTTTTGGTCATATAGATTTCAGAGGTATGGTTGGATATCCAAATCTTTGTGCCCAAGATGTTAGAAATATATTTCCTAAATTTCAAGGAAATAATGATATTACTTGTGATCAACACTTAATTATTTTTATCAATATGATGGAAGAATTTGAGATTGAATTTAAGGATGTGTACATAAAGTTGTTTATTCATAATTTAAAGGAGGATGCATGGGACTAGTTTAAATCATTGCCAAACAACTCCATAGATTAATGGAAAGAAATTAAGAATGCTTTTAGATTGCAATATGGACACAAAAGCAGATGATGCTAAGTTTCTTTTATCACAATTTAAAAATATAAAAAAGAATCCAAATGAGTCTGTTCATGACTTCAATACAAGGTTCAATAAGACCCTAAATAGGCTACCTATGATCCCGAGGCCACGTGATGTTTCATATTTAATAAAATAATCTGATTCTTTTGATAATAAGTTTACTTATTATTTAAGGGATAAGAACCCAACAACATTGAGCCAGGCCTTCACCATGGCTTTACAGATTGAAAACAATATCAAAGCAATTGGTAAACCTCCTAAGAGAGAAGGCATCAAGCTAATGAATCCAGATAATCCTCAGTCAAGTAAAGTTGTGGATCTAGAGGAGGTTGTAAAAAAATTGGCTAGAGCTATTAAGGAAATATCCTATAAACTGGCTAGAGAAGATAAGGGGATTGGACAAGATTCCCAAGGTCAAGAAATATTTGCAAATCATCCTAGGGGTGATCAGAGATATGATGAAAGAGGAAAAGGACTCATGGGATCGGAAATAGATAGCCCCAACCCAAGGAAAACAAATTGGTACGCTGATCCTTTGACTACCAGAGTTGTTGTTGTGGAAGAAGCCAATGAAATTAAGTGGTGTGATATATATTTCTTGCCACATACCATATGTGATGAAGAAAAATAAGTTGAGGAAGTTGATGATGACACTAATGATGATGTGTACATGATGGGGTTTTCTACAAGATCACAGCAAGGAGAACACTCGACTTAATTAATCGGTTCCAAAACTACTAGATATTTCTACGTATTGCGTCCATCGGGTATCAGCCCTTCCACACTCTAATACTTTTGAAATAGATATGATACGGGCTTTTGAATTCCATAGTAATGATTTGGAATACTTAAGGGCATTAATGATTAAAAATTATGATGGAGGAATCCCTTCCGAGGAGGATAGGTTGTTGTTAATGAATGTTGTAGTTGGGCATGAAAATTGTAAAAAACTAGCGGGAAAGTTGTCAAAGGAGCGGGCCTTAGGCCAAACCAAAAACTCCGGTACTCACAAATATCTCAAAATAAATTCCTAAGAAAGATACATCTGGAAAAATCCTTATGTCCCCAAGTAGAACTGGTATCCCCCATGCTTAGACCATGAAAAATATTGTGCCATCGGATGATTTTCTCAGTCTTCCTCCAAATACTGCCTTGCCCAGATAAATTCCTTATTAAATTTCCCAAGTCTCAAGTCGATCAAGATTTTATTCCAATTTTTGAGATGCTTAGGATTCCTAAGCACAAGAAAAGATCCTTTAAGTATTTGGGATTGAAAGAAGAAAATATTACCCAAGGTAAAAATGTAAACAATGTTGAGACTCCTCCTACCATTGCAGAGTTATAAAAACCCCAAGTGCTGGAAGAACTAGGTGAGCCATGTGAATTATATTTGGGAACATCCTTAGTTGAGTCCTAGCTGAATGTAGATCCATTTTTCACTACTCTGATTATTGGGGACAAGTTGTTACACAACTGTATGTTTGATTCTGAGCATCATGCAATGTTATTTGTCTTGAGGTCATGAATGAATTAGATATCAAATTGACATCAGCTTATAGGAAGTGCACTTCCATGGTTTCTAGAAAGGTGCAATGGTTAGATGTGTCAAGGGTTTGATAGTGCAACTTACAACATACCCAGGCAAGAACTTAAAACTAGATGTTGTTATTATTGATTGCCTTACAAAATGGGGAATGTTGTTATCAAGAAAATGGGCTACTAGTGTGGGTGGGAGTGTCCAAATGGATATGTATTTTGCTATTATACCTATTGAGGAAGCGTTGTAAAGTTGTATGGTGAAAAGAAGATGCTATATCAAATTGAGGATCTCAATAATGATTCCTATGAAGTGTTATACACTAAAACTAATGCATATAACTTTGTTGGATTTGCTGATGGTAAAGAACATGAAATTGAGAAATGTAAGTCTCTCAATCAAGTAAGTTATTCTTGGAATTTTTTGTTTGATGGGGCTTGCTTTAAATTTTGAAATGGTGATGGTATTGTTCTAATATCTCTAGGATGGGAAGATTTTTTTCTTTTAAACTCAACTTTGAGTGCACTATCATATTGCTTAATATGAAGCACTATTATTGGGTCTAAGAATTGCATGGAAATATGGTATTAGAGACATCATTGTTAAAGGAGATTTAGAGCTAATTGTCAAGCAGGTTAGAAAACTGTATGCAACAAAAAATCAGAAAATGAAGCAATATAAGCATGTAGTCTAGGATTTCATTGAGATGTTTGACTGCTTCAACATAATGCATCACAATAGAAAGTACAATACTCTTATAGACAAATTGGTTGTATTGGGGTCCAGATTTGAAAATTGTGTTGTATCCCCCTATTGTGAGTATAATATTGAGGTATTGACTAGGCCATCTATTCCTAACAATGTTAAAAATTGGAAAGTGTTTGAAGACGATGCCCAGATGCAAAGGTTTTTGTAGAACCAAGGAGAATTTGCTGATCATCTTATTTATTGGGAGCCAATGGTTTGTGCAGGCTAATGGAAAGGAGACTTTATTTGGCAAAGACATCATTCAGTTGAAGACTAATACTATCCCCATAGGTTTGGTAGCACTTGAATAAAACTTTGATAATGTTGATTGCATTTTCAATAGACACATGTCATCCTTGAGGGATGTTGAAGAATAGGAGCTAGGCACAAAGGATAAACCAAGTAAGATCTGGTTAGGTAGCATTCTAAGCAAGGAAGAAAAGCAATCATATGTCCAATTATTGATGAAATACCAGGACTTCTTAGCATGGTCTTATTTTGAACTGAAAGCATATAGAGAGGTTCTTTTCTAGCACAAAATACCCTTGGAAGCTTCTGCCAAGCCTATTAGGTAAAAATAGAGGCCAATCAATCCACTCCTTTCCCTAAAGATGCAAGAAGAATTGAAAAAATTGAGGGATGGAGGAATCATACAACCCACAAGGTACTCATCATGGGTTGTAAACTTGGTACCTGTCAGAAAGAAGAACGGAGATATAAGGTTGTGTGTGGACTTTAGAAACTTGAATAAAGCATCAATGAAGGATAACTACCCTCTGCTAAATATGGACAATATGTTATAATTGGTTACTAGTTCGGAATTGTTATCCACCTTGGATGGTTTTTCTAGATATAACTAGGTAGTTGTGAAGGAATCAGAGAAAATCAAGACTACCTTTACCACTCCTTGGGGAACATATGTATATGTCAGGATGCCTTTTGGTCTAATGAATGCTAAAGAAACTTTCTAAAGAGAAATGAATGTAGCTTTCTCGGCTATATTAATGATATCATTGTTGTATATCAATATGATGTGATTGTTTTATCTAGGAAGAGGACTGACCACCTATAGCACTTATAAAAATGATGTTAAGATGCGGGAGTATGGTATTTTACTAAATCCCAAGAAGTGTCATTTTGGAGTTTACAAAAAAAAAGATGCTTGGACACATTATGTCAAAGGAAGGGGTAATGATTGATCCTAAGAGGGTAGAATCCATCAAAAAGTACCTATTTCAAGAACCAACCCGAAGGGAATTCAATCCATTTTTGGGAAGATTAATTTTATTAGGAGATTTATCTCTATTTTTTTAACTAACTATCCCAATCACTAGCATGCTGAAGAAAGACCAAAGTATCAAATGGGAGGAAGCATCTATTAAATATTTTACTAGGATAAAAGAAGCATTAAAGAATTCCCTGTTTTAGTAGCTCCAAATTATAAGAAGAATTTCCAAATGTTTTCTTTTGCTTGAAAAGTACTATTGCATCTATGTTGTTGCAGAAGGATGATGAGGGAGCTGAAAGACCAATTGCCTTTTTCAGTAAGGCATTATAAGGAGCTGAGCTAAAGTATACTATCATGGAGAAGCGAGACATTTGCTTTGGTAAAAGAAACAAAGGTCTTTAGACCATATATTCTAAGTTCTAAAGTCATTTCTTATGTTCCCCATACCATGGTGAAAGATATCCTATTAGAAATGGAGGTTTCAAGCAAGAGATGCCGATGGGTAAACAAATTACAGAATATGATATGGATATCCAAAACAAAAAAATTGGTTAGAGGTTTGGGCCTAGAAAAACTTATGGTAGATAGTAATCTAAAGACAATTGACGTAAATGAAGTTGAAGAAGAAAGGATGAATGTCCTTGAAAAATTGATAAATTTTTAATGGTACAAGGACATCATTTTTTATCTCAAACATTTACAGTGCCCTGAACATTTGAGAAAGAATCAGAAAAGAGCACTTAAGTTAGCTTCCAAAAATATGTCATTACTGATTTTGGATTAGCTTGGAAGAACCCTAAGGGAGTTCTCTTAAGATGCATTACTGAAGATGAAGCCCCTAAAATAATTACTGATCTCCATGGAGGATTTTGTGGGGGAATTTTTCTGGAAGAGTCACAACTCATAAAATCTTAAGGGCTGGTTATTGGTGGCCAACTCTTTTCAAAGATACAACTCTATTGGTAAGGAAATGTGAAAGTTGCCAACGCTTTTCTGTAAGACTGAAAGCTTCAAGCTTCGTTCATTTGTAGCATGTATAAATTGAATCCCCATTTAGGAAATGGGGAATGGAATTCATTGGTGAACTTTCAGATCCTTTAAGTGCCAGCATAATTGGATTCTAGTAGCCACTAATTATTTCACTAAGTGGGTGGAGGCAATCCCCATCAAGAAGGAAACTCACCAAATTGTCATGGATGTTATCCTAAATTATATCATCTACAAATTTGGGGTACGTACCAATATAATTGTTGACAATGCCATGAAATTTAGAGATAAACCTTTGGTGGCCATGTGTCATGAATATGGGATCAATTTGACACATGCTTCTAATTATAATCCCCAAGTAAATTGATAAGCAGAGTCCAGAATACAAATCTATTGAAGATAATTAGAAGAACTTTGGATTTGAACAAAAGGAAGTGGGGTGAGTAGTTGAAGTTTGTTGTTTGGGCTGATCGAATCACTGTTAAATGAGCTACTGGAAAAATCCCATTTGAGTTGGTGTATGGAACTCAAGCTCTGCTTCCCCTACATATGCAATTGTCTTCATTTCAATTTCTTCAACAACTAGAAGATCAAGAGGTTAGTCCCTATGATGCTCGCATAAATCAGATTGTTGAGTTAGATGAAGAAATAAGGGCATCCCATCAGAGGCATGTAAAATTCAGAGAGAAATTGAAGAATTTGTTTGATAAGAAAGTGACTCCAAGAGCTTTTAGTGTGGGATATCTTGTGCTATTGTGGGATAGCAGGAATGAGGATAAGGGAAAAGATGGAAAGTTTGATGCATTATGGATGGGACCTTATTCAATTGACATTCGAATTGGTGAACATACCTTCTTCTTAAAAAGACCTAGATGGGGAGTTACTTGAATTGCTGTTAATGGCGGTATCTCGAAAAATTTCCATGACTGATTTCTTAGAATCAAGGTATACACCATTGTACAATGTATAGTCTTTTAGTTTCTTTTTTCTCTCATGTTTCTATTTTTGTTTCATCTTTGTCCTTGGTAGCCGTTATGTTGGTTTCTCGGTTCCTCCTTGGGGAGTTGGTTATTATTGTTCTACTCTAAAAGTTTTTTTTAACTCCATTTCCAAATGGTTTATTTTTGGCACTTGGTCTGATATTTGTTCTTATGAACCTCACAATGAGTGCCCATCCTCGATTCGAGCTGATGTTGGTGCTCATTTTTATCTCACTCCATTTTTCTTTGAAATTCTTTAGTTTGCGGGCTCTTTCATATTTTCTATCTCCCAATGTTGATGCGTGAAAGCTCTATCCTTCATTTGGTTGCGATGATCATTCCTTTCTATTGGTCGAGGATCACATTTTAAGTTCATAATTTATTTTCCATTCCTCTATCCATGTGAAAGAATTTGTAACTTGTGCATGATTTCAGTTTTCCTTCCTCCCATTTTTCCACGATCACGTCTTGTTTTATCTATCAATTCTTTTCCCAATATCTATGGAAAGGTGGTACATTATAATTATATGTGGCTTAGTGGGGCACTTTTAAACTCTAAGGCTGCTTCAACTCAAGTCTTAGACATACGGTAGGCCGACGCTCATTTTAGCATTCACCGCTTGGTTTGACCTTTGGAATTGCCCATGAACACATGTGGAGGTTTCCGCTAGCCCTGCCCAGACTTAAATTTTTTTCAAACGAACGGTGTAGCTTCGTCGGACTATGGACACATGGAGTTCCGAACTCATTTGAGGATCTACCTCTGGGTCCCACCTTAGCAATTGTGCCAAGGAGACACGTGGTAAGCCCGCACTCGTTTGGGGTCTCTGCTTTTGTGCACCATCTCAAAGTTACACTAGGGAGACACGTGGAGGCTTCCACCGATGCTTTCTATAGTTAAAATTTTCAACCAACTTTACGAGGCCTAGGACATGTAGAGGGCCCACACCTATTTGGGAACTTGCCCCTGAGTTTTATTTTGAAAGAGCACCGAAAGGACATGTGGTGAGCCTACGCTCATTTTGGGTCTCTATTTTTCGGCACCATATCAAAAGAGCACCATGAAGACATGTGGAAACTTCTACTCACTCTTCCCTTGCTTGGAATTTTTCAATGACAAAGGAAAACTATCTCGGACCCCGAAACATGGTGCCTTCTATTGGTCCTTAAAATTTTGTAACACTCGCGGACCGAGACATGTGGTGAGCTGTCCTCATTTGGGGTCTCTATTTTTGGCACCATATCAAAAGAGCACAATGAAGACATGTGGAGGTTTCTACTGACTCCTTTTATATTGAGACTTTTCAAAGACAAAAAGGCATTTTCTTGGGCCAGGGGCACGTGGAAGGCCCGCACTTGTTTGAAAATTTGCGTTTGTACCTCACCTTTGTAGTTGCACCAAGGTAATGTTGTAAATATCTCCCCCTCGGGTAGATATAGACAAGCAAAATAATATGGAAAATAAAAGGGTGCATGAAAATGGATGTTGACATGTAAATGGATGCGCCAAAGCACAAGTAAAGGGCGCATGACACGAGTGTCGACATGGAAAAAGTCACGCCCTTGGCGTAGGTAAATGGCGCACGACACATAGTGTTGACATGGAAAAATTCGCACCCTTGGCGCAGGTAAGTGGCACACGACACAGAGTGTCGACATGGAAAAAGTCGCGCCCTTAGCGCGAGTAAATGGCGCACGACATAGAGTGTCGACATGGAAAAAGTCGTGACCTTGGCGCAGTAAATGGCGCATGACACGAGTGACGAGAGTTACGACATAGGTAAATGGCACCCTTGGCATAGGTAAGAGAGTGACGACACAAACATGGATGCACCAAGGTGCACCTTCGGGAGGTGCAACAATTTGGCCCGACAGGAGGTAGACCACAGCGCGAGATATTCAGATGGCCATAACTTTTGATTGGGAGCTCGGATTCATGCAAGGTTGGACTTTTTGGAAAGCTTACAAGGTCCTCTACCCAATAATTGGGTGGGAACAAGTTCTTAAAAATGTAAAATACATTTCACCATTTTTTTGGGTTTTTTAGGGTTCTCACCTACCGTCATAATGAGATGAATTAAATGCAATCTAGAGGTGGTTGGGGTAGGTTTGGAATTACTCTCTCTTCCCTCTCTCATTCTTCCTATAAATTGTAAGGAGGGGATTCTTTCTAAAGGTTGGACATTTTGTTTTTGCCCCTCCCTTCTTCTCTCTGGCAGGTGAATTTGTGGAGTTCAAACCTCCCATTTGAAACTGTAATGTAACCTTGCCTCTTGGCATTTTGCAGTGTGTTGTATCAATATTTGGAGCAAATTAATACATGTCTATGGATGATTCTCAACCCTCTCTATGTTCATTTGCATCCTCCTGATCTTTCACTTGTGAATGCTTATCATGCATGATCTTGCATTGCGTTTTTATGGTTTGTGTTTATTGGCAAGACAGTGTTTTTCATTCCTCGGTGCATCACCTTTGTAGTTTAGGTTTTATTTTTATCCATTTTCTTACCTTGTCTCCTTGGAAAGTTATATTAGGTTTTGATGAAACCCTCTGCATTTTCTACATGTGCATCTAAACAGAGGAATAGGAACCGGCCTTCATCCGGAGAGCTTTTCCGATTTCGCAGGTCCCACACTTGGGAAAAGCTCCATGTTATCTGCAATCACCTGCCGAGAGTCTCAACCCATCAAGTTGCGGACATTCGGGGTGCTGCGATTCATCACCAATAGGTAACATGTGGATGACTCTAATGTAAAGTTGAGAAGGGTCAGAATCAATGATTGTTGTGCATTGCATCCATTTTTCTGTAATTTTTGCTCCAAGACTCCTAGAAATGTGAATACGCACTATTTTTCCTTTTTTTTGTTGTAATTCCTTGTCATTTTTCCCTACAAAGTACAATTGAATGGATTCAAAGCTTAATTCTTGAGTCCAAGGACTGTAGATACTTGATATTTTAAAGCTAAAATGGCTTGAGAACTTGCAAAAATGTGAATTACCAAAGAAGATGGGCGCAGAGAAGAGTTATAGAGGAAAGAATGGGGAAAGGATGAAAATATGAAGGTTGCATGCACAAAGGATGAAAAATGTTTTGCTTGAAGGGTGAAATGGATTTCTGTCGATCCAATTATACAGAGCCACTAGAAGATGATTAAAACGGGATTTATCACATGACCCATTAAAAGGAATTATTAGAAGGACTTTGGCGAGTTTTGGCATGACATCCTAGTCATTTTTGAGGGTATGCAAAATGTGATCAATTCCTAATTTATCCACTGGAAAATTGAGTATGAATTTGTTAAATGTCACTTTCTGAGGCAAATTGGCAGCAAACAAAGGTTCCTCAAATATTATTCTTTTTGGGGAAATTTTGGGATGAGTGAGAAAATGAAATGTATAAATGCAATGAGAATACTCTTGTAAATGGTCGGGGTTGAATTTTTAGGATAAAATTTGAGGAATCCCATCTTCCTGAGAGACCAATCTGAGAAACCTATTAATTTCCGGTGTTTTAGATTTTAATCACGTAAAGTTGGTTACGAGTGTACAACCATTGAAAATATTTGAGTCTATTCAAAGAAACTTTCCTCTGCTGATGAATCTAATCAACTTTGAATTAATTTGTGTCAATATTGGGAAAATTTGTGTCTCTGCTTTATTTTAGAATGTCTCGCGAATAGTTTTTCTTATTCGTATATTAATCTTGTGTTAAAGTCCCTTCGAATCACATAGGATCTCTTCCTTGTGATAGTTTAGTGGCATTTTTAATTCCATTACAAGAATAGCCTTCATCCTGTAATGATATAAACAATTTAAAATAACTTTACTTGTCATTTTTGATAAATATTGTTTGTAATCCTTTGAGTGTATCTTAGGCATGAGGAACTAGGGGTATCTTAATGTTTAATTGAGTGTTTATCTCGATCCTTTGTGTTAACTTCTTGAAGATTATGTGGAACCGTGCAAAATTGGGCCTCCATCGATGCACACCTTCCAGTTGAAGGAATATTTTAGATATTATGAAGCATTATGTCATTTAGTTTTTCAAATGTTGTGAACGCTTCTCAAAGATATGGTATAATAAAGTTTATCCTATTTAATCTCCCACCAAAATTATTCAAAACAATAAATCCTACCTAAACTACCCCTTTTCTCCATGTATGTCCACAAATGTATAAATTTGAATGCCAAAATATGCAAAAGTAATCAGGATTCCATAATGCCTCTAGTAACCTTAGCCTGTTTAGAAAATATCACCATTCTACGAAGTGACAACTTGTGAGAGTTAAATTGTGGTGTATTGATCATATTTTCTCGGGGTCTCCTTTCAAATTTTTGCAAACAAAGATATCTTCAATCTCCTTCACCGACGGAGGTTACGAAACGAGTCTTCTCACCTGGTTGAAAGGCACGACCTAAAGCAATGAGGATAGAAAAAATCCTTAGTGAAGGTGCTATCAATTTATCTCGATGCCCAAGAGACAAAGATTCGACAAGTCCCCTCCTTGCTACAAAAAAACTCATAATATGATCTATCTTTCTCTCAATGTCTTGTTAAATCAATGATGTTTCTCAATTTTCCAAGGGAGAATCAATTTGGATACTAAAACCGATTGGTCTTTGCTTCGAGGACTATTTGAACAAATATATACACATACGGACCACAGTAACATTTCTTTCATGATCTAAGTGCAAATACATTGGTGAAACGTCATCTTGTGTCCCGATTTGTAAGAATTGAGCAAATTTATAATTTATGTGTGTAATATTTGCTAAATTTTTATTGGTTTTTGCACTAATTTTACATCAACAATGATAAATATGGGTAAAAGAAGGTCAGATATGTGAATCTTTGCAAGAATTTAGTGTTGATAGACATTTGATATACCAATTTTAGTGCATTTTCACAACTAAGGCAAAAATCCTTAGTGGTGACTCCATTTTGAATTAACTTTTGATAAATGTCGATGTCTTAACCTCTGTCACAATTGAAATTTATCACTAATCTCTATAAATCCTGAAGGAGGAAGATCTATCTTCATTAAAGACCATATTAGAAGGTTGTTTCCCAGTAGCTTGGGAAAGACAAATTTTGAAGGAAGAAGAATCTAGAAAATTGTTGGAGATTAGGAATCAAGAAAAAATTATCAATTATGGAAACTGATCATCATGTCATTAAAGACTGCAATACTTCCTCAAGTGCTTTTGAATAGGGTAGTCTTTTTGTGAATCTAAATTCTCCACCAAGAGGGGCCTTCTTTTTATTTGAAAAATTTGCATCTTATTTTTTCCTATGTTCTCTAAAGCTGATAAGATCATCCAAGAAATGAGTTTTTAGAGAACATTCATGCTTTGAAATTGCATACCCGTGCCCCATGCCCCTCACTCCTCATCATTATTTTTCTCCTATAAGATCACCTTCGCAAAACAATATGGCCCAGCCCCACCCAGACCTTCATTTTTGTGAACACTTTTTGTCCTATAGATTTTAGAGGTAGGTGGATATCCAAATGTTGTGCCCAAGATGTTAGAAATAGATTGCCTAAATTTCAAGGAAATAATGCTATTACTGGTGATCAAAACTTAAAGCTTTTTATCAATATGAAGGAAGGATTTGAGATTGAATTTGAGGATGTGTACATAAAGTTGTTTATTCATACTCTAGAGGAGGATGGATGGGATTGGTATAAATCATATCCAGAAAACTCCATTGATTCATGGACATAAATGAATAATGCTTTTAGATTACAAGATATGGAGACCAAAAAGAACCTAGGTTTCTTTTATCGAATTTGAAAACATAAAAAATAATCCAAATGAGTCTATTCATGACTTTAGTACAAGGTTTAATAAGACCTTGAATAGGCTACTTGTGATCCTGAGGCCAAGTTATGTTTCCTATATAATAAAATACTCGGATGCTTTTGATAAGAAGGTTGCCTATTATTTAAGGGATAAGAACCCAACAACATTAAGGAAGGCCTTCACAATGGCTTTGTAGATTGAAAACAATATTAAATCAATTGGTAAACCTCATAAGAGAGAAGACATCAAGCTAATCAATCTAGAGAAGCCTCATTCAAGTAAAGTTGTGGATCTAGAGGAGGTTGTAAAAAAAAATTTGGAGTCGTTAAGGAAATATCCTATAAACGGACAGAGAAGAGAAGGGGATTGGACAAGGTTCCCAAGGTAATCATAAAGCACAAGGTCAAGAAATATTTCCAAATCATCGTACGGGTGATCAGATATATGATCACGAGGTGAAGGACTTGTGGGATCGGAAATAGACAACCCCAACCCAGTGAAAAAAAATTGGTGCCTGATCCTTTGACTACCAGAGTTGTTGTGGAAGAATCCAATTAAATCGAGTGGTGTGACAGATGTTTCTTGCCACATGCCCCATGTGATGAAGAAAAATAAGTTGAGGAAGCTAATGATGACACTAATGATGATGTGTGCATGATGGGTTACTCTACGAGCTAACAAGAGGGAGTAACTTTGATTGAATTAATAAATTCCATAACATCTACAAATTTCTTAGATTGTGTCCACTAGGTATTACCCCTTCCTCCATCTCATAATTTTGAAATAGATATGGTACAAGATTTTGAATTTCCTAGTAATGATTTTGAATACTTAAGGGCATTAATGATTAAAAAGTATGATGGAGGAATCCCTTCTAAGGAGGATAGGAAGTTGTTAATGAATGTTGTAGTTGGCCATGAAAAAGATTATAACACTAGGAGTAAAGATTTAAAAGGGGCAAGGCCTTCGGCTAAATGAAAAAATCCATTTCTCACCAATATCTCAAAAGAAATTCCTAAGAAAGATAAATTTGGAAAAATCCTTGTGTCCCGAAGTAGAACTAGTATCCTACTCATGCTCGGACCATAAAAATATTATGCCACCGGATGATTTTTAAGTCTTCCTCTAAATGCTTCCTTGCCCAAAAATGTTCCTTATAACATTTTCCATGTCTCGTAGTCGATCAATATTTCTGTTCCAACTTTTGAGCTTCTTAGGATTCCTAAGCACAAGAAAAGAGCCTTTGAGTATTTGGGATTGAAAGAAGAAAATATTACCCAAGGCAGAAATGTAAACAATGTTGAGAATCCTCCTACCATTGCAGAGTTAGAAAAACCCCAAGTGTTGGAAGAACTAGGTGAGCCACCTAAAGTATATTTGGGAACATCCTTAGTTGATTCCCAGCTGAATGTAGATCCATTTTTCACTACTCTGATTATTAGGGACAGATCGTTACACAACTGTATGTTTGATTCTAGAGCATCATGCAATGTTATGCCTCTTAAGGTCATGAATGAATTAGATATCAATGTGACATAAACTTATTGGAAGTGCATTGCCATTGATTCTAGAGAGATTCTAGTGGTTGGATGTGTCAAGGGTTTGATAGGGCAACTTGCGGCATACGGAGCAAAGAACTTAAAACTAGATGTTGTTATTGTTGACTTCCCTGCTAAATGGGGAATGTTGTTATCAAGAAAATGGGTTGCTAATGTGGGTGGGAGTTTCCAAATGGATGTTTATTTTTCCACTATACCTCTTTAGGGCACAAATAATAAACCACGTAAGATCTGGTTAGGTAGCAATCTGAGAAAGGAAGAAAATTAGTCATATGTCTAATTGTCAAAGAAATACTAGGACTGCTTAGCATGGTATTATTCTAAATTGAAAGCATACAGAGAGGATCTTTTCCAGCATGAAATTCCCTTGGAAGCTTCTACCAAGTGTTTAGGTAGAAACAGATGCCGACCAATCAACTCCTTTCCCTACAGATGCAAGAGGAATTTAAAAAATTGAGGGATGGAGGAATCATATAGCCCACAAGGTACTCATCATGGGTTGCAAACTTTGTACCTATTAGAAATAAGAACAGAGATATAAGGTTATGTGTGGACTTTAGAAACTTGAATAAAGCATCAATGAAGGATAAATAACCTCTTTCAAATATGGAAAACATGTTAGAATTGGTTACTAGTTTGGAATTGTTATCCACCTTGGATGGTTTTTCTGGATATAACCAGGTAGTTGTGAAGTTAGTGAAGGAATCACAGACACTCCTTGGAGAACATATTTATATTTCAAGATGCCTTCTGTCTAATGAGTGCTAGAGCCACTTTCCAAAGAGCAATGGATGTAGCTTGCTCTGGCTATATTAAAGATTTCATTGTTGTATATCAAGATTATGTGACTCTTTTCTCTAGGAAAAGGAGTGACCGCCCACACACTTAGAAAAATGTTTTTAAGATGCAGGGAGTATGGCATTTCACTAACTCCAAAGAAGTGCCATTTTGGAGTTCACAAAGCAAAGCTGCTTGGAAACATTGTGTCAAAGGAAGGGGTCATGATTGATCTTGAGAGGGTAGAAGCCATCACCAAAGTCCCTATTCCAAGAACCAATCAAGGAATTCAATCCTTTTTTGGGAAGATTAATTTTATTAGGAGATTTATCTAAAAATTTACTAAACTAACTATTGTAATAACTAGCATGCCGAAGAAAGACCAAAGTATTAAATGGGAGGAAGCAACTATTCAATATTTTCTGGGATGAAAGAAGCATTAAAGAATGACCTGTTTTAGTAGCTCCAAATTATGAGAAGGATCTCCAAATGTTTTGTTTTTCTTGAAAGTACTATTGCATCTGTGTTGTTGCAAAAGGATGATGAGGGAGTTGAAATAACAATTTCCTTTTCTAGTAAGGCATTACAAGGAGCTGAGCTAAAGTATACTATCATGGAGAAGAAGGATTTTTATTTGGTAAAATTAAAAAAGGTCTTCGAGACTATACATTCTAAGTTCCAATGTCATTGCTTATGCACCCCACACCATGGTGAAACATATCCTATCGAAATGGAGGTTTTAAGCAAGAGATGCCGATGGGTAAAAAAGTTGAAGGAATATGATATGGATATCCAAACAAATAAATTGGTCAAAGGTTTAGGCCTCGTAAAACTTATGGCCGAGAGCAATCTGTAGACAATTGAGGTAAATAGAGTTAAAGAAGAAAGGTTGAATGTCCTTTAAAAATTGATAAATTTTGAATTATACAAGGACATCATTTTTTTATCTCAAAAATTTAAAGTTCCCTAAACATTTGAGGAAGAATCGAAAAAGAGACCTTAATTTAGCTTCCAAAAAATATGTAATTACTTATTTTCATTAGCTTGGAAGAACCACGAGAGAGTTCTCTTAAGATGCATTAGTGAAGATGAAGCCCTTAAAATAATTATTGATCTCCATGGAGGAGTTTGTGGGAAGAATTTTTCTAGAAGAGTCACAACTCATAAAATCCTAAGGGTTGGTTATTAGTGGCCAACTCTTTTCAAAGATACAACTCTATTGGTAAGGAAATGTGAAAGTTGCCAATGCTTTTTTGGAAGACTGAAAGTGTCATGCTACCTTCCTTTACAGCCTGTATCAATTGAAGCCCCATTTAAGCAATGGGGAATGGAATTCATTGGTGAAATTTCATATCCTTCAAGTGTTGGCCATATCTAGATTCTAGTATCCACTATTTATTTCACTAAGTTGGTAGAGGCAATCCCCACCAAGAAGGAAACTCACCAAATTGTCATGTATTTTATCCTAAATTATATTATCTACAGATTTGGGGTACCTACCAATATAATTACTGATGTTAGTGTAGGTTATTATTTATCCTTTTATTTATTTATTAGGATAATTCTTACACTTGTGTTAGCCCTACACTTGTTGGGTTAGCTTGCTTAGGTGTAGTAGTTGTGTGGACTTATCTTACTAGTTATGTTGAGTTAGCTTCTCGGTTATGTAAAGTTAGCTTACTAGTCTTTTGGAGTTAACTTAACTACCAGATCGATTAGTGGGAGTTCTTAACCAATGATTTAGGTAGTAGTTGCACTTCCCTCCTTCTATATGTACATCTTCCTTGTTGAGTAATTAAAGTCATTCGATTGTAATGTATTGAGCATTATGGATTATGATGGATTTCCATATATGGTATTTTAGCTCTTCTCGCTTTTCAAATCTAATGTGGTGTGCTATTATCATCTGAGATCACGGCTTAGAACAATATTATTATCATTCCTTTCATGGTATTAGAGATATAGATGATGTAGACATCCATTTGTAAGTTTTTCTTTGTAAGTAAGGGTTTATTTTTTCATGTATTCAAAATTTTCTAGCCATTTTCTGCAGCATGCATTTTTATGCAAAACAGAGTGTGGCATTGGATTTTGAAGGTGCCAAAACCCTAGAATCAACTGTAAACTTGACCATGTTTTGAGATAGTCAAATCTGAATGTAGATTTGTACCCTATGGGTGCATTCTTTAATCCATTGGATATAAGCATGTACCTTATAGATGCATTATTTTACCCTCTGGGTATATGAGTTTTGGATGCAATCTTTTATCCACCGGATGCGAGATCTGCACCCTCCGGGTGCATTGTTTTGTCCATTGGATATAAGCATGTAACTTCTGGATGCATTCTTTTGCCCTCTAGATATTTCTATTTTGGATGAAGTATTTTATCCACTGGATGCAGATCTGTACCCTCTAGGTGCATTCTTTTATCCATTAGATATAAGCATGTACCTTCTAGATGCATTCTTTTACCCTCGGACATTTTAGGTTTTGGGTGCGAGGCTTTTATCCTTTGGTTGTAAGCATGTATCATGTGGATGCAATGTTTTACCCTTTGGACATTTGGGTGTCACGTGTACCTTTTAAAAAAGATCAACATTAAAATATTATTTTAATACCAAAAACTTCTAGAGCTCATAAATTTTGATCTTTAGCTTGGATTAAGGTGATCTTTTTTTTTGAAATTGTGTATTTTTTTGAGATCTACGCATTGGTGACATTTTTATACACATATTTAAAATGTAAGAGGTACCGTTAGTCATTGTAATATTTACATGCACTAAATTATAAAGTATCAAATTTGGGAGGGTATTGTGATCACTTGTGGACATAATTTTGGTTGAGCCTAATGTCCTAAACTTTTGGGTGTATACATTTATATCTCTCTTGTTTGTTGAGATATTTTAGATCTATGTGTTTTCGACACTTTTTTTTTGGCATGTTGACGGTCTCTCTTGTGGGGGATCTATTTTGGTGAAGCCCAATGTTAGTTTGTTAGTGTTTGAGTAGTTGATTATGGCAACTTATGCAGATTTGTGGTATCATTCTACTCATTCAACAGTATGGGAGGGTTTGGTGTTGATACTACTTCTTCGAGTTTCGTGTCCTTGCCTTATTACCTTGGCTTTTCTTGGATCATGGCACTCCTATTTATTTAGATCTCATGTCCTTGCCTTGTTGCCTTGGTTGTTCTTGGATCGTGGCACACCTATTTGTAGCAGTTGATCAAATTATTTTTGGTATTTTTGCATTTTCGACATCACTTCATTGGCATACCTCCTTACATAGAGCTATTCTGGTGAAGCCCAATGTCAGTTGTTTTTGAGTTATATGATCAATTAGTGGATTCAAACCATAGTGTGCACCACACTTCTTCATCATTGTCACAGTTTTGGAGCCGAGCTTCGAGGATATCTTACAACAGATTTTTCTCTCTACTTTGTTATTACTTGGTTTTGGGTACCTTGCGATGTCCATTTTTCCAATTGTTGTACGTGGGTTATGCTTAGGACCCACCTTTATTTCCACCCACCTAAGTTATGCTTACGGGAGGGTGTTAGTGTAGGTTATTATTTATCCTTTTATTTATTTATTAGTATAATTCTTACACTTGTGTTAGCCCTACACTTTTTGGGTTAGCTTGCTTAGGTGTACTAGATGTGTGGAGTTAGCTTACTAGTTATGTTGAGTTAGCTTCTCAGTTATGTGAAGTTAGGTTACTAGTCTTTTAAAGTTAACTTAACTACCAAGATTGCTCGATTAGTGGGAGTTCTTCACCACTAATTTAGGTAGTAGTTACACTTCCCTCCTCCTATATGTACATCTTTCTTATTGAGTAATTAAAGTCATTCTATTATAATGTATTAAGCATTATGGATTATGATGGATTTCCATATATGGCATTTTAGCTCTTCTCTCTTGAAAATATAACGTGGTATGATATTATCATCTGAAATCGTGGCTTGGAACAATATTCTTATTGTTCCATTCAGTTGATAATGCCATGAGATTTTGAGCTAAACCTTTGGTTGCCATGTGTCATGAATATGGGATCAATTTGACATATGCTTCTAATTATAATCCCCAAGGAAATGGAAAAGTAGAGTCCATAAATAAAAATCTGTTGAAGATAATTAGAATAACTTTGGAGTTGAACAAAAGGAAGTGGGGTGAATAGTTGAATTTTGCTTTTTGGGATAATCGAATCATTGTTAAACGAGCTACTAGAAAAATCACATTTGAGTTAGTGTATGGAACTCAAGCTCTTCTTCCCCTGCATATGCAATTGTCTCCATTTCAATTTCTTCAATAACTGGAAGATTAAGAGGTCATTTCCTATGATGTTTGCATAAATCATATTGTTGAGTTAGATGAAGAAAGAAGGGCATCCCTTCAGAGGCATGTAAAATTCAGAGAGAAATTGAAGAATTTTTTTAATAAGAAAGTGACTCCAAGAGCTTTCAGTGTGGGAGATCTTGTGCTATTGTGGGATAGCAGGCACAAGGATAAGGGAAAACATGGAAATTTTGATGCATTTTGGATGGGCCCTTATTCAATTGACATTAAAATTGGTGAACATACCTTCTTCTTAAAAGACCTGGATGGGGGGTTGCTTGAATTGCTTATTAATGGTAGGCATCTGAAAAAATTTCCACCGATTCGAGTTGATGGTCTACTATTTTTTCTTGTGGTACTCACAGGAGTGCCCATCCCCGAGTCGAGATGATGTTGGTTTTTAGTTTGATGTCACCCCGTTTGTCCTTGAAATTATTCATCTTACGGTGTTCTCCATATTTTATATCTCCCCGTGTTGATGCGTGAAAGCTTTGTCCTTCATTTGGTTGCCATGATCAGTCCTTTCCTTTGGTCGAGGATCACATTAACTTCAAAAAAAAAAATCCATTCCTCTATCCATGTGAAATAATTTGTAACTTGGGCGTAATTTCAGATTTTTCCTTCCTGCCATTTTTCCACAAATCACATCTTGTTTTCCCTATCAATTTTTATCCCAATATCTGTGTAAATGTGGTCCTTTCTGATTGGATGTGGCTCAACAAGACACTTTGAAAATATAAGGCCCACTTTAACTCAATTATTCAACACATGGAAGGATAATGCTCATTTGAGGTTTCTCCTCTTTGTTTGAACTTTAGAATTGTGCCATGGAGACATGTGGAGGTTTCCACTGGCCCTACCTGACTTAAAAATTTCATATCACCACTACACTTACAAATATCGAACCATGGACACGTGGAGGGCCAATACTCATTTGAGGATCTCATCTCGGGTCCCACCTTAACAGCTATTACACTAATGAGACATGTGGTAAGCCCACACTTGTTTGGGGTCTCCGATTTTGGGCACCATCTCAAAGTTGCGCCAAGGAGACATGTGGAGGCTTCCACCGATTCTTTCTATACTTAAAAATTTCAAGTAATTTTATAAGGACTGGGACATGTTGAGGGCCCGCACCTATTTGGGTTCTCTATTTTTGGGCACCATATCAAAAGAGTGCCATGGAGACACATGGAAGCTTCCACTCACTCTTCCCTTGCTTGGAATTTTCAACGGCCAAGGAAAATTGTCTCAAACCCTAGACACATGGTGCCTTCACTTGGTCCTTAGAATTTTACAACTCTTTCTGATCGAGACACGTGGTGAGTCCACACTCATTTGGGGTCTCTGTCTTTGGAACTATATCAAAAGAGTGCCATGAAGACACATGGAGGATTTCACCGGATCCATTTATATTGAGATGTTTCTAAGGGCAAAAGGTGTTTTTCTTTGGCCTAGGGAATGTGGAAGGCCCTCACTTATTTGGAAACTTTCCTTTGTACCTCACCTTTGTAGTTGTGCCAAAGAAACATATGGATGTATTTAATATAAAGTTGAGAAGGGGCATAATCAATGGTTGATATGCATTGCATCTATTTTTCCACCATATTTTCTCTAAGACTCCTGGAAATGCGAATACACATTATTTTTCATCATTTTTGATGTAATTCCTTGTCATTTTTTCCTGAAACGTGTAATTGAATGGATTTAAAGATTAATTCATGAGTTCAAGGACTATAGAGACTGATATTTTAAAGCTAAAATGGCTCGGGAACTTGTAAACATGTGAATTACCAGAGAAGATGGACGCATAGTAGAGTTCCGAGAAGAAAGAATGGGGAAAGGATGAAATGATGAAGGTTGTAGGCGTAAAGGATTAAAAAGGTATTGCCTCAAGGGTGAAAAGGATTACTTATCAGATCTAGATGTACAGAGCCACCGGAAAATGATTTAAATGAGGATTTCTCGCATGATAGAATAAAAGGAATTATTAGGACTATCAAAAAGTTGTGGCATGGCATCCTATTCATTAGTTGAGGGTCTGAGAAATGTGATTAGTTCCTAATTTTTCCACCTAGCATCTTTTGTGTATGAATATTTTAAATTTTGCTTTCTGAGGAAAATTGACAAGTAAAGGTTCCTTGAATATTCTTCTTTTTGGGGGGGAAATATGGAATGAGTCAAAGCAAATGAAATGTATAAATGCAATGAGAATACTCTTGCAAATGGTCAAGGGTTGAATTTTTAAGAGAAAATTTGAGAAAGCCCATTTTCTTGAGAGACCAATCTGAGAAACCTGTTAATTTTCTATGTTTTATATTTCAATCATGTCAAGTTGGTTGCGAGTGTACAGCTATTGAAAAGTTGTGAGATTATTCAAAGAAAATTTCCCCTACTAATGAATCTAATCAACTTTGAATTAATCTGTGTCAATCTTGGGCAAATTTTTGTCTTCTTTATTTCAGAATGTCTGCAAATAGTTTTTCTTGTTCATATAGAAAACTTGTGTTAAATTCCCTTCGAATCACATAGGATCTCATCCCTATGATAGTTTAGTGGCATTTACAATTCCATTACAAGAAGATCCTTCATCTTGTAATGAGATAAACAATTTAAAATCACTTTACTGTCATTTTTTTAAAGATTTTCTTTAATACTTTGAGTGTATCTTAGGTGCGAGGAACCAAGGGTCTCTTAATGTTTAATAGATTCTTTAGCTCAAACCTTCATGTTAAATTCTTGAAGATTGTGTGAAACTGTGAAAATATGGTCCTCCATTGATACACACCTTCTGGTTGAAGGAATATTTTAGCTATTATGAAGCATTCTGTTATTTATTTTATCAAATGTTGTGAAGGTTCTAAAAGATCTAGTATAATAAAGTTTATCCTATTTAATCTCCCACAAAAATTATTCAAAAATGAATCCTACCAACTACCCTTATTTTCCCGTATGTCCACAAATGTATAAATTCTACTACCAAAATATGCAAAAGCAATTAGGATTCCATAATGTCTCTAAGTAACATTAGCCCCGTTTAGAAAATATCACCTTTCTTTATAAGTGATAACTCGTGAGAGTTAAATTGTGGTACATTGATCATATTTTGTTAGGGTCTCCTTTCGAATTCATGAAAAGAAGGATATCTTTATTCTCCTTCACCAACAGAGGTTACAAAATGGGTCCTCTCACCCTAGTCGAAAGGCATGGCCTAAAGCAGAGATGATAGATCAAATCCTCAATAAATGTGCTATCCATTTCTCCGATTCCTGAGTGATAAAGGGTCGACAAATCCCCTCCTTGGCTACAAAACGACTCATAATATGATCTATCTATCTCTCATTGTCTTATTAAATAAGTGATGTTGGTTAGTATTCCAAGGGAGAATCACCTGATACCATCAGATGATTTAATCATGTTTGTAAATTGAAAAGAGAACCCTCCAAGTCTAAAGCATCCTCCTCTTCCTCTCTTGGAGCCAATTTAGATCAGTTAGTGTAAAATTTGGCAAATGATCTCATTTCCATCAAAAAGAAATTGGCTCAACATACTCCTTATGAATATACTCCAAGAAGGAATTTTTAGCCTAGGAACCAATTACCTCCTTCTCAAAATAAATTGTCTATTGAAGGCCCACCTATCAAGGTTCCAGTCAATGCAACTTGTGAAGTTTGAGAACCCAACAATGAGGAATTTAATGAAATCTATGAATAACCAAAAGAAGAGGTTGATGAAGAACTTGAATATATTGGTGGATCTCAAGTTCATTTCCTTACCACTGAAGGTATGGATGACAAATATGAATATGATGAAAGAGTGGCAGAGATGAATAATGATTCATATGCTGTCATGACTCAGAATGAATGTAGACATAAAAGAAAAAGTGATACATCCTACTAAGAAATCCAAGGAGTTTCCTATAACTATTCTAGTGGTTACAAGAAGAGGAGCTCCTATTCCCACTTCCTCCACGTAAAAGGTGAGTAATGGTAATCCTCCTCCTTCTACATCTCTTTCCAAAACTACTTGTCTTTCAATTCCTAAAGTTGATAAATCAAAAATTTCCCCCCTGTTCCTAGTAGTGATACCCCATCAACCTCCGTGTCTTTTGATATCATTGATCACCTCAAAAGACCAAATTCCAAATATTAGAGGCTCTGCTTTTACCAAACCCATCCAAAAGTCTTTGCTAAAATGGTAAAATTTGCCAATTCCAAATCCAAAGATTCATCTAATACTTCTAAAGTTATTTTTCCCACTCCTTCTTCCTCACCTCAACCAAGCCTTGTGGGCTGCAGAGTCACTTCCCTAGTGAGTAAATTGAACCATTTTATGTGACTCTCCTCATAACCGGCCATAAACTTAGAAATTTTGTTACGAGACTAAGGAGCATTAGACAATGTGATGCCTACAAAAGTAGCTCCTGCTTTGGGCTTGATTCTAACATGTACCTTTGGTTCTTGCTATTCCATGGAGAGTAAAGAAGTTCCTTTGGTTGGAAGGATTAAAGATGCACAAGTATCCTTAGCTTCATTTCTAAAGAAAATGGTTACAATGCCATGATTTTGGTTGCTTTGATATTCCTCCCTCATATGGTATGTTGCTAAGTAGGAATTTTTGTAAAGAGGTAGGAGGTGAAATTTAGATGGATTGGTCACATGCTTTGATCCGAGATCAATGGAATATATATATATATATATATGTTACCATAAAATAAAATTGAGTATATTGTGCAAAAGAATGATGATCCAAAAGCAAAAATACTCTATGAAGATATAGGGCATGGAAACTATATGATCATGTCAAAGGATGAGGCAAGTCTTCCTAAGGGAGTGATTCATGATCCCAATGGCATTTGGACTTTGGAGTTTGATGGAAGTTGCTCTTCAACTGGTTCTAGAGCTGGTGTGGTGTTAATCTCTCCAGAAGGGAAGATTCATCCATTTTCTTTCAAGCTTCATTTTGAAAATAAAAATAATACAGCTGAGTATGAGGCTCTCATCCTTGGGTTGAGCATGGAAAAAGAAATAGGAGTAAAGAATATTTGTGCTCGTGGTGATGCAAAGTTGATTGTGAAACAAGTAAGGGATATTTACCAAGTCAAGAATAGGCAATTGAAATGTTATAGAAATATTTTTTGGGATTCCATTGAATTCCTTGATGCTTTCTCAATTTAAGTTGTGCTAAGAGAAAAGAATAGTAGAGCTCATTCTCTAGCTTCCTAAGGATCTTTGTCGATTCTCATCCATATTTCTCTTAAGAGAAATTTACCATTAAAATGATTCATAGGCCTAGTGTTCCGGATAATGCAAGCAAATTGAATGTTTTCAATGATGATGAGCACTTGCTCTCTTTCTTGGAGCTTAAAGATAACTTCAATCGCTTATATTTTGAATGAAGTGAAACTCTACCTAGAGAATATGTGACCTCTAATGAGGAAGATATCAAGGACGAAATGGATCGAAATGGCTGTATTAAGTTGAAGGGTAACAATATTTCCAAAGGACTGGTGAGTATAGAAGATCTATTTGAAAAACATGATAGGTTCATCGAATCAAGCTTCTCAACGGACTCAACAATCTGCTGAATTTGAGAAAGTCAATATTGGAAGCAATGATGAACCTAGAGTGGTGAATATTGGAAAATGCTACACTCAAGAAGAGAAAAAGAAAGCAATAAACCTATTAAAAAGTATGCTGATGTTCTTGCCTATTCATATGAAGATAATAAGGATTTTCAATCAAAAGAGATGCAACACTATATCCATTTGAAGCCTGGGATCAAAACTTTCAAGTAGATGCAAAGGAAGTATAATCCTAAGGTTGCTAATACTATTTTTCAAGAGATCTAGAAGTTACTAAAAGCCAAGATTATTTTCCCTATACATCATTCAACATGGATTGCCAACATTGTGCTTGTCGAAATAAGAATCACAAGATTCGCATTTGTGTAGATTTGAGGAATTTGAATTAGGCCTCTCTAAAAGATAAATATCTAGTCCCCATGATGGATCAAGTTTTGCAAGATGTCTAAGGCTCGAGATGTTGTCTGTGTTAGATGGATTCTCTAGTTACAATCAAGTGGAAGTCAATACTCCGATCAGCACAAGACTACTTTTACTACCCCTTGGGGCACCTTTGCTATAAGAGAATTCCGTTTGGTCTTATCAATACCAAGTGCCACTTTCAAGAGGGAAATGGATTTAGATTTTGACAATCTAAAGGAAAGTGTATTGTTGTGTACCTTGATGATTTGACTGCTTTTCTCCAAAACAAGTGCGAGATCACTTTCACCATCTTGGAGCAATCCTCCGTAAAATGTAAAGAACATGGATTTTCTCTCAATCCTAAGAAGTCTGTATTCGATGTTACTGAAGGAAAGTTGCTGGGGAATATTGTTTCCAAAGAAGGGGTCAAGATAGATCAAGAAAGAGTACAATCAATCCAATAGATTCCTCTTCCCACAAGAAAAAGGGTGTTCACTCTTTCTTTGGTAAGATAAATTTCTTGAGGAGATTCATTCCATATTTTGCAGAATTGACTATGAGTGTTGCTCACATGATGAAAGGAAAGAAAAATTTGGTTGGAATTCTGAAGGTGAAGAAGCATTTGAAGGTATCAAGAAAGCCATTGCTAAAAGCTCCATCTTAGCATGTCCGGATTTCAGTAAAGATTTTATTATCTATTGCTATGCTACAGAGAGTACCTTGGCTGTTGTGCTAACTCAAAAAAATTCTAAGGATCACGAACTTCCAATTACATTCATGAGCTATGTTCTGAAATCTCATGAATTGAAATACACTATGATAGAGAAACATGATTTTTGCGATGGTAAAAGTTGTCAAGCAATTTCATTTTTCTATTCTTAATTATCACTTTGTTGTGCTTGTAATCGATACCATCATCAAGTCTATTGTTACACAACAAAAGTTTGGAACTAAGAGAGGAAATTGGGTAGAAAAACTCCAAGAATATGACCTTGATATTAAGCCAACTAAGCTAGTTTGGGGTAAAGGCTAATGTGAACTTATTGCTGAAGGAGATGAAGCAGAATTGTCCAAAGAAGTAGTTGATGTTCCTGTTGTCCTCTTCCTTAGTTCAATAGATGAATGGTATGTTGGTATTAAACATTTTCTTACTTATGGAGAGTGTCCATCCCACTTGAGTTCTAGGGAAAAGAGAGCTATTAAGCTAAGGTCTGCATAGTATGTATTATGGAAAAATTCTTTATTCAAGTGAGGCATAGATGGAGGATTCCTTAAATGTGTGGACAAAGAGAAACATAAGAAGTTGTTTTAAGATTTTAATGATTAGGATTGTGGAGGGAATTTCTCTTCATCACTTGCCCATAATATCCTTCATGCAAAATACTATTGTCTTACATTATTTAGAGATGCATCAATGTGGGTAGGTAAGTGTGAAGCCTATCAGACTTTTGTTGGGAGACCTAAGTTGGTTGTTTTACCACTCAAACCAGTAGTGATTGATGAACCTTTTCAATAGTGGGGATTGGATTTCATTGGAACTCTTAACCCACCTACTAGTGCTGGACATAATCACATGCTAACTACTACATATTACTATGCAAAGTGGGTAGAGGTTGTTTTCAATGAAAATAACTACTTCGAGGTGGTGTGTAATTTCATCAAAGAGAACATCTTGATAAGGTTTGGGGTACCAAATAATATTTTGACTGATAATGCTTTCAATTTTTCTTCTTATGAGATGATGGATTTCTGCTTTATGGATATGTAATTTCCCTTGCTCATTCTTCGATTATTATCCTCAAAGGGATGGACAAGGAAAATAAAAAAATAAGAATATGGTAACCATTGTTCGGAAGCTTGTCAATGAATCTCAAAGGAATTGGCACAAGAAGATCTATGATGCTCTCTGGGAAGATAGAATTACACCCAAAAGAGCAATTGGGATGTCTCCATTCTAGGTGGTGTATGGTGTTGAAGCACAACCGCGATGTGATGGAATTTACAGCCTTGCACTTAATGAAGGCTATTGAAGATACAAGTTTCACCAGTTCCTTGGACAAGAGGATCATGTATCTCCAAAAGATGGATGAAGATAGGTTGCAAGTTTTTGATAGAATCTCAGCTCATCAACTAAAGGTGAAAGATTTGTTTAACAAGAAAGCTAGACCCATAGATTTTCAAGTGGGAGACATTTTTCTACAAAGTGGGACAAAAGACATGAACCTCTAGGAAGCCATGGTAAGTTTGATTCTCTTTGGCTTGGTCCATTCAAAATCAAGAACTTTTGGAAAAACATCTTTATTTTTGATTATATGGATGGATCTCCTGTCCCAACACCTTATAGTGAGTAGTATTTGAAGTTGTTTGAGTCTTAGGTGACTAGGTAGTCCTTTTGTATATTATATATAGTGTTTTGTTTTTGGTCTTTCCTTTTTGGTTTTTTTCTTTTCCCGTTGTGTGTGTATTGTCTTTTGTATTGGTTTTTTGTTTTGAATCTTTTTATCAATGGATAAGGCACTTTGGTATGCTTTCCCGAGCTTTTGTATGGTTCTTGATCTTTCCTTGATCCTCTCGTACTAACAAAGTCATCCATAGAAAGAGCCACCTATTATCACCCTCAAAATTTCAATCATTTTTCAAGTCAAGTTTTGAAAATTTTGAGTTAGTTCTGTTATCCCAATTTTTCCACTTGAGAAAATTACACAAACACGATCTTGCACAAAGAAAAAGAAGGCTCACCAATTCACATGGACTCACGGTCACAACCCAAAAAAATAAGTCCGTAAGAGAGTAGAGCTCAATAGGAGAAAAACGGAGAAAGGAAGTGTTAAATCGAGGCCCGAATCGGATAAGTATAGAAGGACCGTGGAAGGTGCCACGTGTATCTTCGACGAACTTTTTGTATGGTGCACAAACACGGAGACCCCAAATTTACACAGGCCCTCCATGTGTCTAAGGTCCAGGAAAGGGACAGAGCCATCTATTTAATCAATAAAGTTTAAGAGGTTGGCGAAGCCTCCACATGCCTAAACGACGTAACTTCAAAAGTGAGACCCAAGGGACAGACCCCAAATGAGCGCCAGCCCTCCATGTGGTCAAAGCCTCAAAAAAATTTAAATCAACCATTGAAAAGTCTAAGGCCAACGGATGGCACCACATGTCTCATCGGCACACCTTCAAGGGTCAAAGCCAAAGGTGGTTCCCCAAACAAGTGCCAACTCTCCACGTGTCTAGGGTCCAATAGAAGTCAAAAGGGGTAGAACCGACCATTGAATCAGCTAAGTATAAAGAGCTAGTGGAAGCCTCCATGTGTCCCAATGGCACACCTCTAAAGGCCAAGTTCAAAGTAGGATCCTAAGTGAGCACAGACTCTCCACGTGCCTCATTGGCGCAACTTCAAAGGTGCAGCCCAAAGAGAGACCTGAACTAACACCAACCCTCCACATGTCCCAGGTCTGAAAAGGGGACACCGAATGTTGAAAAGTCCAAGCTCGGACAAGCCAAAGGAAGCTTCTATGTGGCAGATTAGCTCATCTTCAACATTAAATTCTAATGGTGTTCCCCAAATGAGTGCTAGCTCACCACGTGTCCTAGGTCCGAAAAGGGGATAGAGCCAGCCTTTAAAAAGTCTAGAGTCTACGGAATCCTCCACGCGTCTAATCGACACTATTTCAAAATAAAAGTTTTGGGGACAGTTCCAAACGTGTGCTATCCCTCCACGTGTCTTGGGTCAGGAAGAACATCTCCGCCAATGGGAGGGACTTAGGAAGAATACAAAGGAAATGGAGCAGGCTTACGAATGACGCCATGTGTCGCTTTAGTGCATCTTCGGGAGTAAAAAGAGGGGGACAAATCTTAAGATGCACAAGGTCATCACGTGGCCCCTATATGGACAGACCCCTTCACATATGATGATCCCGCATTAAAAATAGACTCCGCACCTTGACAACCATGTCTTTCAACCAGAGATAAGATTTGAGCGGAAAAATCTTTTCGAGATAGCTCCCAAGACTGCTACTCACTTGCCACCATTAATGATCCAGTCCACCATTTTTGAGGTTGTCAAGTCTCTCACCTAATGCCATGGAAACATAAAATATTATTTTCAAGTGGGATTTGATTCTTTGGAATATGGAAAACATCTTTGAATCCATTAATACAGGATCTGATTGCTTTAACTACCTAGATCTTGTCTAATCTTCCATCCTTCCTTCTTCAACATGCCAAAGACATGCGAATCAAATTTGCTAGATTGTAGGTGGATTTTAAGGGGAATTGATGGTTGGTGGTTGAGCTTCCAAATCAGATTTTTGTCCTTCTTGTCTTGTCCTCTTTTAGCTTCACCTATACATGTAAGAGCTTTACTCATTGCAAAAGGTTTGGACTCTGATACTTTTGAAGTGTAATTATAATCAAAACTAAGTCAATACATAAGGATTTTTCTATTTTCACTATCTTCCTCGATTGTCCCTTCTTGCTTACACTGAAATTTGTGGATCATTTATCTTCTATGTTAAGAAAATTTGTGTTTTTATTGATATGATTTCTAGAAATTTGTGTTTATGGAATGATATCTTATGCCATGAATGTCAATGATTATGTTACTCAGATATCACTCTTTCTCGGTATGTATAGGGTTATACTCTATTAACTATATTTCTTGAAATTACTTACATTCGATCTTTCCTTTCTTCAGTTCTTCCATTTTTTTTATTGATAATATATTTTGGTATAAAATCATTTCAAGATGTCAGAGGTCCAACCTTAAGATGAAATTTGTACATTTGTATATAAGCTTTGTTACTTGCTTTCAATAAGGGAACCTCTCCCATAAAGAAGAGGGACTTGTTGTCCCCTAACTGTGGTTTTGTAAAAGTACCATTTAAAAACCCAATAAGAAGAAAAGATGCCCATTATTCATCATCATGGTAGGTGAGATACATGACAACATTTAAATTTACGAGCTGAGACATTGATGGTGGCGGTGGGTAGTAGGCACCGAGAACTCTCTCAAACATCCCCTCCCACTCGATTATGAGCTTCTTGTCGAGAGATATGGCCACTTGAAGGTACTATGGGTCTAGATTCTATTTGCGCATATCCACATGGTGGCCCCACACATAGTAAGGTTTTACCCCCTCCTCTACACTATTTAAGTAGCACCATTAAGGCACGTGGTGCCGTCCATGGGCCTGCTCTATTTATTTTGTTCTTTTCTCAAGTCCCCTTGTTGGTAGAGACGTTATTCCTATCTTGAGACATGTGGAGAGTTGGCACACTTTTGGAGACCTTCCTGGACTTTACCCCTAAAGTTGTGTCAGGCTTTGTCCCCTTTCAATGGCCGATTCTATCTAATCCCACCCATTTAGGGACAACTTTGTGGTACCTGGATGCGTGGAGGACTGACACTTTTTGGGACCACTTTTGGATTCACCTCTTGAACGAGTTCTAAGGAGACACGTGGGGATTTCCACGACCCTTCTTTCCTTAGTTGATTCAGGTCTTAGATCAATACTTCCTACCTTGTGCGTTTTGGTGAGTAAGGGGGGCCCACTACATATAATGCCCAAAACTCTTTATGGGTGGGACCCTTGTAGCTAGCTCCCAAAATTGTGATGGTGGGACACGTGGCATCATATGTGGGCCACTCCTCTATTTCCTCATGTTTGGCTTAGTCCCTTTTATATGGTAGGGGCTATATGTCTTACTTGGGACACATGGGGGATACAAGATATGTTTGGGGACCGCTCTTTGGACCCAACCTTTGTGTTGTGTTCATGAGGCATGTGGAGCCTTCCGCTATCTCTTCTTTCCTTAGCCGATTTAATGGCCATCTTTTGCCCCATTTGGACTCTTAGCCACGTGGCAAGCTGTGCTCATTTGAGGACCACTTGTGGATCCAACCTTTGAGATGTGCCGTAGGGATAAGTGGTATCCTCCATGGTTCCTATGTTTTGCTCGCTCTTGGACTCGGTTTGGGATCAAAGGTGTGTACTGCATGCAGCTTAGGTCATCCCTTCCGTTATTCTATACAAGATCGCGTTCACCAATTTTTTCCCGGGGAAATTCGGATAACACTAACTAGGGATGTGTTTTCCTAAACCAAAGGTTCTAGGAAATTGTCTAGTAAAAATACTAGAGGTTTGTGAAGGTGGTCAAGCATTTTGTTGCTCAAGGACCAAACGGTCATTCGAAATGAAATTCATCATTTATGTTTTACCGAGATACCTTGAAAGAAGAAAATAGAGTAACATGGCTCCTAGAGAGTGGGAAAAAGAGTACAAATGGTCACACAGGGTCGGGCTAATGCTTGATGTAACTATCTAGATAACACGGAGAACACACGATGGTTGAATTTTATTTTATGTGGCATAGAGTGTTGTGTTACAAGAATTCAAAAAATTTCTTTTTTCTCTTCCTAACGTTAAATGGTATGAAAAAGGATTGTTTTATTTGAAGACATCATCTAACTCTCTCCAATACCACTAGATTTCAGCACCTAATTCAAATATTCTAGTATCATCGTATAGGCTTATGTAGTAGCAACCACAATTAATGTTCAAATTGTAAATCGATTTCAAATATTACATGGTGTAGTTCTATTTATTTACACTAATTAAATTTAGTTACATATCTTTTTGTAATATTACTAATTAGTTTAATGTTTCTATAACATTGCAAATGAAGAACCTAAATTAAAAAATTATGAAAGAAAAGGTAAGGGAGACCGTGCATGAATATATTAATGTTCGTAGGGAAAGATTTTCTTGAAGAGGGTTCATTCGCATTCCATAACACCCTAGAAAATACATCATCTGAAAAATCCCCCACTTCAGTGTAGGCTAGGAAGAAGATATACAAAAACATATTTCCATTAACCTTTGATGGATGTCCATTGCACTGCCTCTGCACTCATATTTTGACACATCCTGGAAGTGCACATGCCAAGTAAACCTGTGGTGGTTGTGTGGGTACATTTTCTTGGTTCTAAAAGACAAAATATGAAAATGAAATAGTTGTGCATTACAACCATACTGCCCCATGTCTCCACAACACTCCCGTCACTGCCAATATCCAAATACTGCTAAATCTACAAAGTTAACTTGGGTCCCATCGAGGTCAAGGTCTATAGATCTCAATAAGTACGTGTATCATTTTGCAAGGGATGGAAGGTCTGAAAGGCTGAATGCTCCACTGACAACTCCTACAACACGCCACCTCCCACCCACTTTCCCACCAAACACATTCAATTGTCCCCCTCGTTTTATAGTTTAATTTAATTTATTCCTTTATTTATTTATTTTATACTGGGCACCACATCTCCCTCCCCTTATAAGAGCATCATCCTCAATGTGATGCACTACCAAGGTTAGAAGAGGGTACTCATAAGAAAGGAGGAACAATTAGAGATTCATGTCACCAACGAATGATACATCTAGCAAAGCACAAGCGCAGGAGAAGACATGTTTAAAAAGTTCTTAGATTTCTGTGAAGATTAGCATTTCTAGTTTACATCATTACCTATTTTATATTTACTCATTTCCCTTAATAGTAATTACAAGCTAAGGCTCTTAATGTTTCATTGTTTTAGGATTTCAGTTTATTTATTTATTTACTTATTTTTTTGGGTGCCCAACAAAACTAACATCTCAATACCACACAAGTTTTGAACACAACACAAGAAATGCACAATACATATTTCTACATACTTTCATAATTGTATCAGATCACAAGAACTCAAATGAACCATGGAAAGAACATACATAACCCTTAGAACACAATACTTGTCATGCATGCTTCTGACACAAAGGAACTTGTAACATAAGCTGACAACAAAAACATGGAATTTCCAACATCTACACATATGGAGGTTTTGCGTAACTCAAAAGCATAACTATAGCTATATAGGGTCAAGATGGAAACAACATCATACCAAAAATGAGGAGCATCAATCCTCAACATCACAAAACATAACTAGACTCAAAAGAGTACACATAAATTATAACACCAACACCATACACCTCCCAAAACATCACAAAACAACTCCATATACTTTCCAAAGCATCAATCACACCCACACAAATCTCTTATGCCTCCCTCAAATATATTATGGCTCCCTCAAGTCTCTTATGTATCCCTCAATTTTCTTATGCCTCACTCAAGTCTCTTATGTCTCCCTCAAGTCTCTTATGCCTCCCTCAAGTCTCTTATGCCTCCCTCAAGTAATAAAATAAAGATAAATTTTCCTTTTCGCTCCCCAAAAGAGGCTGGTCACCCTATGGCCCTAGGCACATAGATTCCAAATACCTCTAACCCAAGTGACATAATAACTCGTGGTTCAACAACCCACTAGCTATCTGTAACACCTTGTTGTGTACCCCCATACAACAAAGTGGGTCCGTAGGTCTCACCATTACATGGTGAATCCCATGACCCTATTCCAACACATTACGACATTAGAACCAGCATAAAAATCCATATCAAATGCCAAGTGGCAACAATCCCAAGCCTTGGGCTAGGCTATAAAAATTTTAAACTTGATATGTAATTTAAAACTGAGAAAATAAAATGGCTAATTAGCCATGGTTAGTGAAAAATCTGAATGTTAGTGCAAAAACCAAATAAATGCCCAAAATATAAGAACATGTCAATAAAGGAAACTGTTGGTTCTAGCAAGAAAAGGAAAGTGTTCAATTTACTGAATAAAATACATGTATAGGAATAACACATTACGATAACTATGTGGCCTTATACAACCACCAAGGGGTACTCAACGAGTTGCTAGAACTCGGAAACATCGAGCCTCAGCTCATAAAATATCATATCAATAATACAATTGTCATCATCTCTGTCTGAATCATCCCACCACCACTTCGACAAGGCTCAACATAGTCAAAATCAAAAGGTTGAATCCATATGATAACCATATCAAGAGAGAGAAAGTAGTATTGAGCCGAAGGTGTCTACGAAACACAATATGCATGACGCCCATTGAGAAAGTTCCACACATAAAAAACAAAAAAAAAAATAGGTTCTCACTGTATAAGGCTCCACTTCTTATCTCGTACTTGGCTTGAGTGACTGGTAAAATGGTACACATTTTCTCACTCCAAACATACACCTTTACTAATTTCCTTTAAGGTCGGTTAGTTTAGGGTCCACAACATAGCACATAACTACATCACTAACACAATGGTGATTCACACAAATTAACCATAGCATCTTATGCAAGGTATATATTCATGATAAAATACAATCATTACTTTCACTAGTTACGATAAATCACAATACCACATTCTACACCCAGAGTGCAATCACTTTGTACAATAGGGATCATATACTCACCATATGCCCCTAAATCACGACATGAACCATCACATATTACATGAATTATACGTATGAGGAACACAATGTCTAACTTTACAACATATAGTCAATTTCAATACAACATGGTGATGCACACGATTCATCACAATACAGTGATGACATCATGATACAATCTAATTCACTTTACACCAATTTTTTCATGCAATACATCAATACACCTACATATCACATAATGAAAAAATGCTCCAACACTTCACAATCCACAATAACATTCTTTTGTCACACACAATAAGGCGGTACATCACACGTGAACTCTTCGTAGAATCCATGAAAAGGAGAGATAATAATCTCATCACAAGCACATCAACATGATAAAAAATATGCACTAAGTGATATACAAAACATGTGCATTCACAATTTCACAATTACGACATAGCTCACATCACGTCTATATCACATTACTCTTCCAATATCCACCACCATCATGTAAAACCATCACAACTCCAATATTCCCTAGAGGTTCAAGAGCATGAACCTCCACTCTGATACCAAGTGTAACACCCACATTTTACACACACAAATACAACAATAAAAATACCAGGATAATTTATTTTTGTTACTTACATTGCTCACTACACAACACCACAAGGTTCCAAGTAGAGAAACTCAACAACACATACGACACTTACATAAGTCATCGAATCACATAGACACATGAAAACCCCATATACAAGTCTATGCCACACTTTCCCCAATGAACAAATGCTAGCAATAACCCAACCACAAGAAAAGGACTCAAGGATTGGAAAACCCACAACACATCATTTCTTTAAGTGCATCTTAGTTACGATTAACATTCCAAGAACATTATTGTGCAAGGATAATTTTCTCCTTTTTCCACCAACAAATTCTTAAGTTCATTCCACATTTAAATTACAGTTCGACCATTTTAAGTTGGATTTTTTTATCCTTTACGGAAATTTCCATAACTTACATACTTATTTTCCACATTTCAAATTACATACAAAGTCCTTAATTCTCTCGTTCTTAAGTTAAGAATATGCTTCTCAAATGTTTATATGATGTTTAATAATTACCCTTACTACATAGGTGAATATGACGTGATATCAAGAAAGAATTCTTAGGATTTGAGGGAGATTTAGATTCAAGATACCCTGTCCCCAAAAACATTCTTCGATCACGTAAAATTTATTTCCCTACCATAGTTAATATAGATCAATAACTTGTTGAATCCATTCAACATTTCCACATCAAGAAATTGTATTTAGATTTATATATATCTTTTGTTTTCTCAAAGTTTGATCTCACCAAGGTCAATTCATATTCTTTGTAACACATGAAATTGTTTAATTGAGTTATAAGGACTCCAAGAGTGACATTATTACTAGCCTCTAATCTCGTTTTACTCTTACATCATACTATGGTTTCATTATTAGCATTGTTTTATAACAAAAGGAGTTACAGAAGTATTTGTCTAACATCTAGAAGAAGTACATGATTGGAAGTATTATAAACTACACATGAACCACAAGTGATTTTTGTTCAAGGTAAGATCCCATGTTTTTGCATTTCATGATTTCACATGTGAAATTTATTTTATTCTTAATGTCATAAAAGGGCATAACAAGGGATTACAGGACCAAGATTCTAGTTTCCTGGGTTCTCTAAAGTCAACATCTTTCAAAATCAATTTCATTTTCAAGGAGCTACTTACCATTTTCTACCCACAAGCTAACCTCCTAATCGAATGAGGTTTAGTTAAATTTCAATTTTCATTCAGGGCTTTATGCCCTATTATAGATTAGATTAAGGTTCAAAAACATATTTACCCTATAAACCCTTCGTAAGGAATCAAGGAATTTTATTGTCACTTGACAAAGATAAGACATTTAGCTAAGAGGATCTAAAGAAATAATTAACAAGATTTTAAGTGATAGAAAAACTATTTCCCTAGCTCTATGATGTCATCTGGATCCCATAAACAATTCATTTGATGAAGAAATTTAATTCTAAATCTATCTTCGAAGACAAGGTAATCCACCAGGATATGAAGGAAGATCTAGCTCTACTTACTCTAGATAAAGTTTGACTGTGTCACTCCTATCTATCGGGTTTATGACGATGTCACTAAACATACTGACTAAGACAATAACCCCATCCATGGGCTCTTATTTACCTAAACTAGGAGGTTCTATCGAGTTTAAAGTTAAAGTTAAATCTACGGTTTTTAATTTCTTCTATGGTAAAAAGGATCACACATGAAGACATGTTACACATAGATCTTATATTAGGGTTGAGTGTTTCGATTGAAACTCTTTATTACATTTACAAGGTAAGAATACAACCCAGTAATTAATTAATCGTTTATTGAACACTAAAAATGCATTACAATATATTAACTTCAAATTCATTTACTATATATATATATATATCAAACCCTTTTACCATACGCAACTATAAATCAAATTGAACCTGTGATTAATGCACATTTCCTAAGATATCCCTAAAAATAGCATCTCATACATATTAGCAAATTTCAAATATAAATTTTCTGTAACAAAAGACTACATTATACATATATTCATTTTACAATGACCTATATAAATTACAATAAGAAATAATGAATTACACATCACCTTTTTGCCATCTTTCTTGCATCCTGCAAAACTAGGTGAGCATGAAATCAACGATAAATCGCTGGCATGGAATCCACCCTAATCTAACATAATTAATGTTTTTCAGTTCCCCATTTACATATAATAATAATTATAATTTACATTCGAAAGAAAAGGTTTAGAAACATGAATTCATTTCATTTCATTTCACTTCATTTCGTAACCAAGGAGAGAGAAAGAGAAAGGAGAGAGAGAAACACCATTTTGTCAAAAGTTCTATTTCACACAACAAGTTACACTATGGATTTTTCAAATAGTTATTTACATGTGTCAAAATTTTCCATGGTGGTTTGGCAACCCGACAAGGGTCCTAAAACTTTCTTTTTACATTTTCCTGCTAGCTACAAAAATTCAAAATAGGCTTGGAGGCTAAGAAACCACTTTCAAACTTTTTGTCTCGATGAGAAAACACACCATGGTTAAATTTATACGTGCCCACTTATATACCAAGAGTTCATAGGAACTGCGGAATTCAAAACTAGCTAATGGTTTAAGATAGGCGGCTAGTTTTCTCGGGGTTGTTGGTCACAATTGGCCTAGTTGCAAATGATTAAAAGTTACCTCAAAGGCTCACAAAACCACCTCCTAAACTATGGTTCAATGGATGAAAATATAATAATAAATTTACTACAAGTTCCTCTATATATGGATAATTTGTCGAGTCAAAGAAAATGAGAACGACAGACAAATTTCAAACAATGACAGGGTTTTCTGGAGCCATCGGTCATAGTTGAGTCAGTTTGACCTAGTCAAACAACGATTGAATGCCTACAATACCCCTTTTCCAAACTCACTAGGGATGTGTTTTTCCTAAACCGAAGGTTCTAGGAAATTTTCTAGTAAAAATACTAGAGGTTTGCGAAGGTGGTCGAAATTTTCATTACTCAGAACCAAATGGCTATTCGAAATGAAAGCCACCATTTCGAGTTTAACACTCCTTCAAAGATGAAAATTGTAGTGCCACCATAAAAAAAAAAAAAATAATAATGATAATATTAAAATAAAAACATGTTGTGAAGTGTGTTGAGTGGGAGTGGGTAAAAACAATAATAGACCCCATGTGAAGTCACGTGGCCTCCTTGAAAAATGTTTGGCGAATTCAAAGTAATTTGCAAACTTTTCCTTTTACTTGTGTAATGATATCGGTGCTTTTTTTTAGAATCCAAATGCTACTCACGTTAAACCCAACTTAAGTTGCAAATTTAGCAGTCTTGGGATAGTTGTAGCTAGAGAAGGACACCGTAGGGTATGGAAATCCATTAAAGCATAAAGATAGAGGAAATCTATCAAACATTGTAGTTGTAAATTCCTTGGTAGACGTGTATGAAAATTGTGGAAGCATAGACTTGAATGGGAACTATTTCACAAAATTTCTTAAAAGACATGATTTTGGCAGTGAACTATCGGAAGGAATGTCTCGAGATAAATGCAGATGAATGCGCATGGCATGGGAAAAGTGGAGATGGGTTTCGGGTGGCACATTTCCTTGTGGGGACTGCAAAGTTTTATATTGAATTAATTACTCCCAACCACTGACCCTCACCATTATTCTTTGTTGGCTTATTTGTTTTATTCCTTCCAGCATTGCATTACTTCTTGAAATTGGTGTTTTATCTTCCAAATGGGTGTGTAAGGATGTTGGTAACTGTTTTATTTTTTTTTATAATTATTCATGTCTTGGATAACATTTTGGGAGGACGAAACACAAGATTTGTGTTGGTGGATGAGCATAGATTTTGCAGAAGGTTGGACACCACGAGTGGAGAAATAACCACATGTTTTTATTTCCTATCGAGAGCACCTAAGAGTAGTGCGGTATGGTAGAAAAGTGGGCTTCTTAAGTTCCTGTGAATGAGTAATACCATAGAGAATAGTTGGAAGATTTCCAATCTGTTGTAGATACATGTTCCAAGGTAGATATGGATAAAAATTATGGAGAAAATCTTCATTCTTTTGCTTTCTCGCAAGCATGCGAGTTTATTTGAAAAGGATTGTAAATACTTCAATGACATAGTATATGGTAATAATATTCCACCTACAACTGAATTTTATGACTGCTTGGTCAACGTTCTTTACTATGCTGGCTATCTTGAGGAAACTATAAACTTTACCATCAACACACCAATTTAACCTATGGTGGTTGTGTGGACATGTTTGGTTGGTACCCCTATAGATCACATAAGAATACGAGGAGTACGCTAACTTATTTGAGGGGCTCTAAAATCTTATTATTGACATACCATTTAAACTTGTGTGGTTTTATTAATGGTAATGTGCAAAATGGGTTCATTGGAAAATACTTTGAGGATTTCAAGCAAAGGAGAAATGGTAAAATTATGGATGCTCATGAATTGTTCGACAAAATGCTTAAGTGAGATGTTGAATTGAATCTACGTGTTTCGACCGACTTCGTTACTGACATGATTCATCTCTCCTCATCTCTCATAAATTTTTTTCTTTAGGTTTACTTTTACAGAGGAATAAATTTTTTAAACTAAAATAATTCTCATATGTTTGATTGTATTAATTAAACTTTTTTAAAGCAATAAAATGTTGTAGCGTAATATATAAGATCTAATATTCCTCAGTAAACAATGAACTTAAATCCTCACTTCGTGATGATCTAGAAACTTCCTAACCATGTGCTAGTTTACTATAGTACCCCTTATATCGACAAGTTGAAGTTGAATTCGGGTAATTATGTTGACCATTCCTTTGTTTAAATACATAAATTGTGCTTTTCGAAGACTCGAAAAGTAACCTCGTATCTCCAGGATAGGAGATGTTAAGTTTCCTAAGTGTACCTTGTTATGTGAGGTGTCACTTCAATCTTTGGATCAACCCCGAATGAACATTTGTGACCTTTTTGACGCCCTTATGGGAGCCCTATTAAATTCTTTTTACAATGGTAGGAAGCTACTAAATCTAAAAAGTTGGCTTTCATTTTGAACCGCCATTTGAAACTTGGATAGAGAAATTATTATCCGTCATCTCGGACCTCTGGTTTTTTTACTAGAAAATTACATGTAACCTTTATTTTAGGGAAAAACACTTTTCTATATAGTTTGGAAAATCCATTTTGTAGGCCTCAGTCACAGTTTGACTAGGTCAAACTGGACCAATTAAGACCGGTGGCTTCAAAAATCATGTCATTCGTTTGAAAATAGTTTTCTAGTTCCGAGTTCTATCGAATCTGATGAATTATCCATATATGGGGGAACTTGTAGGAATTTTTTCATGGCGCGTGTATCCATCGAACGTTAGTTGTGAACATGGTTTTCTCGAGCCCTTGAGCTAGCTTTTAATCTTTTGCAACTAGGCCAATTACGACCAATGGCCCTAGAAAACTAGCGCCAATCGAAAATCGTTCTCTAATTCGAATTTTGTTAATTTCTTTCAACACTTGGTATATATGTGGAAATGTATAAATTTAACCGTGGTGTGTTTGCTTATCGGGAGACAACACTTGAAAGTGAATGCTTTGCCTCCGAGCTTGATTCGAACAATTTTGTAGCTAGTAGGAAAATGTAAAAAGAGATTCGTAGGACCCATGTTGGGTTACCAAACCACTCGTGGAAAGTTTTGACACATGTAAATAATTTTTTGAAAACATTACAGTGTAACTTGTTGTGTGAAAAAGAACTTTTGACAAAATGGTGTTTTTGTCTCTTCCTTTCTCTTTCTCTCTCTTGGTTACGGAATGAAGTGAAATGAAATGAAATGAGTACATGTTTCTAAACCTTTTCTTTCGAATGAAAATTATAATTATTATTATATGTAAATGGGAAACTAAAGACATTAATTATGTTAGATTAAGGTGGATTCCATGCCAGTGATTTATCACTGATTCCATGCTCACATGGTTTTGCAGGATGCAAGAATGATGGCGAAAAGGCGATGTGTAATTCATTATTTACTATTATAATTTATACAAGTCATTGTAAAATGAATATATGTATAATGTAGTCTCATTCCATAGAAAATTTATATTTGAAATTTGCTAATATGAATGAGATACTAGTTTTAGGGATATCTTAGGAAATGTGCATCTAATCATAGGTTCAATTCGATTCATAGTTACGTATGATAAAAGAGTTTGATATATATATATATATATATATATGGTAAATTAATTTAAAGTTAATATATTGTAGTGCATTTTTAGTGTTCAATAAATGATTAATTAATTAGTGTGTTGTATTCTAAATGTAATAAAGGTGTCTAAATAAAAAAATCAACCCCATTATAAGAATCATGTATAATTATCCTTCATGCGTGTATCCTTTTAGGGTGGGAAACCTAAACCTTAAGATAAAATTCAATCTCTACTCTCGATGTCATCCTTCTCGCATGATATTTCTTAGCCCAAAATAAATTTAAACTATAAAATGAACTTAAACTCTTGTGCTCGATGGAACCTCATAGCTTAGGTAAATAAGACCCCTAGTTTGAGTTAGCATCATGGTCGGTATGTTTAGCATTGTTGTCGTGAACCCTTATTTTAGGAAATACATGGCCTAATTTTATCCATACTATGTGGTTTCCTTCTAGAACCAGTAACCATGCGTGAGGTAAGGAGAATGTCTTCACTTCAGGTCCAACACTATGTCGATTTGTGAAGGCCTATTTGGAAGTCACCTTAAGATTCATTGTTCAAGCCATGACTATCCGGTGTAACCTTACCATTTATGGAGTAAGTAGGGCTATTATTGTCTTGGTATCCTAGTGAACTACCAAGTATTTCGAAGTTAGATCTAGAATTATTTCTTGTCATCGAAAAAACCCCTTGTGGGACCCCAGACGACACAAATGGAGAAAATGAAATAGTTTTTCTTTGACTTAAGCTCTTGTTAATCAACTCATTAGTTCCTCTCAGCTAAATGTGTTACCTTGGTTACTATCAACATAACACCTTGGTCTTCTTTAAGGTGGTTTAACATAAATATGTCCTCTCTCCTTAAACTCACATTTATTTGAGGTGTAGACCCTTAAGTGCAATTGGAATAAAACCAAACTTTAGTGGATTAGGAGGTTAACTTCGGGTTCATGTGTAGTTATAATGCTTCAAATCATATACTTCTTCAAAATGGTAAACAAGTACTTTCGTAACTCTTTATGTTATAAAGTGACGCCAAAAAAGGAGACTCAATAAAAACCATGTTAATGAAATGAGAAATGAGAATATATGTGAAAATGGATTAAGAAAAACATTTTCACTTGAAGTCCTTACACTGATTTAAGAATTGAATTTTGTCAAGAATGGATACAAATTGTTCATTGTGGGACTAGGCATTTGAGCCAATATCGAGTCCACTAAAAATAAAATAAATTAAAATTATGTCTTGTAAAGGCTGAAATGAATCAAAGAAAATTTGGAACTAAAAAAACCATAGTACGAGAACAATTGTGCTTCTAATGGAATGAAGCTTACAGAAAGGGAAATATAAACCTTCACCTAATTTTATGTGTATTATTTTCTCTCGACAACTCCTGGTTGGTCCCCTTGCATAATGAGGGTAAAATTAAATGTCAACTAAACATATTTTGAGAAAAAAACCTTTAGCATAAGAATGAGAGAATTAGGAACTTTGTATGTAATTGGAAATATGGAATATAATTATGTAAGTTATGGAGATTATCAAAAGTGATAAAGAGAAAACTTAAATGGTCAAACTGTAAATTGAATGTAGAATGAAATTATAATACTATAGGTGAAAAAGGGAGAAAATTATTCTTACATAATAATGTTATTAGAATATTAATCATAACGAAGATGTAATCATAGTAATGATGTGTAGTGGGTTTGTCAATCCTTGGGTCCCTTTTCATGTTGTTGGGTCATTTCTAGTTTACATTCATTAGGAAAAGTGTGGCATCAACATGTCTATGGTGTTTTCTTGTGTCTATGTGAGTCGATGACTTGAAAGTGTCTTGTGCGTTGTTAAGTTTATCTTCTTGGAGCCCTCATGATTTTTCATAGTGAGCAATGTAAGTTTAAAAAAAATTTATCCTGGTATTTTTACTATTGTATTTTTGTGTATAAAATTTGGGTGTTACATTTGGTATCAGAGCGGAGGTTCATGCTCTCAAACCTCTGGGACATATTGGAGTTGTGATGTTTTCTCATGGTGGTGGTAGAGATTGGAAGAGTAATGTGATATAAGTGTGATGTGAACTATGTTGTAATTGTGATATTGTGAATGCACATGTTGTGTATGTCACTTAGTGCGTATTTTTATCATGTTGATGTGCTTGTGATGAGATTATTCTCTCTCCTTTTCATGGATTCTATGAAGAGTTCACATGTGATGTACCACCTTATTATGTGTGAAAAAGAATGTTATTGTGGATTGCGGAGTGTTGGAGCATTATGGCGTTATGTGATATGAAGGTGTATTGATGTTTTGCATGACAAAACTAGTTTAAAACGTGAATTAGAGTGTATAATGATGTCATTCTATGTATTGTGATGAATTGTGTGCATCACCATGTTGTATTGCAATTGACTATATGTTGTAATGTTAGACATTTTGTTCATCATACGTATGATTTGTGTAATATGTGATGGTTTATGCCATGATTTAGGGGCATTTACTAAGCGTATGATCCCTAGCATACAATGATTGCACTTTGGGTGCGAGAATGTGGTAATGTGATGTATCATGACCTCGTGAAAGTAATGATTGTGTTTTACCATGCATATATGACATACGTAAGACGTTATGATTAATTTGTGTGAATCACCATTGCATTAGTGATGTAGCATATGTAATGTTATGGACCATACACTAACCGATCCTAAGGGAAATTAGTAAAATGTGTATGTTTAGAGTGAGGAAATGTGTACCATTGACCATTCACTCGACCTAGTACAAGATAGGAAGTGGAGCCTCACATAGGTTGAAAACTCATTTTTTTCGTTTGTTATGTGTGGAAATTCCTCAACGAGTGTCATATATATATATGTGTTTCATGAACACCTTAGGATCATTATATGGTGACTTGTAATCTCTTATCTCTCATTATATGGTTATAGTATGGATTCAACCTATGTGATTATGAATATGTTGAGGCTTGTTGAAGTGGCGGTGAGATGATTCAGATAGAGATGATTGTAGTTGTATTATTTGATATGTTATTTTACGAGCTGAGGTTCGATGCTCGAGTTCCGTAAACGTGTTGAGTACCCCTCCCGGTGGCCATATAAGGCCGTGTAGTTATTGTAATGTGTTATTTCTATACACGTATTTTATTTGTAAATTGAAAATTTTCCCTTTTCTTGCTAGAACCAACAGTTTTCTTGATTGACATGTTCTTATATTTTGGGCATTTATTTGGTTGTTGCACTAACATTCAGATTTTGCACTAACCATGGCTAATTAGCCATTTTCTTTTCTCAGTTTTAAATTGCATGTATCAAGTTTAAAAAATTTATAGCCTAGCCCAAGGCTTGGGATTGTTGCCACTTGGAATTTGATATAGATTGTAGTGTTGGTTCTAATGTCGTAATGTCTTGGAATAGGGTCTAGGATTCACCATGGAGTGGTGGGACTTATGGACCCACTTCATTGTATGGGGGTACGCCCCAAGGAGTTACAGATAACTAGCGGGTTGTTGAACCATGAGTTATTATGTCACTTGTGTTAGAGGTATCTGGACTCTATGCACCTAGGACCATAGGGTGACCGGCCTCTTTTGGGGAGTGAAAAGGAAATTTTATATTTATTTTATTGCTTGAGGGAGGCATAAGAGACTTGAGGGAGCCATAAGAGACACTTGAGGGAGGCATAAGAGATTTGTGTGTGTGTGTGATTGATGTTTGAAAGGTATATGGAGTTGTTTTATGATGCTTTGGGTGGTATATTGAGTTTTTCTATGATTTTGGGAGGTATATGTATTTATTGTGATGCTTCAGGAGGTATATGTAGTTGTTTTGTAATGCTTGAGAGGTGTATGTGGTTGTTTTATGATGCTTTGGGAGGTATATGGAGCTTTTTTGTGATGTTTTGAGAGGTGTGTGAAGTTGGTGTTATGATTAATGTGTACTCTTATGAGTTCTTTTGTGTTTTTTGATGTTGATGATTGATGCTCATCATTGTTGGGATGATTTTGTTTCCATCTTGACACTATGTACCTACGAGTTATAGTCCCAAGTTTTCTGAAACATTTATATGTGTACCTATTTGGAATTCCATACTTTGAATTAGTCTACTTATGTTATGGGTATAATTGTGTCGGAAGCATATGTGTGACAAGTACTATGTTGTGAGAACTATGTATGTTTTTTCCATGGGATTATTTGAGTTCTTCTTATGCGATACACCCAATGAAGTATGTATAAATATGCTTGTGAACCATTAGTGTTTGGTTTGTCCCTGATGTGGTATTGGGATGTCAATTTTATTAGGTACCTACGAACATAAGACAACTAAGCTCTTAAATAGTGAAATACTAAGCGTTGAGATTAATAAATACTTTAAAGGAGAAGACTAAGTAATAAAGTAAAGAGAACTACCAATCTTCACAGAAGTTTAAAATTTAAGATATATATCAATTTAGTTTGATCTTTTTGGTCGTGTTGTATCACCCAGTTGTTTTGTTAAGCAATGTGTGTGTTTACTAAATTTATTGTCTACGTTCCCTTTCGAGCTTCAGCATTGTGTCATATCATGGACAATGCTCTTTAAATGGGAGGGAAGTGAAGTGGCACCATAAAATAATAATAATAATAATAATAATCTTATAAAATATATATATTGAAGTTTGTTGAGTGGGAGTGGGTAGAAACAATAATAAACCCCATGTGAAGTCACGTGGCCTCCTTGAAAAATGTTTTGGGAATTCAAAGTGATTTGCAAACTTTTCCTTTTACTTGTCTAATAATGCAAGAGATTTTTTTTAGAATCCAAATGCTACTCATGTTAAACCCAAGTTAAATTGCAATTTTAGTAGTCTTGGGATAGTTGTAGCAAGAGAAGGACACCACACCATATGGACATCCATTAAAGCATAAAGATTGGAAATCTATTAGACATTATAGTTGTAAATGCATTGGTAGATGTGTATGAAAATAGTGGAAGAAGAGAGATGAAACGGGAACTATTTGGTAGAATGTCTTAAAAGACATGATTTTGGCAGGTGAACTATCAAAAGGAATATCTGAAATAAATGTGGATGAATGCATATGGAAGGGAGAAATTTGAGATGGGTTTTAGTTGGTGCATTTCCTTGTGGGGACTGGAAAGTTTTATATTGAATTATTTACTCCCAACCACCGACCCTCACCATTATTCTCTGTTGGCTTATTTGTTTTATTCTTTCCAACATTGCATTACTTATTGAAATTGGTGTTTTATCTCGACAAGTGGGTGCGTAAAGATACTGGTAACTGCTTTTATTTTTTTATAATTATTCATGACTTGGCTCATGTTTTCGGGAGGATGAAACACCAGATTTATGTTGGTGCATGGGCATAGATTTTGTAGCAAGTTCGACACCACGAGTGGAGCAATAACCACATGTTTTTATTTCCCTATCGAGGGAACCTAAGAGTAGTGCGGGTATGGTAGAAGAGTGGGATGCTTAAGTTCCTGGTGAATGAGTAATACCATGGAGAATAGTTGGATGATTTCCCATCTGTTGTAGATGCATGTGCCAAGGTAGATATGGATACAAAATTGTGGAGGAAAGCTTCATTCTTTTGATTTCTGCAAGCACGCAGTTTAGTGGAAAAGGGCTGTAAATACTTCAATGGCATAAGCGATGGTAATAATATTCCACCTACAACTGAATTTTATGTCTTCTTGGTCGACGTTCTTTACTATGTTGGCTATCTTGAGGAAACTGTAAACTTTACCATCAACACACCAATTTAACCTATGGTGGTTGTGTGGACATGTTTGGTTGGTACCCCTGTAGATCACATAAGAATGCGAGGAGTACGCTAACTTCTTTGAGGGGCTCTAAAATCTTATTATCGGCATACCATTTAAACTTGTGTGGTTTTATTAATGGTAATGTGCAAAATGGGTTCGTTGGAAAATACTTTGAGGATTTCGAGAAAAGGTGAAATGGTAAAATTGCGGATGCTCATGAACTATTCGACAAAATGCTTAAGTGAGATGTTAAACCGAATCCCGTGGTTTCCGACCAGCTTCGTTCCTAGGCATGGTTCATCTCTCCTCATCTCTCATAACTTTTGTTCTTTAGTTTTACTTTTACAGTGAAATAAAATTTTTAAACTAAAATAATTTTCTTATGTTTGATTGTATTAAACAAACTTGTTTTTTAAGGAAATAAAAGTTGTATCATAATATATAGGAAATAATATTCCTCGATAAACAATGAGCTTAAATCTTGTCTTCGTGATGATCTAGAAACATCCCAACTCAGACTAGTTTTCTACAAGAACCTTATATTGACAAGTTGAAGTTGACTTCCCGGTAATTATGTTGACCATTCCTTTGTTTAAATAGATAAATTATGTTTTTCAGAGACTCGTAAAGTAACCTTCATAACTCTAGAAAGGAGATGTTAAGTTTCCTAAGTGTACCTTGTTATGTGAGGTGTCACTTCAATCTTTTGATCGACCCCCAAATGAACATTTGTGACCTTTTTGATGCCCTTATAGGAGCCCTGTTACACTATTTTGCAGTGGTAGGAAGCTGCTAAATCTAAAAAGTTGGCTTTTGTTTTGAACCACCATTTGAAACTTGGGTAGAGAAATTATTATCCATCTTTGTAGACCTCTAGTGTTTTTACAAGAAAATTACTTGGAACATTCAGTTTAGGGAAAAACACTTTTCCATATAGTTTGGCAAAGTCATTTTGTAGGCCTTTGGTCACAGTTTGACTAGGTCTAACTCGACCAATTAGGACCGGTGGCTTCAAAAATCATGTTGTCATTTGAAAAAAAAATTTCTAGTTCTAAGTTTGATTGACTATGATTAATTATCCATATACGGGGGAACTTGTAGGAATTTTTCATGGCGTGTGCATCCATCGAACGTTAGTTTTGGACTTTTTCGAACCCTTGAGATAACTTTTAAAGCATGTCTAACTAGGCCAATTATGAATGATGGCCCTAGAAAACTATCTACCAATCATAAACCATTCATTAGTTCTGGATTTTGTCACTTCCTTTGAACTCTTGGTATATAATTGGACATGTAGAAATTTAACCGTAGTGTGTTTTCTCATCGCGAGACAACATTTGAAAGTGAATTTTTAGCCTTCGAGATTGATTCGAACATTTTTGTAGCTAGTAAGAAAATGTAAAAAGAGAGTTGTAGGACCCTATCGGGTTGCCAAACCACTATAAATAATTGTTTGAAAACTCTATAGTGTAACTTGTTGTGTGAAATAAAACTTTTGACAAAATGGTGTTTCTCTCTCTTCCTTTCTCTTTCTCTCTCCTTGGTTATGAAATGAAGTGAAATGAAATGAAATGAATACATGTTTCTAAAACTTTTATTTCGAATGAAAATTATAATTATTATTATATGTAAATGGGAAACTAAAGACATTAATTATGTTAGATTAGGGTGGATTCCATGCCAAAGTGATTTATCATTGATTTCATGCTCACATGGTTTTGCAGGATGCAAGAATGATGGTGAAAAGGCGATGTGTAATTCATTATTTACTATTATAATATATACAAAGTCGTTGTAAAATGAATATATGTATAATGTAGTCTCATGTTACGAAAATTTATATTTGAAATTTGCTAATATGTATGAGATACTAGTTTTAGGGATATCTTAGGAAATGTGCATCTAATCATAGGTTCAATTTGATTCATAGTTACGTATGGTAAAAATATTTTGATATATATATGGTAAATGAATTTGAATTTAATATCTTGTAGTGCATTTTCAGTGTTCAATAAATGATTAATTAATTAGTGTGTTGTATTCTTACCTTGTAAATGTAATAAAGATATCTAAACAAAACACTCAACCCTAGTATAAGACTCATGTATAACAACCCTTCATGCATGAATCCTTTTAGTGTGGAAAATCTAAAACTTAAGATAAAATTCAATCTCTACTCTCGATGTCATCCTTCTCATATGATATTTCTTAGCCCAAAAGAAATTGAAAATGTAAAATGAACTTAAACTCTTGTGCTCGATGGAACCTCATAGATTAGGTAAATAAGACCCCTAGTTTGTGTTAGCATCATGGTCGGTATGTTCACCTTTCTTTTCGTTAACCATTATTCTAGGAAATACATGGTACAATTTTATCTGAGTATGTGGTTTCCTTCTAGGTCTAGTAATCGTGTGTGGGGTAAGGAGAATGTCTTCATTTCAGGTCCAACACTATGTTTAGTGGTGAAGGCCTCTTTGGAAGTCACCTTAAGAGTCCTTATTCGAAGAAATGTATATGCGGTGTAACCTTACCATTTATGGAGTAAGTAGAGCTATTATTCTCTTAGTATCCTAGTGGAATACCAAGTCTTACGAAGTTAGATCTAGAATTATTTCTTGTCATCAAATAAACTCCTTGTGGGACCCCAAATGACACAAATGGAGATAATGAAATAGTTGTTCTTCGACTTAAGCTCTTGTTAATCAACTCTTTAGTTCCTCTCAGATAAATGTGTTACCTTGGTTACTACAAACATAACACCTTGGTCTTATTGAAGGTGGTTTATCATAAATATTTCCTCTCACCTTAAACTCACATTTAGTTGAGGTGTAGGCCCTTAAGTGCAATTGTAATTAAACATAACTTCAATGGATTAGGAGGTTAACTTGGGGTTTGTATGTAGTTATAATGCTTCTAATCATATACTTCTTCAAAATGCTAAAAGAGTACTTTCATAACTCTTTATGTTATTAAGTGACACCAAAAAAAAGACCTAGGAAACACTATTAATGAAATGAGAAATGAGAATATATGTGATAATGGATTAAGAAAAACAGTTTCACTTGAAGTCCTTATGGTTGATTTAAGAATTTAATTTTGTTAAGAATGGATACAAATTTTTCGTGGTGGGACTAGGCATTTGAGCCAATATCGAGTCCACTAAAATTAAAATAAAATAAAATAATGTCTTGTAAAGGCTTAACTGAATCAAACCGAATTTAAAACTAAAACAACCATAAGATACGAGAACAATTGTATTTCTAATGGAATGAAGCTTATAGGAAAGGGAAACTTGAACCATCACCTCCTTTGATTTGTATGATTTTCCCTTGACAACTCATGGTTGGTCACCTTGCATAATGAGGGTAAAATTAAATGTCAACTAAACATATTTTGAGAAACACACTTTTAGCATAAGAACGAGAGAATTAGGAACTTTGAATGTAATTAGAAATATGGAATATAATTATGTAAGTTATGGAGATTATCAAAATTGATAAAGAGAAAACTTAAATGGTCAAACTGTAAGATGAATTTGGAATGAACTTATGAATATTTAGGTGAAAAATTGAGAAAATTATTCTTACATAATAATGTTATTAGTATATTAATCATAACGAAGATGTAATCATAATAATGTTGTGTAGTGGGTTTGTTAATCCTTGGGTCGATTTTCTTGTTGTTGGGTCATTTCTAAAGTGTGGCATCAACATGTCTATGGTGTTGTTTTATTTATATGTGAGTCAATGAATTGAAAGTGTCTTGTGCCTTGTTGAGTTTCTCTTTTTGGAGCTCATGTGGTTTTGTGTAGTGAGCAATGTAAATTATAAAAAACATTATCCTTGTATTTTTACCGTTGTATTTGTGTGTATAAAATGTGGGTGTTACAATTGGTATCGGAATGGAGGTTGATTCTCTCAAACCAATGGGACAGATTGGAGTTGTGATGTTTTCTCATGGTGGTGGCAGAGATTGAAAGTGTAATGTGATATAAGCATGATGTGAACTATGTCATAATTGTGATATTGTGAATGCACATGTTGTATATGTCACTTACTGCATATTTGATATCATGTTGATGTGCTTCGATGAGATTATTCACTCTCCATTTCATGGATTCTATGAAGAATTCACGTGTGATGTACCTCCTTATTGTGTGTGAAAAGAATGTTATTGTGGATTGCAAAGTGTTGGATCATTATGGCGTTATGTGATACGAAGGTGTATTGATGTTTTGTATGACAAAACTAGATTAAAAGTGAATTAGATTGTATCGTGATGTCATCATCGTATTGTGATGAATCGTGTGCATCACCATGTTATATTACAACTAACTATATGTTGTAATGTTAGACATTGTGTTCATCATACGTATGATTTGTGTAATATGTGATGGTTTATGCCATGATTTAGGGGCATATGGTGAGCGTATGATCCCTATTGTACATAGTGATTGCACTTTGGGTGCAGAATGTGGTAATGTGATGTATCATAACCCGTGAAAGTAATGATTGTGTTTTATGATGTATATATGCCATGTGTAAGACACGATGGTTTATTTTTGTTAATCACCATTGCGTTAGTGATGTAGTATATATTATGTTGTGGACCTTACACTAACCGACCCTAAGGGAAATCAGTAAAATGTGTATGTTTGTAGTGAGAAAATGTGTACTACTCGACCGATCCACGCGAGCTAAGTAAGAGATAGGAAGTGGAGCTAAGAGAAGATGACTGGTATGTGTGGAACTTACTCAATGGGTGTCATGCATATTATGTTTCGTGAACACATTAGGCTTAGTAGATGGCGACTTGTAATCCCTTCTCTCTCCCGATACGGTTATCATATGGATTCAACCCGTGTGATTTTTACTATGTTGAGTCTTGTCGAAGTGGTGGTGGGATGATTCAGATAGAGATGATGATAGTTGTATTATTTGATATGTTATTTTATGAGTTGAGGCTCGATGTTCCAAGTTCTAGCAACTCATTGAGTACCCCCCATGGTGGCCATATAAGGCCATGTAGTTATTGTAATGTGTTATTTATATACACATATTTTATTCAGTAAGTTGAAAACTTTCCCTTTTCTTGCTAGAACCATCATTTTTGTTATTAATATGTTCTTATATTTTGGGCATTTATTTGGTTATTGCAATAACATTCAGATTTTGCATTAAACATGACTAATTAGCCATTTGATTTTCTCATTTAAAATTGTGTATCAAGTTCAAAATTTAGATAGCCTATCCTAAGGCTTCGTATTTTTACGACTTGGCATTTGATATGGATTGTTATGTTAGTTCTAATCTCGTAATGTGTTGGAATAGGGTCATGGGATCCACCATGGAATGGTAGAACCTATGGACCCGCTTCGTTGTATGGGGGTACGCCCTAAGGAGTTACAAATAACTAGTGGGTTGTTGAACCATGACTTATTATGTCACTTTGGTTAGAGGTATCTGGACTCTATGCACTTAGGGCTATAGGGTAACCGGCCTCTTTTGGGGAGCGAAAAGGAAAATTTATATTTATTTTATTGCTTGAGGGAGGCATAAGAGACACTTGAGGGATGCATCAAAGATTTGTGTGTGTGTGTGTGTGTGTGATTGATGCTTAGGAGGTATATGGAGTTGTTTTGTGATGCTTTGGGAGGTATATGGAGTTGTTTTATGATTTTGGGAGGTATATGTATTTGTTGTGATGCTTCGGGAGGTATATGTAGTTGTTTTGTAATGCTTGGGAGGTGTATGTGGTTGTTTTATGATGCTTTGGGAGGTATATGGAGTTGTTTTGTGATGTTTTGAGAGGTGCGTGAAGTTGGTGTTATGATTTATGTGTACTCTTGTGAGTCCGTTTGTGTTTTGTGATGTTGAGGATTGATGCTCCTCATTGTTGGCATGATGTTGTTTCCATCTTGACACTATGTAGCTACAATTATTGTCCCAAGTTGTGTGAAACCTTTATATGTGTACATGTTGGGAATTCCATGTTGAAGTAGTCTACTTATGTTATGGGTACTATTGTGTCGGGAGCACATGTGTGACAAGTACTATGTTGTGAGAGCTATATATGTTTTTCCATGGGATTAGTTGAGTTCTTCTGATGTGATACAATCATGGAAGTATGTAGAAATATGTCTTGTGAACCATTAGTGTTTGGTTTGTCCTGATGTGGTATTGTGATGTCAATTCTATTAGGCACCTATGAACATAAGACAACTAAACTCTTAAATAGTGAAATACTAAGCGTTGAGATTAATAAATACTTTAAAGGAAAATACTAAGTAATAAAGTAAAAGAGAACTTCTAATCTTCACAAAACATTAAAATTTAAGATATTTCTAAATTTAGTTTGATCTCTTATGGTCGTGTTGTATCACCCAGTTGTTTTGTTAAGACACGTGTGTCCTTGTTGACTTTCTTCTCCACGTACCATTCAAGATTTGGCGTTGTGTCACATTGACGATGATTCTCTTTAAAGGGGAGGGAAGTGTAGTGCCACCGTAAAAAAAAAAATTAATAACAAAAATATTTAGAAAAAAACATGTTGTGAAGTGCATTGAGCTGGAGTGGGTAAAACCAATAATAAACCCCATGTGAAGTCACGTGGCCTCCTTGAAAAATGTTTGGGGCATTCAAATTTATTTGCAAACTTTACCTTTTACCTGTCTAATGATGCAAGCACATTTTTTTGAGAATCCAAATGCTACTCACTTTAAACCCAAGTTAAGTTGTAAATTTAGCAGTCTTGGGATAATTACAGCTAGAGAAAGACACCGCAGGGTATGGACATCCATTAAAGCATAAAGATAGAGGAAATCTATTATAAATTATTGTTGCAAATACATTGGTAGATGTGTATGAAAATTGTGAAAGCATAGACATGAATGGGAACTACTTGGCAGAGTGTATTTAAAAGACATGATTTTGGAAGGTCAACTATTAGAAGGAACGTATGAAATAAATGTGGATTAATGTGTATGGTAGGGAGAAAGTTGAGATGGGTTTTAGGTGGCACGTTTCCTTGTCGGGATAGAAAAGTTTTATATTGAATTAGTTACTCCCAACCACCGACCCTCACCATTATTCTTTGCTAGCGCATTTGTTTTATTCCTTCCAACATTGCATTACTTCTTGAAATTGGTGTTTTATCTGACAAGTGGGTGTGTGACGATGCTGGTAACCTATTTTATTTGTGTTTATAATTATTCATGACTTGGCTCACATTTTGGGGAGGATGAAACACCATTTTTATGTTTGTGCGTGGGCATAGATTTTGTAGCAAGTTCAACACAACGAGTGCAACAATAACCACATGTTTTTATTCCCTATCGAGGGCACCTGAGAGTAGTGCAGGTATGGTAGAAGAGTGGGATCCTTAAGTTCTTGGTGAATAAGTAATACCCTGGAGAATAGTTGGACGATTTTCCAGCTATTTTAGATGCATGTGCCAAGGAAAATATGGATAAAACATTTTTGAGGCAGGATTCATTCTTTTTCTTTCTACAAGCACACAGGTTCAGTGGAAAATGACTATAAATACTTCAATGACATAAGTGATGGTGACAATATTCCACCTAAAACTGAATTTTATGTTTGCTTGGTCGACATTCTTTACTATGTTGGCCATCTTGAGGAAATTGTAAACCTTACCATCAACACACCAATTTAATCTATGGTGGTTTTGTGGACATGTTTTGTTGGTACCCCTATAGATCACATAAGAATATGAGGATTACGTTAACTTCTTCGAGGGGCTCTAAAATCTTAAATTTGGCATACCATTTAAAATTGTGGTTTTATTAATAGTAATGTGTAAAATGGGTTCATTGCAAAATGGATATCCAAAGATTTCGAAAAATGGTAAAATCACGTATGCTCATAAATTGTTCGACAAAATGCTTAAGTGAGATGCTGAACTGAATCCTGCGGTTTTGACCGGCTTCATTCCCAGGCATGTTTCATCTCTCCTCATCTCTCATAACTTTTTTTATTTAGTTTTACTTTTACAATGGAATAAATTTTTTAAACTAAAATAATTTTCATATGTTTGATTATATCATAATATATAGGATCTTATATTCCTCAATAGACAATGAACTTAAATCCTCACTTCATGATGATCTAGCAACATCCTCACCAGAGTAGTTTGCTACAGTACCCCTTATATTGACAAGTTGAAGTTGACTTCCCGGTAATTATGTTGACCATTCCTTTGTTTAAATAGATAAATTATGTTTTTCGGAGACTCGTAAAGTAACCTTCGTAACTCTAGAAAGGAGACGTAAGTTTTGTATGTGTACCTTGTTATGTGAGGTGTCACTTCAATCTTTTGATTGACCCCCAAATGAACATTGGTGACATTTCTGACACCCTTATAGGATCCCTGTTACATTGTTTTGCAGCCATAGGAAGCTACTAAATCTAAAAAGTTGGCATTTGTTTTGAAATTCCATTTGAAACTTGAATAGAGAAATTATTATCTATCCTCACAGCACCTCTAGTGATTTTACTAAACAATTGCATGGAACCCTTAATTCAGGAAAAACACTTTTCGTATAGTTTGGAAAAGCCATTTTGTAGGCCTCTGGTTGCAATTTGACAAGGTCAAACTCTACCAATTAGGACTGGTGGCTTCAAAAATCATGTCATCGTTTGAAAACAATTTTCTAGTTCTGAGTTCCGTCGACTCTGATTAATTATCCATATATGGAATGACTTGTAGGAATTTATTCATAGTGCGTGCATCCGTCAAATGTTAGTTTTGGATGTGGTTTTCTAGCCCTTGAGCTAACTTTTAATGATTTGTAACTAGGCCAATTAGGACCGATGGCCCTAGGAAAATAGATTCCAATCGTAAATCGTTCGCTAATTACAAATTTCATTAGTTCCTTTAACTCTTGGTATATAAGTGGACACGTAGAAATTTAACCATGGTGTGTTTTCTCATTGGAAGACAACGTTTGAAAGTGGATTCTTAGCCTCCGAGCTTGATTCAAACATTTTTGTAGCTAGCAGGAAAATGTAAAAAGAGAGTTGTAGGACCCCTGTCGGGTTGCCAAACCACCGTGGAAAATTTTGACACATGTAAATAACTGTTTGAAAACTCTATAGTGTAACTTGTTGTGTGAAATAGAACTTTTGAAAAAATGGTGTTTCTCTCTCTTCCTTTCTCTTTCTCTCTCCTTGGTTACGAAATGAAGTGAAATGAAATGAAATGAATACATGTTTCTAAACCTTTTCTTTCGAATGAAAATTATAATTATTATTATATGTAAATGAGAAACTAAAGACATTAATTATGTTAGATTAGGGTGGATTCCATGCCAGTAATTTATCGTTGATTTCATGCTCACATGGTTTTGCAGGATACAAGAATGATGGCGAAAAGGTGATGTGTAATTCATTATTTTCTTTATCAGAATTTAACAGTCATCAGTAAACTAAATAAATCTATAATGTAGTCTCATGCCACATAAAAATTTATATTTGAAATTTGCTAATATGAATGAGATAATAATTTTAGGGAAATCTTAGGAAATGTGAGTCTAATCATAGGTTCAATTGAATTCATATTTATGTATGATAAAAGGGTTTGATATATATATATATATATATTTTGAAGTTAATATCTTGTAGTGCATTTTCAATGTTCAATAAACGATTAATTAATTAGTGTGTTTTATTCTTACCTTGTAAATGTAATAAACGTATCTAAACAAAAACTCAACCCTAGTATAAGACTTGTGTATAATAACCCTTCATGTGTGAATCCTTGTAAGGTGGAAAACCTAAACCTTAAGATAAAATTCAATATCTACTCTCGATGTCATCCTTCTCACATGATATTTCTTATCCCAAAGGAAATTGAAAATGTAAAATGAACTCAAACTCTTGTGCTCCATGGAACCTCGCAGCTTAGGTAAATAAGACCTCTTTTTTGTGTAAGCATCATGTTCGATATGTTCAACATTATTTTCATGAACCGTTTTTTTATGAAATACATGGTCCAATTTTATCTAGAGTATGTGCTTTCCTTCTAGATCTAGCTGTAATCGTGGGGTAAGGGTAAGAATGTCATCACTTTAGGTCCGACACTATGTTGAGTTGTGAAGGCCTCTTTGGAAGTCACCTTAAGAGTCATTGTTTGAAGTAATGACTATACGGTGTAACCTTACCATTTATGGAGTAAGTAGAGCTATTATTCTCTTAGTAACCTAGTGGACTACCAAGTCTTACAAAGTGAGATCTAGAATTATTTCTTGTCATCAAATAAACCCCTTGTGGTACCCCAGACAACACAAATGGAGATAATGAAATAGTTTTTCTATGACTTAAGCTCTTGTTAATAAACTCTTTAGTTCCTCTAAGCTAAATTTGTTACCTTTGTTACTAACAACATAACACCTTGGTCTTCTTGAAGGTGGTTTAACATTAATATGTCCTCTCACCTTAAAATTACATTTATTTGAGGCGTAGACCCTTAACCGCAATTGGAATTAAACCAAACTTTAGTGGATTAGGAGATTAACTTGGGGTTCGTGTGTATTTATAATTTTTCCAATCATATACTTATTCAAAATGGTAAACAAGTACTTTCGTAACTCTTTATGTTATAAAGTGACACCAAAAAAAAAGACCTAAGAAACACTATTAATGAAATGAGAAATGAGAATATATGTGATAATGGATTAAGAAAAATAGTTTCACTTGAAGTCCTTATGGTTGATTTAAGAATTGAATTTTGTTAAGAATGGATACAAATTTTTCATGGTGGGACTAGGCATTTGAGCCAATATTGAGTCCACTAAAAATAAAATAAAATAAAATTATGTCTTGTAAAGGCTTAACTGAATCAAACTAAATTTTGAACTAAAACAACCACGATACGAGAACAATTGTGCTTATAATGTAATGAAGCTTATAGGAAAGGGAAACTTGAACCTTCACCTCCTTTGATGTGTATTATTTTCCCTCGACAAATTCTAGTTGGTCCCCTTGCATAATGAGGGTAAAATTAAATGTCAACTAAACATATTTTGAGAAACAAACCTTTAACATAAGAACGAGAGAATTAGGAAATTTTTAGGTAATTGGAAATATGGAATATAATTATGTAAGTTATGGAGATTATCAAAATTGATAAAGAGAAAAATTAAATGGTCAAACTATAAGTTGAATGTGGAATGAACTTATGAATCTTTCGGTAAAAAAGGGAGAAAATTATTCTTACATAATAATCTTATTAGAATATTAGTCTTAACGAAGATGTAATCATAATAATGATGTGTAGTGGGTTTTTCAATCCTTGGGTCCCTTTTCTTGTTGTTGGGTCATTTCTTGTATTCAGTCATTGGGAAAAGTGTGGCACCTACATGTCTATGGTGTTGTCTTGTGTATGTGAGTTGATGACTTGAAAGTTTCTTGTGTGTTGTTGAGTTTCTCTTCTTGGATCCCTTGTGGTTTTGTGTAGTGAGTAATGTAAGTTTAAAAAAATTATCCTGGTATTTTTATTGTTGTATTTGTGTGTATAAAATGTGAGGGTTACAAAAACGGAGTAACATGGCTCCTAGAGAGCGGGAAAAAGAGCACAAATGGTCACATAGTGTCGGGATAATGCTTGACGTAACTCTCTACATAACAAGGAGTGTTGTTTTGTGAGTCTTTGAAAAATTGTGTTTTTATCTTCCTAACTCTAAATGGTAGGTAAAATGATTGTTTTATTTGACAACATCATCTAACTCTACCAATACCACTAGATGTGAGCACCTAGTACATATATTCTAGTATCATCGTATAGAGTTATGATAGTGACCACAATTAATGTTTAAATTGTAAATCACTTTCAAACATTACACGGTGTAGGTATATTTATTTACACTATTTAAATTTAGTTACATATCCGTTTGTAAGATTATCGATTAGTTTAACATTTCGATAACATTGCAAATGAAGAACCTAAATTACGAAAATTATGAAAGAAAAGGTAAGGGAGACCATGCCTGACAATATTAATGTCCATAGGGAAAGATTTTCTCCAAGAGGGTTCATTTGCATTCCACAAGGCCCCAATTCTCTTTTAGCATTCTACCACATAGTTCATGTTCTTCGACAACCTCTCCATTTTGTACCATTCATGAAAACATATAAGGCCATGTATGAGTGATACCAGAAAACATGATTAGCTCCACTAAACCAATGAACTTTCCTTAAAATCAACTTGCCACATAATACATGTCATCACTCCAGCACATTATCCCTCACAAAAATCAGGCTCTCTATGATAAAAGATCATTACACCTTTCCAAAAAATCCAATCCAACATGGCCGCAACAACTTAAAAAGCTATTATCCTTCCTAATAAAACTTTTGAGGTGTGTTTGAAGCCCCAAATTACCAACTTAAGCACTTAAATGGTCTCATGATAATGAAGTGGCTAAACAAACATTAGATCACATGCTTATGTAGTCCTTTAACCTATTCCAATGTCCCTGTTTGACACCAAATAGAAAGGATATTGGCAATAGCTATGGAAAATGGCTTACCCCTACTAGTTAACTTTTCTTGAAAGTTTCTGAGCCTTCTAAACAAATCCATTTCATGCATAACTAGCAGTCAACATTGTTCACAAAACCACGTCCTTTTAAGACATTCTGAAAAATAGTGCATGTACCTATCTATACTACAACATTTTGCAAATACGCCTACCAAGACCATAGCAATAACAACATCTGACAAAATTCCTCTATCTTTTATGATTTGAAGGAAATATATAGACTTCCAAACCCTGCTCCAAAGATCCCGTTTTATCATAGGTTGGGAGATGCTGTAGAAGAGGTGGATGAAATCTGGCTTTAAACCTAAAACTGTATTTTCTTAAAAGTTTCAAAGGCATTTACATCAAGCACATTTCATGCAAATCTTGCAGCCAAAGCATTACATGAAACCACATTTTTTTAAAGAGACTCTGTCAAATAGTTCATATGCCATGCGTATGCTCCCACGTTTTGCATTCATATTAACTAGGGCACTAGAAAATACATCATCTAACAAATCCCCCACTTCAACACAGGCTAGGAAGAAGCTATAAAAATCAGATTTCCATTATGCTTTGATGGATGTCCATTGCATGTTCCTGCGCTCATATTTTGACACATCTTGGAAGTGCACAGGCCAAGTAAACCTATGGTGGTTGTGTGGGTACATTTTCTTGGTTCGAAAAGACAAAAATGAAAATGAAACAATTGTACATTACAACCATATTGCCCCACGCCTTCACAACACTCCCATCGCTGCCAATATCTAAATACTACTAAATCTGCAAAATTAATTTGGATCCCATCGAGGTCAAGGTCTAGAGATCTCAATAAGTACATGCATCATTTTGTAAGGGATGGCAGGTCTTAAAGGTTGAATGCTCCAATGATAAATCTTACAACACGTCACCTCCCATCCACTTGCCCATCAAACAAATTCAATTTTCCCCACCATTTTATAGTTTAATTTAATTTATTCCTTTATTTATTTATTTTAGATGGGGCACCACAAGTGGGAATTTTAGTGAGCTCATTAGCAACATTGTGTGGATTTGTTTTAGGTCCTCCAAATTCCTTATGAAATACTATTTCTTCTTCATGTTGTTTTTTTATGTGATTCCAATTGATGCTTTTCAAACCAATGCCACTATCCTCCTAGCTAAGCCAAAGTGGGAGTTTAAATTAAATCTAATGAAATAATCAAATTTTATTAGAAGGTATATTTTCTAGATGCATTTGTCAACTTTGGGGGTGGAAAGACCCAAAATTCATATAGTGTGTTCCAAAGCCTTCCACTCTTTGTATAATAATAATAAAAATGCAATTCATAATTCCTCCATTACATTAACAAAATGCAAATTGTACAAGGAAATACCATTACTTATATATATACAACAAAATATACTAATAAGGAATTAACCACAAAACACTAAAATTTATAATTTCTTCAATTTTTAATGCTAACAAGTAATTAAATTACTTCAAAAGAGAATAAATAGTTAACAATGATTTATATAAAAAAACTATTTCACTGGTATAAAAGCACAAAAGAAAAAAATAGGAAACCACACAACAAATGAAAATAATTATAACTCAAGAAAATTTGATACATCAAGAAAATGTTGCAAAAATATAAGATGAGGATGAGAAGGATCATCCTTAAGGGGTATACCCCATATAAGAGGTTCGCCCAAGGTTAGTTCATCCAACACCTATTTGTGCTCAACAAGAGAATCACCCAAAGGATTTTTGATATAGTGATTATGTACCCATGTGGAAGGGGAGAAACCATTTAAAACCTCCCTTTCATGGGATAAGAATCATTCAGATGGGCTTGCCAAAGAGTTACCATGTGAAAGAAAAATAAAATCCTTCATCTTAGTAGTAGTGGTTCTAGGAATGGTTACCATGACATCTAGGTATCATTATTGAACCCCACAAAGACTAATCCAAGTGTACATAGCTCATGGTTTATGGGGTGGAATTCTAATTGTAGAACATCTCTTGCAAGCTCTGAAATTAAATTCTCACATTCTTAGCATGGGCTTGGATCTTCATACACACCAACGATAACATAATATCTTTATCATTTATAACAAAGCTAGAATCAATTATACTTTTACTACAAAATAGTTGAATTTATATATTTTAATAGCTAAAATAAAAATAAATTCTATGAAGAATTAAAAATCTAAATAACGAGTGTATTCCGAGTAGTACAATCCCCAAAAAGAACATACACTAAGAAAAAGAATATGTACAATGAGGTAGAATTTTCTTTCGGAAAAACTATAAAAGGAGGGTTTTGCCGGTGGTCCCTATCCTGTTACATACAAGGATCCATATAAAGTGTCGATAATTTCAAGAAACGACAAGGTACCAAATGAGAAATAACTAAAGCATCTAGCCTAGGGGTAGTTGAAAACTAGGATGAAACCTAGAAAAGAATCGAAAGCAAGGGATACCTAGGTTTCTACATTAGTATCTCGGCTCCTAGTCAATCTTGGGGGTTACATAAGCATCGCATTATTTTCTTCTTTACACTCATCCATCCATCTTCCCCTCATGTGCAAGCTGAGATCTTGACTTGACCTAAATTTTTGGAGTTCATTAATATTATGTTTCTGCGAAGAGTTGCAAGGGGATCCACTTCTGTCATTGATCCACCTAAATCATTAATGTTTTATTCCACTAAAATTACATCGTGGCTGTACTTGTCAAATATGTTAATGTTTTTCTTCCCAAATATGTTAGCCGTGGTATCATAAATGCCTTGCTTCCCAAGGCTTCAAAGTGGATTTATTGGCATTTTCCCCCATGTAATCCCCCGGTCGAGATTTTAGGTGATATCTTCTTCACCGCCTCCTTCTAACATATTTTTCTAAAAGTTCCTCCTGTCCAAATTTAAATTGGAATCTATGTTACTAATTTGTAGGGCCACATTCATGGTTTCCCCATATGTTGCACTCACTTTGGTGATGAGTTTTGAATGGGTGGGATTCCATCATCTTCCAAACTATTTTCTCCAAATTTTAGTTTCCAATTTGACATGTCAACAAAGGGAGACATGGTTAGTAGGTCATGCTTAACATGATCTTGAACCGTTTCTTCAACCTATAGTTTTAAATCAACCATGGGTTCGACTCCATTTGTAGGGGAAACCATCTATGTCATCGAGCTTTCATCTTGTTCATTCCTTCTTTGAGAATGATGTTGCGGTTAGGATTTTTTTCTATTACATCCAAATTTCCCATGTCCCACTCTCCCAAATTTGCTATAAAATGCTGGTGAATCTTCATATATGATATTTTTCTTCCAAATCCCATCTTTAGAAACCGGGTTTATAGCCTCCGGAGGAGAAGAACTAACAACAACATTTATGCACATCCTTGCAGGTAAAGAACCTAGACTGGCTTCTTTGGTTGGATCCAAAGATAATAAATCCCCAATTTCTTTAGCTACTTCATCCAAAACATCAATTTCCCATAATTCGAGGGGTAGCCTAAGGAGCCTTACCCATACCTGGACGAGTTAGTTGTGATGTGAGTTTTAGAACCTGGTTTCCATCCGACAATGGTGAGAGTGTTTCTTCCGTAAAACCACAGTCTACCCTTCATAACATGGACCACGTCTTCTCTAAGGGAGAAGATAAACAAAAAAATTTCTCGAGATATAGGGAAAAGTATTGACTTGCCCAAAAATATTATATTTCTTTCGATCCAACTTCGAACTTAATCAATATTAAGTTGAATCCCCTCGAAACACCCCAACAGAGTGAAGTTGAATCTTCCATGGGATTTTTCCACCAATGAGTCCAAGAACTTCAGCCATGGGGATTCATTCTTCCATTTGGGAACCACCTTCTGCGTGGCTCTTTCTATTATCTCTTTCCATTGCATATATGTTGCCTATGACTCCATCTACCCATGTTTACGAGGGAGGGGAAAAATAGACCCAACAGTCATTCTCTAGTCATGTGTGTTCTTCCCGGCTCCTACTCCACCCTCTCGTCTGCATCCAACTCCTGCTCAAGGGTAGAAAATTATTATGATTCTAGTTCCGGATAAATTGATATCCAAGGAAAAACTAGACTAAATTCTTAATTTTTTTAAGGCAAGCACAAGTTAGGCATGTCGTGTTCAACATGCTAGAGTAGTTTGATTCTTTCTTTAGAGGCAAGGCCTAATATATCTTGCAAAAAATAATGTGAGATTATTACAAATTTGTTGAAAATATTTTATGTCACCTCATATTTTGAGATATGGCCCAATGGAGGTAGTATAGAATATGTAACCATTACGGAAAATCGCATATTAAAAGGGTGATGATCCTTTACATTTGAGAGGGGCATTTTACCCATATGATGGGGCTATTTATTTTATTTTTGCTTTCGTAATCTAAAAGCACAAAAGAGAAAAAAATGGAAAGGTAAAAGAAAAATAAAGGAGAGAAAAATAGAGGAAGGAAGAACCCTGCAAAGTGGACTTAACACCAAATTTTCTCGATATAACTCCAAGTAAACAAAACAATAGAACCGATTCACTCTCCCACATGAAAGAATATAATGCATTGATAAATGTGAATAAAATATGGAAGCAAAAAGTATTAAAAACCCCAAACCATACATATATGACACAAAGTTCAGCTTAGACAAACATTTAACACAAATCTAGAGTATTAGGATATCACATACATCAAGGAGAAAAGTGGTGTTTATAACATCATTCAATTATAAAGTATTAAGGAAAATATTTATGATTGAAGTGAATAAACACCATAGGTAGAAATGACCACATAAATAATGTATTATATTCATTGAAACTAACGAACTTGTGTACACAAAGTTACAATGAACTCCTTTGACATATAAACAAAAAAGAGAGAGAATCAAATCCTTTAAATGGCAATGAAACTCGTATTTATACTTTTATGCCATAACCACATAGTAACCATCTTCTTACCAATAGTTGAGCGGGGTCTAATTGTGGATATAGTGTCTCTAATACACAACACCCAATACTTGTCATGAAACTACTCGGTGATTAGTCATTTTTGACATGACAACACCCAATCATATCATGCCATATAAAACTTGCCTTTTTAAAATTTTAAATGATCAACCATTATCACCCGTGATCAAATATGGGTCCCAATCAAAATGTAGTGTAACTAAAATTTACTATTTTAAATAAATTTAAAATATATATTTCCCTCCAATTCAACACTTGAAAAAATATATGTAATTTAAAAAAACCTTGAACTACGTGCTGGTGAAAAATCAAGGTCACACATTTTATAGAATTTATTTTTTGGCCCTTAGGGTAATTCCCTACTAGCAGATAAAATTCTTCTAAGGTGACGTTCATAACGCTATTCCGATGTAAGCGAACTCGTAATAAGTAGGAATGTTGGCGGTCAAGCCAATATTATTATATCTTAAATTTCAATACCTAAAACTCAACAACGTCGCTCTGGTTGATCTGTCAATTTAATTTAACATCCTCAACAAAAGAAAAGTTCAATCACACGCACGGAAATGAAAATAATATTTAGCGCTCGAAAGAGGTGGTATGCTCATGTCTTGTATTGCATAAACATAGGACTCGCTTTCAAACGCGCTTTCATTTGGTCCTTCATTTAACAATCATAGACGCCATAATTATTATTGACCAAAACCCATTGTTCGTACTCTCACCATGTTCTAGGAGTTTGATGCGGTGGGGGAATCAATGCAAGCAACATCATAAATAAATATATAGATATAATTCTTCATGGATTTGTGCATCCCTATCACTCCGTATATATCCCCGCATAAGCTAAACATTTCAGCAATGCTCTTTGGTCGTTACAAAATTGCAACCTACAAACCACAATTACAATGGCATACTTTTTGGCTCCCCTATTTTTAGTGTTGTTATTGCCCAAAATAAGTGCAGATCCGGATGCATTGCAGGATTTTGCGTAGCCGATAATTCCTCCTCCACCATTTTTATGAATGGCACGCCTTGCCTTAATCCCAATCGGTTTCTGCAAAGAACTTCACCACATCTGCATTACGAGCAGCGTGGGAAATACATCAGAATCCGTTTGGAGTGAGTTTGAAAACCACAACAACACGCTTCCTCCTGGCATTAACACATTGGGATTAATAATGGCCCGTGTGGATCTGGGGGGGAGCAGTGCTTCCTCTGCATACCCACCCAAGAGCCTCTCAAATTATCTTCGTCTTGGAAGGGACTCTCAATGTGGCTTCAAATCGACACCACCAACAAGCTTTTCTCTGCGGAGATCAAAACGGGGATGTGTTCGTGTTTCCCAGGGGTATCATTCACTTTGTTCACAACATAGGAAACACGCCATGTCTCATCATAGCCACTCTTAACAATCAAGCTCCGGGTAACTCTATAATTCCTTTGGTTACTTTCGCCTCCAATCCGACCATTCCCAACCAAGTTTTGGCGAAATCATTCTAGATTAATGTGGCGGAGGTTGATGAAATCGAAAAAGAATCTCGGCGGCATCCGAGTGATTGATTTTAATTATTAGGGGTTGTTTTGTTTAAGATCTTCACCGAATATCCGTGTTTCAAATGTAGTAAATTTATTTGTATGAGCTTAATTCTAGGTTGAAGCCAATGGGATAAAATATAAATAGGTGTCATTAGTATACAATTCTTTGGACTATGTTGGTATGTTCTTTGTCATTTGTAGCATTTATTAAGTTTTCGGATCAGATGTTTTGCTGGCATGGAAATCAACCTTTACCCTTTTTAATTGACAATAACACTTTTATTAATAAAACATAATATATACTACAATGTTAATTGTGCAAGGAATGCAACCACAAATGACAATCATAATATTAAGCTACAAAAAGCCTCTGAGAGTGTCAAAATGGCATCCTAAAAAAAAACAAATCAAGATTGTCACAATAAAATTTTGTGGAAAAAATGTGGATTAGCACATTAAATGCGTGGCTTCCATAATATACAAAGTAGTTTTTTCACAATTTCATGAAAGTTAAAATTATTTTGTGGAATTTTCATAATCCTACAATAATGAGTGATGCAGAAATAAGTAAATCATTAATAATCTACACTAGCCCAAATTTCAATATTACTAATGTGGGTAATCTACATAATATTACAAATATTATTTATAACGTATTTACAAAACTACAAATAAACAATTTTACTAGTCAATTCTATAATTCTATATTTCAATTTTAGATAAATAGATAGAAAGAAAGAGAGGGAGAGAGGGGGCGGTTTAATTGTGGAAAATTCACTTTAATCTCATATGTGTGAGGCCCGCTAAAAACAACCCACTTGAGACCCAAGAACAACATAGGATTAGTTAGGAAAATTATGGAATAATTTTTTTGTTAAAAGAGTCTACAACTAGGTTACAAGACAACAGTTGTCGCAAGCAATTTTTCAAGCCAAATACTATTAATAGCTTATAGTGTTATTAATACGACAATTATAAAAGATCACAAGGTCCAAACTTAGGATTAGATTAAATAAATTAGGTTAGGAGGGAAATTTCTCACTATACCACTCTCTAACAGGATTAAAATATTCAACCTGATTTTTCTCTTAATTTACACACTCAAAACTTCCCAAAAACATTTCCATTAAATAAGAAATGTTGTGACCTTTCCGGTGATATAAAGAAGTCTTCATAACTCCTCATATTTCTCAAGATATGGGCCGACGAACCTTGGGAGGAAAATTTTCCCAAGAGCGGGTCTACGGGCCTAGGAGAGAAAATTTTCCCATGTGCGAGCCTGCAGACTTCAGAGAGAATTTTTTCCTGGAGGAGGAATGGAGACAGGAGGGGCGGGGAAGAAATTTTTCCCCGAAGCGGGCCGGTGGAGCGAGGAAGAACTTTAGCACTTTTTCCCTTTTGGGACAAAAGCAAGATTTGCCTCCATGAGCCCAAAAGGACACATGTCAGCATTTCCAGATTCTAGCAGAAATTCGGGCCACTGGAGAATTTTAAAACTTTTATCCATTTTGCTGAAAAGTGCTAAGGGGTCAAAAAAATCCATGCCTCCACTGATGCCCAAGGTGTCATGTGTCAGCCATCCATTGGTTGTGGGTCGGGAAGAAATTAGAAAATATTTTCCTAAAGAATTTTTTTTGAAGTGCTAAGTTTTTTTAAGGGATTCGCTCCTCCGCTCAACCCCTCATGACACCACATTGCAGCACTTTGATTGGTTTCAGTGGTAAGGCGGCGGAGAAAACTTAGAATTTTTTTCCAATTTTAATTTTGAGAACAATAAGGTTTAAATGGGTTCTGCGCCTCTGTCGTTGCCTCATGAGGCCATGTAGCAACATCTGATTGGGTGTGGGAAGGCCGAGCGGTAAGAAAAAATTCCAAAAAAATATTTTATAAGCGAGGCAATTTTTGACAAAATGAAAGGCTTGCGGGTTAGCAGAGAGGTGGGGGATTTTTTTCCTTTTGGCATTTTTGAAAAAGAGGTGAAAAAGGAAAATTTGGGCCCACGGTTTCGCCAAGGAAATTTTTCTAAATTTTTTTTTTTCACAGTTAGAATTATTTTTGACACCAAATGAAGGAAAACTTCAAAAGACCATAATGTTTGATTGGGAACTCGGTTTTTAGCAAACGAGGACTTTCTCAAAATCTATCTCGATGTCCTCTTTGTACATAAATCATTAAAATTTCATTTTAATAATGGTTAAGAGGACAATTTCATGAAAACGTTAACAAGATTTAAAAAGGAAAACTTGTAAATTTTGACTTATAAAATTTTACTCAATTGTATCTTCTTTCTCTCTCAACAAGTCAAATAGGCATGGGTAATTGTTCTAAGATGGATTTATGATGGATTTTGAGGGTAATTTTGTTTGATTGAGCTCAAATTTGAAAATTTACAACTTTGACAGCAAAATGACAAAGAAACGCGGTTTGAGCCCGAGTTTGCTAAGCTTTCTAAGAAACTTTTTAAGTGTTAATGTCTAGATAAATTCATTTAAATCTTATTATGTCCAATTTAATGTTTAATTTGTTATTTCTTTGTTGCAGGTTAGGTTTGTGCATTTTGGATTAGATAATTGCTATTTTGAAAACATAAAACAGAGATCTAATTTTAAAGGTTCTATTTGCCATTTTCTTCTTCCAAGTATTAGAATATGTGCCAATTCCAATATAATACATTTAGTTGATTAAAATAAAACTATTCAAAACCAAAACACAATTTTGATTTCGAATTTCACACCTTTCGAAAGATAGAGCTCTTTGTTTTTCCTCAAACGCATTTACTCCTTCCAAATAGAGATTTCAAATACATTTCAACTCAGATTTTAAACATCATTACTTTCAATTGTGGAATGGAATGCAAATTTTATTCAAAGACAAGATTTCCTTCTTTTACAACTTCTCTTTTCTGTTGATTTTCACAATACAATATACAAAATACATCTCTTTCTTTCAAATAGAGAACAAAGTATATATCTCCTCTTTACATTTCAAAATTACAAATTTCATATTCAATACAACATATTTCCATTACAAAACATATATGATCTCATCCACTTCAAGTGGGAAAGGTTACAATAAGATTTCATTTCAACAAAGACTATACAAACTCCCTTATTTCTCAATTCCAGAACAACAACATGCAGATCCTCTATTTTCTTTATTTCCATTTTGATCACAACAAAGGCAATGTTCTCCACCCAACCAAGACATCCAATGAAAAGGAGAATCGATCCTTTTCATTGGCTCCCAGAGCCCAACCACGAGGCAAAAGAAGATATGATTTAACTCATGACAACTAGGGCTTCCACAATGACAACAAGCAACAATCTCACCTCTAAAACACAAGTCAAAACATAATGTATTTCATGACTACATTAAAGCATTACAAACAACACTAAGGCTTCATCAAGCAAGCCAAATGAGCAAGAAACTATGGGGATGCTACTTATACCTCCCAAAGGGGAAATGGGTATCACCACTTGATTTCAAACCACCAAAATATGGTATATCAAAGCCCTGACATGCCCTTATGCCTCCCCCAAGTACCCTTTATTCTTCACATTTCCTTATGTCTCCCCTAACCTCTTATGGAACCCCATAACGAATAAAGAAATGCATGTTATTTTTAGTAAGTTGGAACCCAAATCCGAACTCCCTCCACACTTATACCTCCCCAAAACACTTTGCCTCCCACAAAATAACCCCATAGTATTCTCCTACACCATACCTATGCCATCTACCCATCATCCCACAAACATACCAAAATATTCACAACAATAACAATTTCATAAACAAAAAGAAACATTAAAAGAGCCAAGCTCCTACCTCTCTATGATGGAGTTGTTCCAAGTTCAAAAACAACAAGCTTTATCCCAATGCAAGCAATCCAAATCAGCCAAGCACAAGCATTCAACAATCTTAAAGAAAATCCTCCAAAGCAAGAGCTCCAAAACAACAAAATAATTCACCCCCAAAAAGGAGTTTCCAAAAGTGAAGCAACCCAAAACAAGGAAAGCAATTTGAATTTAATAGAAGAGGGAAGAGAAGAGGATGAGGTGGATCCATGTAGGATGCCACATCACACATCCTCAACCCCAACCCAAAAGTCAAATTCATTCTCCAATGCATAATAAATAGGTGGGTGAATAATATGACAGTTTACTTACATACTCAAATCCAACCCACACCCCAAAGGACTGAAATTAAACCATGTAAGAAAAGTGCAATTAAAACTTACAATTTGTCTTCTCAAAAATCATTATAAAAGTCTAATTTCAACTCTCCAACCATAGGTATGGTTGGTAAATAAATTTAAGAGGTATGAGACAAGTTTAACTTGTCCCACAAGCCTCCAAAATCAGCCTCCAAGGACAAATTCGAATTTCCAAGAAGGTGGAGTGTTTCACACTCAAAAGTTAACTTACACATCACTTACACATCTCTTACAACACTTTAATTCAAGGCCAACAACTCTATTAATTACTTTCTTATGAAATATTTTAATTAATTAACTTAACAACATGATTACTCATAATATTACACATCATTTAATGAATAATGAAAGGGTCAATGCACCAATAAATAAATACACATAACCCCTTGGTCACATTTAAAGGTGATTCACCCCATGGGAATCCCTAACACATAGAAACACGCACAAAAAAATATAAGTTGTCATGGTGACCTTATTGAATTCATCTACAATTCCAATGTGGTCGGTCTCCAATCCCCGATGTTTGTTGTGATATTTTAACTCAGTAAAACACAATACCTCCTTTGTTAGGAAATAAGAGATAAAATATGCGGAATAATCTCTTCTTGAATCGCAATGTAAGAGAGAAACTAATATGCATAAAATATTACGGATCTCAAATAAAAGTGCGTAAATAAATAACACAACACGAGAGAGACAATATTTAACGTGGTTCACCCAATTTGGGCTACGTCCACCAAGAATCACTTGCTCATATTTTATTACAAGCCTTAACTCTCTCAATACAATACCCAGATCCGTTTGGAGCTATGCTCAAAAACTCTACGAATTCAAACCCAATTCAAAACACATCTATAATACATTTGCTTGTATTTCTATCATATGCATAAGACCATATAAATAGACAAGCTCGCTTAGCGGTTTGATACAAAACCGTGGGTATCAAAACCAAGGGCAAAAAACCATGGGTATCAAAACAATGGGCAAAAGACCGAAAAAAAAACCATGGGCCCAAAAACAGCCCATAATGGTTACCCATTACCCATGGGTTAATGAACCACCCATGAAAATTTGCTTCGGGGGCTTTGCCCCGAACCCCCCTGACCCACTCACCGGCGAGTGGGACCGCCGTAAAAATACCCGAGTGTAACACATGGAAGGTGTACCATACTCTAACATGAAAATAGGCTCCACAAACATAACATCCTTTGGCCTCATGACCATATCAAAACATCCAAAATAATATAAATAAAATTTCAAAATCATCTAGATATATGAATCACAACAACATCCAAGCAACCAACAAGATCATTTGCAATTTTACTCAACAACTATATCAACATCAAATAATTTCCATTTCTAGGTCTACTCACAATATCCAAATATCACATGTCCGAACAACATCCATAATATGACCATGTCAAATAGTATATCACACCAATATCCAAAATGTCTCTAATAATCATCATCCATCATAACTGAATCAAGGTCAACAATAATCCATGATCTAACATCTAACATCATACTATAATACAATCCATAATCATGTCCATTATATAATTAGCAGTATCATAATCAGTATCAAAAGGTGTCAAAGGGAAGTGGGCACTACAATATGAAAATGATGAAAAATACTACAAATTATGGGAATAATTTTTCAATGAATAAGGATTTCAAATTCATAGAATAAATTCTTAGATTGACCAAATAATTCAAATTAGAGTAGTATGTAATGGACAATGAGGAAGAAAACATACTTATCCTTCCACAAATTAACAAATATTTTAAAATATGAGGTTCAATTCCATTGTAATGTAAGGCTAATGGCATAAAGATGATGGTATATTGGAGTTTATCACATGTTATGATGGACCAAGAAATATAGTAGAATAAATATAAATATTAATATAAAATGTTTCTATATTACATAGAACTATAAAAAGAGAATATATTATAAAAATAATCGATAATAGAATTATAAAAGAAGAATTTAGTTATAAAAATAAAATAAATCCTTATTATTATCAAAGGTAAATTAATATTATAAAAAGATAAATTTTGACAACAATAAATCTTAAAACTCAAAATATTTAAAAGTATCTTTTTTAAATAAAAAGGGAATGATTTTTTTAATGTTTAATATTCAAATTGGGCTGCACATAATTATGTATTTGTGTGCCACATATACTCCTTAATTTTAGAGAACACACGTAACCAAAAATTCAAGTGATGACATTTTCAATTTTTGTTGGAGAACATGTAATCTAAACTGAAGTTAACATTAAGTTCTCAACAAATCATGTTGAATTTTTCTAAATTTTTCAAATACCCATAAATGATAAAAATTACTCCCTCCAAATTTGTTTGCATATTTAATTGATTTCATGTTGTATATACAAATGAATTTTCTATTTTTAGAGTTTGAAACTGAAAATTTCTTTGGGTTGCGTTTGCTTGGTTGGAAATTTTTCTACATCAGGAGTTGTGCAGTGATAAAATTCCAAACAATATTTTTGGTATGTTCCTAGAATACTTTTCTGTTTCATTTCTTTTTTGGGAATATTGAATAATTTAGTGTTTATGTGGATGGAAGTTAATATCATGTTATCTAGGTATAGTACATACAAAAGAGAGTATTAATATGCAGTTTATGGTCTTCTAAAATAGCATAGCAAAAAAGACAATATATGCTTTCAGGGATTTTATTAAAATACAATTAATTCAAACATTATGGTATATACCCAATGATGATTAAGATATATGAATAAGCAAGGAAGCTTCACAACCCATATCTACCATTTTAGTGTAATTTATTAGTACCCAAATTTAATCTCCTTAAAAGACCGAGCAACATCATGGATTTGAAAGGACACTCAGAGGTAAATAGATAATCATGTATGTCATTTTGTAGCTGGGGAAGTAATCTATCTGACTTGTTAGCACTCAGGTTTTGAAAGAGTGGGTAGCACCTTAAAAGGATGTGATCCGATCCTAACTATTTTAGGTTGTGCCTTTGAGCCAAGGTAAGAGAACCTATGTTTTAACCTCTGTTACTTGAAGAATATTGATACATCCTTCTTTTGCATAAATTTAATAGAGAAGACATTGGGAAAATATGATCAACACATCAAATCTGACTCTCACGAGTTGTCACTTCCAAATCATGGAGATATTTTCACAACAAGGAAAAGGTTACTAAAGACATTTGGGACCCTGATTGTTTCTACATGTTTTGGTAACAGAGATTATGCATTTGTATACACATAGGACAAACAGGGGTAGTACAGGTAGGATTAGTTGTTTTTAAATAAAAATTTTGGAGGGAGGTGAGGCAAGATGAACTTGGTTCACCAGATCCTTGAGAAATCTTACAAAATGGTAGGTTAGACCATCAAAATGCCACAGGATAGCTAAAATGTTTCTTTAACCAAAATATGTGCTTCAATGGAGGCCCAGATCGAACTTTTCACACAACCTACGAGATTCTAACATGAAGGCTCGAGTTAGGGAACCCAAAAATCATATAAATCTAAGCCAAATCACACCTAAGGTACACCTAGGGGCTTACAGATAATCTTTTTCAAACAGATGAAAGAAAAAAGATTTTAAATCATTTATTTCACTTCCAGGTGAAATCTCTCCTAAGAAATTACAGATGCCACTAAACTGTCACAAGGATTGAGACCTATGTGATTGAATCATATTTTAATACAATATTGTAACAGAAATAAGAAAAAATATTTGCATACATTCAGAGATGAAACATGCACATTTTTCTTAAGACAACACAGAATAACTCGAATTTGATTAAATTTATCAATAGGTGAAAGTTTCTAGAACAATCTCATAGCTTGTCATGCCATACACTTGTAACCACCTTGACACGATATAACTTAATACAAAAAGAGATAACCAGGTTTCTCAAACAACTTCTCAAAACACAGGCTTTGTCAAATTTTCCTCTTGGGAATTTCCTTCAACCTCTAACACCCTAACCATTTATAACATCTACAACAAACCCACTTTTCCCCTCAAAATCAAGACATTGAGTGGCACCAAGCACGCCATGAACACGATTGTGATTTCGGGATCATATCTCGCAAAAATTCACCGGTGCTCGAGCAAACGGATCTCATCGAATATCTCCCTCATTCAATCCTTTCTCTAGTATATCACTCTTTCTTCAATTCGCAAACCACTTCCACCCCTAATCTGTCAAATCTGGCTCCTTGCATGCTCGGAGAAGAAAAATGGAAAATCCAATCGAGCTCAATAGTCAGACCATTTTAATGGCAAAATATGTCTTCCAGACCTCCCCACCCAACTCAGATATCAACATTAACTCCCCTCTCTACCTGGCATGTAGGAAATACCAAGAAATCATGAAGACTCACACTTTCAGGCATGTTTCAATAAAATGGGGGAAAATCGATTGACCTCTCAACGGATGTTGATATTTACTTTAAATTTCAGCCGTCCATGTGGAAGATTCAAATTTAAAAATAGACACGGGGTTTCCTCGACTTTTAACAACGTTTGGAAAAATGGAAAAAATTCACATTTTAATCCGTACTTCATCCCTCAAGAAATGAGCGACACATGTCCCAATGTGGGTCCCAATGGAACTACGCTTCCCTTTTTACTTTTAACTCTTTTCTCCTAAAAGGAAAATTTTCCAAATTTCCTCTGAGGGCCCGCACCTCTGCCTTTAACTGGAGAAAGATTTGACCTTTCCTCCATTGGCCTTGCGGGCCATTTTGATGTTTCGATCCTTTGAATATCAAGGAGAAAATGCAAGTTACCCCGATGGTCTAGTTCCCGCTCCTTTGGACTTTTCAAACCGCCACGTGTCACTATGGCGCACCTTGAGATGGTCCCCAAAAATTGATACCCTGAATGAGCACAGGCTCGCCATGTGTCCTGGATTGGGAAACTTTGTTTGAAGGCCCGAAGATCAGCGGAAGGTTCCAATTGTTAGGATCTAAGTCAATCTCTTTTGGCCGTTGAAAAGTACAAGCAAAAGGAAAAGTGAGCAGAGGCCTCCATATGTCCTCCTACCACTTCTCAAAAAATTTAATGCTTCAAAAATGATTTAGCGGGGGCACTCTTCCATTTTAAAATTTATTCCATTCTTCCAAGAAGGAAAAACATCCAATTTGCCTCCACAAGCCCGCATCTCCGCCTTTATCTTTTCGAGGTGTCCTTTAACAGGGTCAAGGTAAGAGTTTTTCCCTTCCACTTAAATTTTTTCTTAATCAAATATTGGTGGGGCCGTGGGGTGAGTTCAAACTATTTGCCAAAGTATCCAAAAAGAACAAGTTCAAAATCAAACTCTTCATGCCCCATCTAATTGGAAGAAGCCACGTAAGCACTAGAAGAACCAATCAGATTTGAGCAGGGCCACGGGACAAAATTTGCCTTTTTGCCACAAAAGAAAAAAGTGATAAGTTAAAGCATTCACTTACCATCCCCTTACCAACCAAAGGAATCCACGTGACCACTGAATGCTGAGGAATAATTTTGACAGGAAAAAGACACCTGTCAGACCGTCAAAACACAAAAATTCACCATTCATGCTTAGAACCTGATTTTTTGCAAAGAATGAAAACTTTTTCAAAACAAAACTATGTGGATCTTGGTTTTGAGCATCTTTTGACCATTGATTTGGATTTTCAAAGGCATAGACATATAAATAGATCATTCTCGAGCTTCCATGGTCGAGGAAAAATAGGAAAATGGTAAATCCCACCGATTTTTAAGAAACTAAGGAAAAAACGGGGAAAACTTGGGGAATTCTTCAAGGACGGACATGACAATGGATTCTACAAACAACTCAAGGCACTCAAAAAGAGGTAAAATCTTTGAAATCATCCACATCAAGAAATAAAACATTTCATAACATGTAGATTAGTGGAAAATTAGGGTAGAATGGTGAGAGGTCAAAATGAGCACCAACATTGGCTCCCACTCGGGGATGGGCACTCCTTGCAAGTTACACAAGAAAAAAAGGTAGACTGAGTGCCAAAAATATCCATTGGGCAATGAATTTAGCTTGCGAGTAGAGACATAGATCCATCTCCCAAAAATGAAACAAAAAAGCCAACACAAATAGGTCACCAAGGACCATGACGAGAAAACACAAAAAAGACAGGAAATAAACAACAAAATATACACTGCACACCATATTTTACTTTGATTCAGGGGAATCAATCAAAGAAATTCTTCAAATGCCTACCATTAATAGGAAACTAATGTTATTCACGATCCAAGTCCTTGAGGAAGATGGTATTGTTGTCACCAAATCACTGCACCCTCCGATTGGCCGGGATGTGAATAGGACGTCGGTGTGATGGGGGGACACATGGGATCACCTCTCAGGTTGTGGGACTTGGGCTCAAAGTGAACCTCTAGAAAAGTCCGGCTTCCTCTTCCTAAACTAAGTGCTATACTACTCCTAGTGTAATAAAATGATTATCTAGTCCTATGCTAACATCTTCATGGGGTTTTAGGGAAAGAGATTTACATAAATGAAACTATACTAGGGATGGTGATGCACCAAATAAAGGGTGTTTCCAGACTTAGGAAGGGTTAATTTGAAGAGGGTGTGTGCACCACAGGTCAACTTCACCTACTACAACTTAGAGAGGGTACAGGATACCACAAACTAAGAGACATGTGTTCCCTTTGTTAAACTTGATCGACAGAGAAATATACCAATTTCCCCCAAAGAAGAAGGATGAACTCAAGACACCACAACTCAACTACATGCAATAATCCACCACTCGATAAGCACATAACTCCAAAAACCTACAGTAGAAACTTGAACTTACGCAATGTACCTCCAAGCATGAGAAAAAGCACAAAGAAGTATAGAAGGATGAAAGGACCAAGATTAGTCACAAATCAAACACTTTTATTGCTTCAGAAACATGCACAATGCATCATACATTCGAAGAGGCAATATTTGCCATTACAGTCTTGAAGAGGAGGCTTGAAAGTTCTCTCAACACACAAGGAATACTTGCGGAAGAGAGAGGACTCTTGAAAAGCATACACTTGCCTAAGATATCTAACTCTGTCTAACTTGTTTGACCTATTGGAACCCTTTGGAATGAGACTCCAACTTACATGTATAGAAGAATATGTGATAAAGAAGAGGAAAGGTCATAATCAAATTCCTAAATTGAAGGCCCATGATTTATTTATTATAGTTAGTTGAACCACCCGAGAAGGTTCCATCATGGGTCATTAATTGCACGATGACCTAGTCTTCTCAATTAATTAAAAGAATATTTAAATAAATAATTTAAATAATAGTAATAAATATTATTATTAAAATATTTAAATAAAAATATTAAATTAATTAACATAATTTCGGGACCCCCATTGACCCGTTTGACTTGAAGAGGAAGGGGGTCCATGTGAATAGAGTCAAAAGAATCAACTCGGTGGTTAGCTCACCGAGCTAACTCGTCAAGTTGGTATCGAGCTCTTTTGATTCTTACCAAGCTCCAAAATCGACTTGAGCCCTTTACATATGCCGATGAGCTCCTTATTGTCATAGGATTTTTGACTCAGCGAACTCCATATGAAAATTTTTCGATCTTTGAGCTATTTCCATCATAGCTCAACAGAGAATCGCTCCATGTGATTTAGTTCACCTTCACTCGTGTCTTCTTGATCGAACGTGAACTCAAATGTATTGAAATCCACATTGAAACTCCGGAATTGTCTTTATTAATAGACCAGAATACTCATTTTGATCCTCGCTTTTCCATTCTATCGACATCTAAGCTCGGTTCCTCTTGTTTTCTTGAATTATCTAAGCTACTTTACATTTTCCGCCGAGGTCCCTTCCCTTGTGTGAAGCTTTTGACTCATCTCTATGAGCCCCGAGTGTTTTCATTGCTGAATAACTCCCACCGTGGCCTTGTTTATTCTTACTGGGCTCCATTTCCTCTGAATTGGTTAGCTTCTCATGAGTTTTACCAAGCTCTACGCATCGAGCGAGATATTTCCTCATCAAAAGTTATATCCACATGCTCTCTGTGGCATCATCGATCTCCTCCATATCAAATGAGTGCATCCTATTCATGGCTTAGAGCTTGGTACTCAAAAAACTCAATAGAATCTCTGCAAGCTTCTTATTCGGGCCAAATTTCCTCTATTTCTAGGATTTTATGCCATAGTTTTTCCATTGTTCTCCCCTCACTGAACTTGGCTATGTATTGCACTGAATTATGTGTGAGCAAGTTTCAGCTTGGTATCTCCTGTACGTTAAATACACCAAGTGAATTCACCGTCCTCCACCACACACTACATTGACCTTCCTCAACCAATTTTCCTATTTACTTGGTCCTTGACTGAGCTCTACTTGTTGAGGCCTTACGCATGCACCGATGGTTTAACCGATAATCCGGCTATCTTCACGAGCACGTTCTCGTTTACCACTCCAACATGTTTCGACTCACTTGATGACTCGCCTAATATTTTAGAAATAAACTCGAACCCCTAAGTCAAATTTTTGAGTGTGGGATTATCTGCTTGGTTTACCATCATCGAACTCCCGATCTTTGCAGTAGACTCAACCTTCTCCCATGCTCAGAATTTTTACGATGGCTTGTCATCTTGTCATTTCCTTGGCAATTCTCACCTTATTTTCCACGTCTGGGATTGGAGTGTAGGGTTTCGACATTATCTGGCCATATTTTGTTTTGGCCAGATGGCCACTGATTTCCACTTTTCCACTTTTCCACTTAGCATGAGGAAAAACCATTCATTATGAGCGACATGGCGTTTACACTTCGTAAGTCTGAAAGGGGAAATATGGTTTTCCGAGGCCATTTTACCCACGTAACGTCTTGGTGAGATGGTTTTGGATCCCCACAATTTCCCCTGCTTGTCGTGCAACGACCAAACCAATATTCTCTCTACCTCGAATGTGTGAGCTCATCAATAATTTTAATTTAGTTGACTCGGCTCAACTCGATCTCTCAGAAAATCGTATAATCTTCTAATATGTCATTCTAGTGATCATTGAGCTCCATTTGAGTTACTCGATCTTAGCTCTTTGTCGCCTAGTCACATATGTCGAGCTCACTTCTTATACTCGAGAGCCCCTAGATAACATTTGCATTTTTTAATGGCATGACCTGGCTCCACTCTTACCACAATGTTGAACTCAACGAGCCAACTTCGAGCTCAATTAGATCCATTGCACCAAGTAAAGACACCCACTTGGCCTTTCTCCTTATCTACGAGCTCATATTGAGAAGTCTCGGGATCTATGTGAAGGATATCAAACATGCATTTGTTTGCAATGGGCAACTCACCTAATCGACCAAAGCCTACCGTGGCTCGATGTAACCGATCTGACCCAAACATCCCAACTTGACATAAAACCAGACTAACTCGCCATAGGCCAAACTCCTCTGCCCCTTCCAGGATTAAAAACACTTCGATCTTCAGAATCTTTTTTGAACTCGCATACTACCGAGTTCTAAAGGTCAAGTCCGAAAGCCTTCTACTACAAAAACATGATGCAAATCATCTCCTACCTAATGGTATCTCCAAGCTCCCTCATTTACATGATCTTTGAACCTGATTCGCATGCCCCTAGCACTGAGTACAATCCTATGGATTGGAAATTTTCTACTCCCGCTAATCCTTCGCTAATGGCTCAACCGAGTGCCCCATGCTAAAAATGTTGAGCTCCATCCTCAACTGATCAACTTTTCCATTGGCCAAGCTATACACGAATGTTGACTTAGCTTTGAGATGGCTTGAAATTTGAACGCTCAACCTAGGCATCTACCTGCATGAGCTCATCGATCCATTTCCAAACAGGATAGAACCATGGCAACCAAGTTTATATTTAAGTATTTCACCGAGTCTATGATATGAGATCAGTGAGCTTTCAATTTCTTGCCAACACTTACCCCTAGGCCAAGTCCACATTACATTTCACAACCCACATCCCTCATTGCTTCTACAAGCTTGATTTATCCTTTTCTTATGCAGCCTGGTGTATCTATTTGAACTCATGAACCAAGTTGTTATATTCCTTTTCACACTATGTTGGGCTTGCTTTCGAGCCTCACTTTTCCCGTGCCCACCCAGCTAGAGAAGCTCATTTCAACTCACCCCATTCATTGCTTTACGCTTGATCATTTGTTTGGACCGAGATCTACGATGACTTGTCACCCAAATCGGCTCAAGTTTGAGCTCACCTAAGGTTTGATCCCACTATAAGCCTGTTATTCCATTGGAGCCATGATATTTCTTCATATGCACCTGAGTAGACTTGGTGATCCAACACGAGTTACATAAAATCTTGGATGCTTGATGCAAGCTCGATCATCCCTTATGAACTGTCTTTTGAATTATAGCCTAACCAAGCTATTCTAGAGCTTTCCCTCAACTCAATGCATTATCTCACCTTACGTTCTCAACCAACTCATCGAGCAACTCATTGAGCTACTCGGTGAGATGTTTTAAGCTCAGAGCCCCTTTTGTGGCTCCTCTCAGAAAGTTATTTTGCTCTGATAAGTGACTTTATTAAGATCTCTCTTGAGACTAGAGGGTAATATAAGTACAACAAGACCCTTTAAACCTGATTTATGAATGTTGATCATTTCTACATGAGTCATTTGAGAGTGAGCCTCTCAAATATCAATTTCCTTTCTCTGAGTAAATCCTGAGCTTTGAAAACCTGGAAAAGGAGAAATAGTTCAATATGTTTTGAATCCTCTTGGAATATCGTAAATGTTTTCGAAACACAAAAATTTCTTGTAGGCCCTTAAGTCCTTGAGTAGAGACCTAGAATTTAACAGACCTGTTGTCTAATTTTTCCATGTGTGCAAAATTGGATAACATTTTTGGTGACCTCTCGGGGATGATTGCTTGCTAAGAATGATTCTAGTAGCCTTAAGTCATCCATTGGGCATGGAGTCTGTGTTAGAATCCTAAAAATAATTTTATTTTATTTGACACATCCCGAAATCCCCTTGAGCATAGTTGACATCCTGGATCTCCCTGGAATGCTAAGCATGAGGTATATTGAATCTGTTGAATGCTTGACATCTATGGAACACTGCAAATTTTGAATGAAGCAAATGTTGAACTCTTATGGAAACCTTGAACCTTCCTTCTCCTTGACACCTTCCAATGATGAAACAATGTGTAGAACAACACAAAACATAGCAAACAAGGAAAGCAAACAACAACACACAACAATGTGCATAAGCACTTGGAGGAAAACACCTAATTTAATCAGACAGGAGTGGAATGCTTCTCAAAAATAAGCTTTGAGATGTATCCCATTCACATGAATGGGTAATTATTCTCCATTGAGCCTAGATAGATGAAATGAATTTACCTCTTTGCAACTTGTGATGATGTATGGCCCACTCCAGAGAGCATCAAACTTGGCATGCCTGCCTAGTTTGGCCTTGTCTTCATCCCATTTGAGAACTAAATCTCCCTCTTAAAAATGTCTCGTATGATTCCTTCTTGTCAAAAGATTTCTTAACTTGAGCTTTGATGTTGTTCAAAACTTTTCATAGCCTTGTCTCGTAATTCCTCTAATTCTATGACTTCAGCAAACCTTACTATCAGAGGATCACTCTCTATAACTTCAAGTTGATGAGCTAACTCCAAAGAAGGTAACTCCAATGAGAGCGGGAGTTTTTCCTCTCTTCCATATACAAGAATGCAAGGATAAGTTTCGATGGCCCTTTTAGGTGTGATCCGATCTACCCATAAGGCAGTCTTAAGTTGTGTATGCCAAGTCCTCTTGTTAGTCTCCATTGTGCACTTAATAATCCTTATGAGGTTTTTATTGCTAGACTCAGCCAATCCGTTTCCTTGTGGATAGTAATTGGACAAGTTTTTGAGGTATACCCCATTTTTAACAGCCCATTCACTCAATTTCATACCAAGAAAAGCCAGCGCATTGTTTGAAATGACTGTAAACGGAACACCGAACCTCGTCATTATACCCTCCAAAAAATCTAGAACTGCCTTTTCATTGCTCTCTTTTAATGCTACCACCTTTGTCCATCGAGTAAAATAGTTTGTTGCAGTAAGGACCCACTTATGTCCATCAATGGATGGAGGATTAATCATTCTGATGAAGTCCAACCCCCATTGAACAAAGGGTTGATCCACTTGAATTGGATGCAGTGGAAGAGCTGCCAACTTCTACTTACCTATGAAAAAGGCACACTCCTTACATTTCCTTACCCTAGAGATGGGCATCCTTGAATAAATCCAGCCAATAGTAGTTGGTTCGTATGATCTTGGTAGCTGTTGTGCATGTGGAATAATGTCCTCCAGATAGGCCATTATGAAACTCTTCTAGTATCTTACTTACCTGTTCCAGTCCTACGCACCGAAGGAGAACGTCGTTCAAATCTTTTCGAAAGAGTACGCTAGCTACCAAAACATATGGAATAGATTAAAGACAGAAATGTTGTGTTTGGTTTTTATCTATGTTTGCCACATATGCTCTCGAGAAGAGGAAATTCTTCATTTTGGATAACTAGTCAGCTTGATCAACATTCTCATCAGTATTTAGGAGTGTCATGTCCTCATTACCTTTTGATTCCATGTCTGTAGCAAGTTGCTTACACAAACCCTTACCTCTGACAATTTTAGTGACTTTGATGTGCATGTCATACTCCTTTACCTTCGTGATCCATCCAACACACTTTTCGTTCATTTCTTTGTTCAGAAAAAAATCCTTGACACTTGGATGAGACACCATCAGATGAATCTTGTTGTTGGAAAACATGTGCTTGAATTTCTTCAAATCTTGAATAACCACAAAGACTTTATTTTCAATGAATGAGTATTTGAACTCGTAGTCTTTGAGGGATTGACTAAAGAAAGAAATTGGTTGCTCCATCAGGTTGTTGTTTTGTTGGGTGAGGATCCTTGAAATGCTCTCTTGACCTACAAAAGCATAAAGGATAAAATCTTTGTCAAACTTGGGGTTCACCAGCATGGGAGCTTGAGAAATGGTTGTTTTGATGGCTTTGAAGCTTTCTCGTCCTTCCTTTTTCCATGAGAATGGCATGTTTTTCTTTAGCATGGCTATTAGTGGTTTAGCCAATGTCGCAAATTGAGGGATGAATCTCCGCACGAAATTTATGGTTCCCAGAAAACTCTGGAGGCCCTTCCTGTGACTTAGGAGAGATAAGGACATAATCAAATGAATCCTAGCTAGATCAATTGATAGTCCTTCTACTAAAACAACATGCCCCAAAATTTTCCTTCATGTAATGCAAAAATACATTTATTGGGGTTAAGTGAAACCCCAAATTCCCTACACCTTCGAAAAATTTCCTTAGATGCGTGATGTCATCTTCTACATACTTAGAGTATATGGTTATATCATCAAGGTAAACCAAAATAATATCATTGATTAGTCCCTTAGATGCCATGTTTATGGCTCTTTTGAAAGTAGTCCCAGACATTGGACAATCAATGGCATTTTATTGTAGGCATACGTGCCCCACTTGGTAATGAAAGTCATTTTGAATTGGTCGATTCTTGACTAGGATTTGATGTAACTCGAATATCCATCGAGTAAAGAATTTTTTTCTCCTTACCGTTTGAAGTATCTGCTCCATCGATGGAAGAGGATAATGGTCTTTTAATGACGCTTACGATTCAAATCCACGAAATCTACGGATAATCGGATCTCTCCATTCTTCTTCCTTATGGGCACTAGATTGGCTACCCATGAGGAATGCTTGATGGGAAAAATTATACAGGCCTCGATGAGCTTGGTTAGATCCTTTCTCATTAGTGGCTCAATTTTGGGATTAATTGGTCTCTGTTTCTGATGAACTGGCTTAGCATTAGGATCCAGTTCGATGGTATGTTGTGCTAGACCTAGATCAAAACCACGTAGATCTTTATAGCTCCATGCAAAGATGTCATGATACTCTTGAAAATTTTTGATGAAAGCTTCTTTCTCTTCAAAAGTACACACTTTTCCGATCTTAAGAAACTTTGCATTTGATACTTCGACTTCCTCAAAATATTCTTCTTTGACCACCATGTTAGGCCTTTATCTTTTTGCTTGGTCATCTGAATTGAAAATGGATACTAAAGTGACTAAACCTTTTGGTAAGTTTTTGCTTTTCAATTGGATAATTTTATCACCAAATGACTCTTGCAAACTTATCTTGATTTTTACAAGAAAACTCCACCTCTTCTTATAAGAAGAGGACATTTTGTTTGTCACTATCGAACACTTGCCAACTACTCACATTATCAGGGACTACCAAATAACCACCATTTTTACAAATTACTGCCCTTCTTTTATGATATCAACTACTATGTTGTATTGCGAACCAATTGTAGCAAGCCTATCAACATCTTGATTTTGATTTCTAGGAACTGCATGGATCCCAAAATCTTTGAAATCTTTAATCAAGTCCCAGAATCGGTTCTTGTATGATCTTAAAAGATCATTTTGGATGCACTACGTGCGAAACTTGATGAAAAACTAACTCACTATCTCCAAAAATAGTCAGGGCTTTGATTCCCTTCCTTTGGGCTAACTAAATTCCTTGCACAAGAGCCTCGTATTCAGCAACATTGTTAGTACAACTAAACTGCAACCAAAAAGATGAGAAGTACTTATCTCCCTCTGGAGAAATTAACATAACACCAACACTAGATCCATTCTTACTTCTTAAGCCATCGAAGAAAAATTTCCACATTCCTTTAGAATCACCTGGTGTTTTGACAATTTTGGTATGATCATATCTTCTTCATGGATACATGGTACCTAATCATGTTTCTTCCAAGACCAGTAAACTAGCTTCTTCTTACGCCAATACATCAGTGTAGGGATCATACTAATGATCTCTACTTACTTCATCTAGCATAGTATCAGGGACTTCTTCAACAAGGGTGGTTGGTTCATGATCAACATCTTCCTCTTCTGGATCACCGATGGTGTAATTTCCATTTATGGGACTAGCAGTGTAGGGTTCTACATGATTATGGAAGATTGGTTCTTCCCTTAACTTTGGTTCCATATCGAGTCCTGAGAATCATATGCACCCAATCGGTCGATCGGTAACCACCCATCTTGATGGTGAAATCCCGTGATAGGCAGATGGAAAATAGGGGAGGGAGATCAATGACCGATATGTCTTGGGTGAATGATAAACTTGGGCATGCATGGATGGTAATTTAAAGTCCTTTGATAACCCCAACAGTCTTAATAGTTGTGCCATCCAGCTTGAACAACCCCTCTTGCAACTATCCCATATTGTATGCCTAGTACATCTACAATTTGTTTAGGCATGATAGAGCTACTGACACCATAATCTATCATGCAATTATGTACCAGGTGGTCTCCAATGATCAGGGAAATGTAGAATGGTGGTGGTTTGTTTGTCGTAGGAATAATTTTCCCTTGCGGTTGACACAAACTTATAGTAGTTTTCACTCCATGGCACAGTGATCCATTGGTTGTAGTAAAAAGCTGCTTGAGCTTTTCGTAATAGGTTTCTTTAAGAAGGGATCGATAGTCGTCCCACATAGTAACACTCAGATTTGTTTTCTTCATTTATTCTACTATCTTTGAGGGAATCGCTCCTACTTTGATGACACTTTTTAGGCATTGGGGTCCTCCTTTGGAAAATGTTTGTTGACTACTTTGTGATTCTGGAGAACCATCTTTCCCTATGGTTTGGCTAGTTTGGTGTTTACGGTGATTTCTTTCCCACATTTTTATCAACTACTATTTGTAACATAGGTTGAGAAGTGGACACTAGATTAGCTTCGTAAGGTTGAGGATCCATTGCTCTCTTCTTGGAACGAGTGTTTACTTCCACTAATGAAGAATCTATATTCAACCCACAAAAATCTTCTGCTTGCCAGTTTAGCAAAGAAGATTCTTTAGGTGCCTGCGGTTGATCTACTACTTCTTGCGTAGATGAATTTTTTGTTAACTCTAAAGGGGAAGATACACTTTGAACCATAAGGGCCTAGCTAAGAACCCCATTGGGACAAATATTTTGATTGTGGGGTTGAGAGCAAGGATAACACCATTCATAGTCTTGAACTAGATTATTCTGAATAGGTACTATAGCTCTAGATGAGCTAGCTGCAAGAGGGTTCCAAAGTTCAAGGGCCTGAAATTTGCAACTTGACTTGTAGTTTGATTTTGAGGCTGATTGTTTCCTTGAAAAGGAGGATGGTTAGCTTGATACTACTGATTTTGTGGCTGATACGGATGATTGTATTGAAATTGTTTCCTTTTGAGTGAGACGAGCTCATTTCAAAAATTTTGCAGTATCGACTTGACTTCAAATAGGTCATTTGAAGAGGCAGGGGAAGATTGAGATGGTTGCTTGGAGTCTACTAGAATAGGAGCAATGATAGGCTGATGATTCGTAAGATCTAGAGAAAAGGGCATTGGTGGTCATGGAGCTATCTTTCTAGCCTGAATCAAAGAATTCTTTGCTCTTATGGAAACTTCGTAAGCATCAAGAAGTGTAGTCCCTCCCATGGATTGGATCATAACTGCTACATCACTATTCAAGGCTCACAAATAGTACAAGAATGCATTATGTGCAGAAGGCTTTACAAGTGCCGAGAATCCTATTCCAAGTCTTGTGGAATCGGAAGTTGAAATCACTCATGTAATCTTGGGAAGCTCTCTTCATGGTAGTGAGTTGTTCCAAAAGTGATAGGTGATCACTTTTTTCTTTGAACTATTTACATATCTTTTCTCCCAACTCGTCCCAAGTGGTTATAGTTCAAACACCTAACCCATGAAACCATTGAAGTGCTTTTCCCTTAAAAGAGGTAGAAAGAAGTCTAACTACTGCAATGTTGTCTTCTCGTGATAATATGTATTGCGTAGATGTTGGCTACATCAAAGATATGCTCCACTGGAGTAACGGGAGTTTCCCCCATGTAGAAGGGTAAAATTTTGAGTACCGCAATAGCAGTGTATCGGATCATGTTGAGCCAACATAAGAGGACTGCTTACATTGAAAGGGGAAAAGCTTGGTTCCTCGCCATAGCAATGAAAGGTTAATTGTTCTGGGTGGAGGAAACCATCTGCAACGAGGATTCGAATGACCCTACTAGGTAAATATACAACTAGGGATGTGGAAATGCCTCTTCTTTCTTCTCTTTGGAGGAGACAAGGAAATTTTGATATCTTTGTTAATTTCCTTTCTTTGAAGAAGATCTTGTCTGAATTCTCTACATAAGTTACCGCACCGAGATTTGGAATCTAGAGATATAGAGTTTCTAGGTACTTTGACTTGTGCAAGTGAGAAGAGAAGTACCAACTCGGTCCCACCGGGTGTGTAAAAATTGTTGTCACCAAATCACTGCACCCTCCGAATGGCCAGGATGTGAATAGGATGTTTGGTGTGATTGGGACACATGGGATCACCTCTCAAGATGTGGGCTTAGGCTCAAAGTGAAACTCCGAGAGAACGCACGGCTTCCTCTCCCTAAACTAAGTGTTGTACTACTCCTAGTGTAATAAAATGATTATCTAGTCCTATGCTAACATCTTCACGGGGTTTTAGGGAAAGATATTTATAGAACTAAAATATACTAGGGATGGTGATGCACAAAATAAAGGGTGTTTCTAGAATTAGGAAGGGTTAATTTGAAGAGGGTGTGTGCACCACAGTCAACTTCACCTCTACAACTTAGAGAGGGTATAGGATACCACACACTAAGAGACATTCATTCCCTTTGTTAAACTTGATCGAGACAAAGAAATATGCTAGTTTCCCAGTGAAGAAGGATGAACTCAAGAAGGGAGAACAGACACCACAACTCAACCGCATGCAATATTCCACAACTTGATAAGCACGAACTCCAAGAACCTGCGGTAGAAACTTGAACTTGCACGTGTACCTACAAGCATGAGAAAACGAACAAAGAAGTATAGAAGGATGAAAGGATTGAGATTATTCACAAAACACACACTTTTATTGCTTGATAACATGTGCAATGCATCATACATTCAAAAGAGGAAATAGTTGCCATTACATTCTTGAAGAGGAGGTTTGAAAGTTCTCTCAACACACAAGGAATACTTACGAGAGAGAGAGGACTCTTGAAAAGCATACACTTGCCTAAGATATCTAACTGTCCAACTTGTTTGACCTATTAGAACCCTTTGGAATGAGCTTCCAACTTACATTTATAGAAGAATATGTGATAAAGAAGAGGAAAGGTCATAATTAAATTCCTAAATTGAAGGCCCATGATTTATTTATTACAGTTAGTTGAACCACCTCGAAGGTTCCATCATGGGTCATTAATTGCACGATGACCTATTCTTCTCAATTAATTAAAAGAATATTTAAATAAAATATTTAAATAAAAATATTAAGTTAATTAACATAATGTCGGGACCCCTCGTTAACTCGTTTGACTTGAAGAGGAGGGGGTCCATGTGAATAGAGTCAAAGAATCTACTCGGTGCTTGGCTCACCGAGCCAACTCGCCGAGTTGGTGTCAAGATCTTCCTATTCTTACCAAGCTCCGGAATCGAATCGAGCCCTTTGCATATGCCGATGAGCTCTTTATTGTCATAGGATTTTTGACTCAACTAAATATATATGAAACTCTTTTAGTGCCAAGCTATTTACATCATATCTCTAGCGACTCGTACTTATCACCTAATTGACCGAATCGCTCCATGTGATTTGGTTCACCTTCGCTCGTGTCTTACTAATCGAACATGAACTCAAATGTATTGAACTCCACATTGAAACTCCAGAATCATCTTTATTAATAGACCGGGATACTCATTTTTGTGCCCCACTTTTCCATCATGTCGACGTTTGAGCTCATTTCCTCTTGTATTCTTGAATTGTCTTAGCTACTTTACATATTCTCTGCTGAGGTCCCTTCCTTCGTGTGAAGCTTGTGACTCGTCTCTACAAGCCCCGAGTGTTTTCATCGCTGAATAACTCCCACCGAGCCTTGCTTATTCTTATCATGCTCTATTTCCTCTGAATCGGCGAGCTTCTCATGAGTTTTACCAAGCTCTACGCATCAAGCGCGAGATCTTCCTCGTCACAAGCTATATCCACATGCTCTCCCACAAAGATCATCGATCTCCTCCATATCAACCAAGTGCATCATATTCATGACTTAGAGCTTGGTACTCGAAAAACTCAATAGACTCTCTGCAAGATTCTTATTCCGGCCGAATTTCCTCTATTTCTCGGGATTTTACACCATAGTTTTTCCATTTTTCTCCCCGACTAAACTTGGCTATGTATTGCACTAAATTATGTGTGAGCAAGTTTCGCTCAGATCTCCTTTATGTTGAATACACCAAGTGAATTCACCATCCTCCACATCACACTACATTGAACTTCCCTAACCATTTGCATTTTACTCGGTCTTTGACTAAGCTCTACTTGTTGAGGCCTTACACATGCACCAGATGGTTTAACCGATAATCTGGCTATCTTCACAAGCACGGTCTCGTTTACCACTCCAACGTGTTTTGACTCACTTGATGACTCGCCTGATATTCTAGAAATAAACTCAGACCCCTAAGTCAAAATTTTGAGAGCGGGATTATCTACTCGGTTACCATCATCAAAATCCCGATCTTGGTAGTAGACTCAACCTTCTCCCATGCTCAGAATTTTTACGATTGGTTGTTATCTTGTCATTTCCCTTGGCAATTTTTGCCTTATTTTCCACGTCTAAGATTGGAGTGTGGGGTTTCAGCATTATCGACCATATTTAGTTTTGGCGGATGGCCACCGATTTCCACTTTTCCACTTTTCCACTTAGCGTGAGGAAAAACTATTATGTTATGAGTGACATGGCGTTTACACTTCATAAGTCTGAAAGGGAAAATATGGTTTTCTGAGGCTATTTTACCCATGTAACATCTTGGTGAAATGGTTTTGGATCCCCATAATTTCCCACCTTGTCGTGGCATCGACCGAACCAATATTCTCTCTACCTCGAATGTGTGAGCTCATCATTAATTTTAGTTTAGTTGAATAGGCTCAAATCAGTCTCTCAGAAAATCATATCATCTTCTAATATGTCATTCCAATAATCATTGAGCTCCATTTGAGTTGCTAGATCTTAGCTCTTTGTCACCTAGTCACATATGTTGAGCTCACTTCTTATACTAGAGAGCCCCGAATAACATTTGAATTTTTAATGGCATGACCTAGCTCCACTTTTACCACAATGTTGAGCTCAACAAGCTGACTTTGAGCTTAGTTTGATCCATTCCACCAAGCAAAGACACCCACTTGGCCTTTCTCCTTATCTCAGAGCTCATATCGAGCGGTCTCGAGATCTATGTTAAGGATATCAAGGATGCATTTGTTTGTAATGGGAAACTCACCTAATCAACCAATTCCTACCTTGGATCGATGTGGTGATCCAACCCAAACATCCGAACTTGACTTACAACTAGAATAACTCGGCCATAGACCAATCTCATATGCCCCTTCCAAAATTAAAAACAATTTGATCTTCGAAGCTTTTACCAACTCGCATAATACCGAGTTCGAAGGTCAAAATACGAAAGCCTTTCTACTATAAAAACATGATGCAAATCAGCTCCTTCCCGGTGCCATCTCCAAGCTCCCTCATTTACATGATCTTTGAACCTGATTCGCATGCCCCTAGCACTGAGTCCAGTCCTATGGATTGGCAATTTTCTACTCCCGCTACTCCTTCACTAATCGCTCAATCAAGTGCCCCATGCTAAAACCTATGATACAAAGATAGAACCATGGCAACCAAGTTTAGATTTAAGTATTTCGCCAAGTCTATGATATGAGATCAGTGATATTTCAATTTTTTGCCAACACTTACCCCTAGGCCAAGTCTGCATTACATTTCACAACCCACATCCCTCATTGCTTCTACGAGCTTGATTTCTCTTTTTCTTATGCGGCCTGGTGTATCTATTTGAACTCATGAACCGAGTTGTTCTATTCCCTTACACACTATGTTGGGCTCACTTTCAAGCTTCACTTTTCCCATGCCCACCCAGCTAGAGAAGCTCATTTCAACTCGCCCCATTCATTTCTTTACGCTTGATCATTTTTTGGACCGAGATCTATGATGAATTATCACCCGAATCGGCTCAAGTTTGAGCTCACCTAAGGTTTGATCCCACTACGATCCTGTTATTCCATTGAACCCATGATATTTCTTCCTATGCCACTTGAGTAGACTTGGTGATCCAACATGAGTTACGTAAAATATTGGATGCTTGATGCAAGCTCGACCATCCCTTACGAACCCATCTTTTGAATTATAGCCTAACCAAGATATTGTAGAGATTTCCCTCAACTCAATGCATTAGCTCACCTTACGTTCTCAACCAACTCATCAAGAAACTCATTGAGGTACTCGATGAGATGTTTTAAGCTTAGAGTCCATTTTATGGCTCCTCTCGGAAAGTTATTTTTCTCTGTTAAGTGACTTTATTAATATCTCTCTTGAGACTAGAGGGTAATATAAGTACAAAAATACCATTTAAACCTGATTTAAGACCCTTTAAACCTGATTTACAAATGTTGATCATTTCTATATGATTCATTTGAGAGTGAGCCTCTCAAATATCAATTTCCTTTCTCTGAGTAAATCCTGAGCTTTGAAAATCTGGAAAAGGAGAAATAGTTCAATATGTTCCCCAATCCTCTTTGGAATATCATAAATGTTTTCGAAACATAAAAATTTCCTGTAGGCCCTTAAGTCCTTGAGTAGAGTTCTGGAGTTTGACAGGACCCCGTTGTCCAATTTTTCCATGTGTGCAAAATTGGATAACAAGTATGTTCACCGATCCTTGATAACAAGGTTGTCCATTTCCTTGGGGATTGTAATTAGAGGCATCTGTCAGGTTGATCCCATACTCCTTTCACATTACCACCAAATGTCTAGCTCTAAAACTCATGGCATTGTCAGCAATAATCTCGACTAGCACCCCAAACCTACAGCTAATATGGTTCAATAGAAAATCCATGACAATTTTGTGTGTTTCCTACTTAGTGGTGATTGCCTCCACCCATTAGTAAAGTAATCAGTTGCTACAAGAATCCACTTATGGCCAACACTTTAAGGGCATGAAATTTCACCAATGAAATCCATCCCCGTTGCTTGAATGGAGCTTCAATTGATACAGTCTGAGGAAGGAAGCTCAAGCTTTCGATCTTCTAGAGAAGTGTTGGCAACTCTAACATATTCTAACCAAAAATTTTGTATACTTGAAAAGAGTTGGCCACCACTAACCAACCCTCAAGATTTTGTGTGCTATGACTGTTACATCAAAATTCCCCCACAAACTCTTCCATGGAGATCACTAATTATCTTGAGGGCTTCTTCTTGATAATGCACCTTAAGAGGACTCCCTCGGATTCTTCCAAGCTAACCCATAATCGGTGATGACATATTTATGGGAAGCTAACTTAATAGCTCTCTTTTGGTTCTTACTTAAATACTTAGGGCAATATAAGTGTCTGAGATAGAAAATTATATCCTTGTACCACCCATAACTCATCAACCTTTCAAAAACACCCGCCTTTCTTCTTCTACCTCATTTACGTCAATAGTTTACAATTTTCTCTCATCCATAAGCTTAGCCAAGCCCAAACCTCTCACCAAATTCATGGTTTTGATATCCATATCATAATCTTGCAATTTTTTCACCCACCTGCATCTTTTTCTTGAGACTTCCATCTCGGACAAGATGTCCTTCACCATGGTGTGGGGAACATAAGCAACAACTTTAGAACTTAAAATGTAAGGTATAAAAACCTTTGTTGCTTTTACCAAGGAAAATGCCTACTTTTCCATGATAGTGTACTTCATCTCAGCTCCCTGCAAGGCCTTACTAAAAATGCAATGGGCCTCTTTGCCCCTTCATCATCCTTCTGCAAAAGGACAAAAACAATAGTGTTCTCTGAAGCAAAGAAAAACAGTTGGAAATAATTCTTATAGTTTGGAGCTACTAGAACATGTGCATGCTTTAGTGCCTCTTTAATCCCATTGAAAGCTTGGATGACAACCTCCTCCCATTTGATGGCCTGGTCCTTCTTTAACATGGAAGTGATTGGAATGGTCAACTCAACAAAGTTTGATATGAATCTTCTAATGAAGTTTATCGACAAAATAAGGACTGAATTCCTTTCTTGGTTCTTGGAATTGGGACCTTGTTGATGGCCTCTACTCTTTCTGGATCAATCATCACCCCTTCTTGTGACACAATGTGACCAAGAAAATTTTCCTTCTGCACTCCAAAATGAAATTTCTTTGGATTGAGTGAGATGTCATATTCTCTACATCTTATCAACATCTTCTCCAAGTGCAGTAAGTGGTCACTTCTCTTTCTAGAGAACATTGTTACATCATCTTGGTAAACTGCAATAAACTCATTGATGTAACCAGCAAAAACAACATCCATTGCTCTTTGAAAGGTGGCTCCAACATTCATCAGACCAAAGGGCATCCTGACATAAACATAGGTCCCCCAAGGAGTAGTAAAGGCTGTCTTGATCCTTTCTGATTCCTTCACCACAACTTGGTTATAACCAGAGAAACCATCCAAGATAGAAAGCAACTCAGAACCAATCTCTAACTTCAGCATGTTGTCCATATTTGGTATAGGATAATTACCCTTCATTTATGCCTGTTTAGATTCTGAAATCTACACATAGCCTAATGTCACTAGTTTTCTTTTAAGCGATACTAGGTTTGCAACCCAAAAAAATACCTTGTGGGATGAATAATCCCTCCATCTCTCAATTTATTCAATTCCTCTTTCATTTTGAGAGATAAAAGTGGATTGATTGGCCTCTGTTTCTACTTGAATGTATTTGCATCTCGGCTTCAAAGGAAACTCATGCTTTGAAATAGGCCCTCTCTGTATGCTTTTAGTTCAGAATAGGTCCAAGCCATGCAATCTTGGTATTTCTTCAACAATTGGATGTATGACTTGCTTCTCCTCCTTGCTGAGATTTTTGCCTAACCAAATTTTCCTTGGCTTCTCCTTTGTACCAAGATCATGCTCCTCAACATCCCTTGAGGTTACTATATTCCTATAAATAATGCAATCAACATTATCAAATTTTGATTCAAGAGCAACCACCCCTCTGAGAATAGTATTAGTCTTTAACTGGATGATACCCTTGCCAAAAAAGGTTTCCTTTCCCTTTGTTGTACATATCATTGGTTCCCAATCAAGGTATTGGTTAGAAAAATCTCCCTTATTCTTTAGAAATATTCTAATCTGAGCATCATCATCAAAAACCTACCAATGTTTAATGTTGTCAGGGATAGAGGATCTTGTCAATACCTCAACATCATCTTCACAATATGGGGATATTACAAAGTTGTCAAAATGAGACCCCAACACTGCAAGCATGTCTGGAAAATCATTAAAGTTTCTATCATGATGCATAATGTTGAATGGATTAAACATCTCAATGAAATCCCAAACCGCATGCTTGATCTGTTTCATTCACCGATTCTTTATCGCATACAATTTTTGACTTGTTTTACAATTATTTCTAAGTCTCCTTTGACAATGATTTATTTGACACCATATTTCAAAGAAATTCTTTAGCCTAACAAAATGCCTCGTACTCAAGATGTTGTTAGTCTACTCAAAGTTTGAGTTTGAAGGAAAAAAAAACTTTTCCTGACTTGGAGAAAACAAAACAACACCAGCACCATTTCCAAACTTGGAGCAAGCTCCATCAAACAATAGAGTCCAAGGAGATCCTTCTTGCTCAAGACACTTGCATTCTTCAATCTTGTGCTCCTTTCCATCAGAAAATCCCAAAAAGTTGTCTACATCAACATTTGTGTACAATACTTCATAGGATGCATTATTGGGATCCTCAATAAGGTGCAACATCTTATTCTCTCCATATAACCTACCAAGGTTGCCTTCAATTGGAATGGTGGCATAGGAAATATCCATTTGGACACTCCCACCAACACTTGCAGCCATTTTTCTTGACAATGGCATGCCCCACTTGTCTAGCGATCAAAAATGACAAAGATCAAGTTTTAAATTTTTACCTGGGTAGAATGCAAGATGCACCACCAAACCCTTCACACATCCCACTATTGGCACTTCTCTAGAGTCCATGGCAGTGCACTTCCCATATGTTTTTGTCACTTTGATATTCAGCTCATTCATGACTTCCAGAGGCATGACATTACATGATGCCCCTGAGTCAAACATGTAGTTGTGCAGTAGTCTATCCTTAATGATCAAAGTGGTGAAGAATGGATCCACATTCATCTGAGAGTCCACTAAGGATGTCCCCAAATAGACCTCAGGTGGTTCACCTAGTTCCTCCAATGTTGGTGGTGTTTCTAACTCTTCAATGATTGGAGGATTCTCCACAATGTTTACATTTCTAGCCTAGGGCAGTCTTCTCTTCTTTCAACCCCAAGTATTTAAATGCTCTCTTTTTGTGCTCAAGAATCCTAAGAAACTCAACAATTGGGACAAATAATTTGATTTGACTTAAAACTTGGGCTATGTCATATGGGACATTCTTTGGAAAGGCAGTATTGGAAGGAAAGCTAACACACTCATTAGGTGGTACAAGATTTTTGATAGCTTGGGCATGAGGAGGGGTATGATTTTTGTTTAGGACTACAGGGATTTTGGTAGATGCATGTTTCTTGGGAGCCTCTTTAGGAATGTTTGAAATTCAGGGAGCTTTTGGCTTGGCTTGAGGCCTTCTCCCTTGGACATCATTACTTCTTGAGTTATATTCCTTCTCTTGAGCCATAACAACATTCATCAATAACTGTCTATCCTCCTTAGATGGAATTCCTCCATCATAATTCTTTATCATTAAAGCCCTTAAATATTCAAAATCATTACTGAGAAATTCAAAAGCTTGTACATTATCTACTTCTAAAGTATGAGAGGGAGAAAGAATGGGTACCCTATGAATGCAGTCCCAAAAAGTGGCAGCAGTCTGGGCACTTATCACCTCAATTGAAGTTGCCCCTTGTTGTGAGCTTGTGGAACAACCCATCATGCATACATCATCATCATTATCATCATTTGCTTCCTCTTCTTCATGCTAATATTCTTCACAAGGAGCATGAGGCATGAAACATTTGTCACACCAATCAATGACATTTGTCTCCTCCACAACAACAACTCTGGTAGCCAAAGGATTATGCATCATTCTATTTTCCCTACCTTGGGGCTTCCTGTTTCCAAATCTAGTAAGTCCCTTTCCTTGGTCATCGATATTTAGTGATTTATAAAGCTATCTTGGATTTTTTGCTTATGTTGACCTTGTGAGCTCTGCCCAATTCCTTTCTCATCCCGAGCTAGTTTGTAGGAAATTTCCTTGACCCCTGCCAAAGTCTTCACAACCTCCTCCAAATCAACAACCTTTATTGTTTGAGGTTTTTTGGGTTAATTAGATTTACACCCTCCCTTTTGGGGGGCTTTCCAATTTCCTTGATGTTGTTCTCTATTTGCAGAGCCATGGTGAAGGTATACCTCAAATTAGTGGGGTTCTTATCCCTTAAGTAATATGCATCTTTTTATCAAATGCATCAGAATATTTGATCAAACATGACTCATCACATGGCCTTATCCTAATAGGAAATCTCCTCAAGGTCTTATTAAACCTTGTGTTGAAATCATGTACTGACTCATTAGGATTCTTTTTTATGTTTTCAAATTTTGTCAAAAGAAACCTAGGTTCAGTTCTATCACCGTCTCGCAATCTAAATGCTGCATATCTCGGTCCAAGAATCAATAGAGTTATCTGGCAATATTTTATACCAATCCCTAGCATCTTCCTCCAAAGTATGGATAAATAGTTTGATATATACATCTTCATGTTCAATATCAAAATCTTCCATCATATTGATAAAAAGATTTAGATGTTTATCACTATTTTTAACATTGTTCCCTTGGAACTTTGGCGTCTATTCCTTACATCTTGAGGCACTGCATTTGGATAACTAGCCATTCCCACAAAATTTATAGGTCCAAAGGTGTTTACAACAAAAGGCGGTCTGGTTGGGGGTTGGGCCATGTTGATTTGAGGAGGTGACCTTGTAAGGGTGGCAAATTGATTAGGGGCTGGGGGTACTTGGAACACAGGAGTATAATTTTCAAAATGGAGATCACCTAAAGGCCATGTCTCTTGAAACCCTTATCAAATTCAGAAAAGACAAGTGCGAGAATGTGAAGAAATTTTTCAAAATCAAATGAAGGCCCTTCTCCAGTTGGAGAATTCAATTCCATAAAGAGGCTACCCGATTAAGAATCACTTGAATGACAGTCTTGATGATGAGATGATCACTTTCATCAATGGAGATTCTTATTCTTGTCTGCTTTGATCTCCCACACTCTCCAGGATTTTCTTCCTTCTAATTTTACTTTCCCTAGCTCTAGAAATAGTGTCCTAGAAAAATCCCTAGCAAAGAAATATATTCTTCCTTCCATCTTTGCAAAGATTGGTAACAAATATCACTTGACAGAGGTTAAGACATTGGTACTCATTAAAAGTCAAATCAACAGGAGTCACCACTAAGGATTTACACCTTAGTTGTGTAAATGCACTAAATATGATCTGTCAAATGTCTGTCAACACTAGAAACTGGAAATGGAAAGATTTTGACTTTTCTTTACCCAAATTTATCAAATGAAAGCTAGTGTAAAAATTGGAGAGATTTGAAAATTTGCATACAAAGACAAGGTCCTAATATGAAGTATATTCCCGAAAATGGCGCCTTAAGAATTTTAGTACCCAAATTTAATCTCCTTCAAAGACCGAGCAACATCATGGATTTGACAGGACACTCAGAGGCAGATAGATAATCATGTATGTCATTTTGTAGCCGGGAAGCAATCTATCTGACTTGTTAGCACTTAGGTTTTGAAAGGAGTGGGTAGCACCTTAAAAGGATGTGATATGATCCTAACTATTTTAGGTTGTTCCTTTCAACCAAGGTAAGAGAACCTATTTTGTAACCTTTGTTATTGAAGAATACTAGTAAATCCTTCTTTTGCATAAATTTTATAGAGAAGACCTTGGGAAAATATGATCAACACACCAAATCTGACTCTCATGAGTTGTCACTTCCAGATCATGGAGATATTTTCACAACAAGGAAAAGGTTACTAAAGACATTTGGGACCTTGATTGCTTTTGCATGTTTTGGTAATAGAGATTATGCATTTGTATACACATAGGACAAACAGGGGTAGTAGAGGTAGGATTAGTTTTTTTTTTTTTTAAATATTGGTGGGAGGTGAGGTAGGATGAACTTGGTTCACCAGATCCTTGAGAAATATTACAAAATGGTAGGTTAGACCAACAGAATGCCACAAGACAACTAAAATGTTTCTTTAACAAGAATATGTGCTTCAATGGAGGCCCAAATTAGCACTTTTTCACACAACCTACTGAGATTATAACACAAAGGATCAAGTTAGAGAAACCAAAAAAGCATCAAAATCTAAGCCAAATCATGCCTAAGGTACACCTAGAGGCTTATAGACAATCTCTGTCAAACAAATGAAAGAAAAGTGAGTTTAAATCATTTATTTCACTTCCAGGTGAAATCTCTCCTGAGAGATGAAATTGTAGATGCCACTAAATTGTCACAAGGATTGAGACCTATGTGATTGAATCATATTTTAATACAAGATTGCAACAAAAACAAGAAAAACTACTTGCATACATTCAGAGATGAAACAGACACATTTTGCTTAAGAAAACATAGAATAACTCAAATTTGATTAAATTTATCAGCAGGGGAAAGTTTCTAGAACAATCTCAAATATTTTCAATGGTTGTACACTCGTAACCACCTTGACACAATAAAACTTAATACAAAAGAGATAACCAGGTTTCTCAAATGGATTCTCAAAAGAGGCTTTGTAAAATTTTCCTCTTGGGAATTTCCTTCTACCTCTAACACCCTAACCATTTGAACGAAAAATTCGTGCCATTTATAAAATTTACAACAGATCTTCTTTTCCACCCAAAAATCCAAACATTGAGTGCCACCAAAGGTGCATGCCATGATCACGATCGCGATTTCCAGGATCATATCGTAAAGAGTTGCGAGGTGATTGAGGGGGAAAATCTCATCGAATATCTCCCACATTCAACTCCTTCCTCTAGTAGATCACTCTTTCTTCAATTCTCCAACCACTTCCACCCCTAATCTGTCAAATCTAGCTCCTTGCATGCTCGAGAGAAGAGATATGGACAATACGATGGAGCTCGATAGTGGACAATTATAATGGCGAAAGATGTCTTCCAGATCTCCCCACCTAACTCAGTTATCAACATTAACTCCCCTCTCTACCTAGCGTGTAGGAAATACCAAGAAATCATGAAGACTCACACTTCTAGGCATGTTTCAAAAATGGGGGAAAATCAGATTCGGACTAGTAGTTGTCGTTGATCTTTACTTTGAGTTTGGGTCGCCCAAATGGAAGCTTCAAGTTTACAAATAGACACAAGGTGTTTCCTCTAAATTTTTAAATCCTTTGGAAAAATGAAAAATTTCACATTTTGTTCTGCACCTCCGCCCTCAATAAATGATCCCGACATGTCTCCCAATGTGGGTCCCATTGGAACCACTCTTCCCTTTTACTTTTAACTCTTTTCTCCTAAAAGTAAAATTTTCCAAATTTCCTCCGAGGGCCCGCACCTCTGCCTTTGACTAGAGAAATCTTTGACCTTTCGTCCATCGAGCTTGTGGGCCATTTTTTATGTTTTGATCCTTTGAATATCAGGGGAAAGAAAATGAAAGTTACCCTCGATGGTCTGCTTCCCCGCTCCTTTTAACTTGTCAAACTACCATTTGTCACTATGGCACACCTTGAGATGGTCTCCAAAATCGAGACCACTGAATGAGCGCGGGCTCACCATAGGTCCTAGCTTGGAAAAAAATTGTATGAATGCTAGAAGCTTAGCGGAAGGTGCCAAGTGTCGGGATCCGAGGAAATCTCTTTTGGCCGTTGAAACTTCCAAGAAAAGGTAAAGTGAGCAGAGGCCTCCATGTGTCCTTCGGCTCTTCTCAAAAACTTTAATGCTTCAAAAATGATTTGGCGGGGGTGTGCTTCCATTTGAGAATTTACTCCATTATTCTAAGAAGGAAAAAAATCCAATTTTCCTCCACAAGCCCGCATGTCCACCTTTAACTTTGTTAGGTGTCCTTCTGTGGGGTCAAGGTAAGACTTTTTCCCTGCCACTAAAATTTTGCCTTAATCAAATCCTGGTGAGGCCGCAGGGTGAGTTCAAACTTATTTCCAAAGTATCCAAAAATAAAAAGTTCAAATACAAACCCACCATGCCCCATCCAATTAGAAGAAGCCACGTAAGCACCAAAGAACCAATCAGATTTGAGCGAGGCCACGGGACAATTTTTTTCTTTTTGCCAAAAAAGCAAAAAGTAATAAGTTAAAGAATTCACACGCTGTCCACGACCAACCAAAGTAATTCACATGACCACTTTGAATGCTGAGGAATAATTTTTATAGGAAAAATACACCCGTTAGAATGTCAAAACATAGAAATTCACCATTCATGCTTAGAACCCAATTTTTTGCTAAGGATGAAAACTTTTTCGAAACAAAACTATGTGGATCTTGGTTCGAGCATCTTTCGACCATGGATTTGGATTTTCAAAGGCATACACATATAAATTGATTGTTCTTGAGGTTCCATGGTTGAGGAAAAATAGGAAAAATGGCAAAGCCCGCGGATTTTGAAGAAACTAAGGCAAAAACAGGGAAAACTTGGGGACTTCTTCAAGGAGAGACATGATAATGGATTCTGCAAACAACTTGAGGAACTCAAAAGGAGGAAAAGATTTCAAAGCATCCACATCGAGAAATAAATCATTTCACAACATGCAGATCAGAGGAAAATTAGGGCAGAATGGTGAGAGGTCAAAATGAGCACCAACACAATTTAGGGGTATCATTCGAGTATGAGAGGGTTAGCGGGATTTTTTTGAAATACAAGTCACAATATAAAAGTTAGTAACCATTAAAGGAGAAGATCATATTTTCCTCGCTTCCATTGAAGGGTGACCAAAAATATCACCAAAATAATCGTACTCAATTGCTCCATCTATCTATTCCTTTACCAGCTTATCAGTAATTTGTTGATGGATCATCAAGACCTCTTCTAATCGCATGTTCTCTTGGATTTCGCAGAGGATTTCTGTAGCCTATTTGTATCTTCCTTCTAGTTCATTGAATTCTTCAGCTTAGCTAATCAAACGCCGGGAAACTAGAGTTTTTGGCCATGATTCGGGGAATAATCTACTATACTCCTTAGTGATTGCAGCAGCAAGTATATGCATATTTTTTAAAAATATGCCATGCAATTTTTATGAAGATAAAAAAATAACATTTTCAGAAGGTTGAATTATTATAATTATGTATAGGGACTTTTAAGATTATTCTAAATAGAAATAGTACGAGCAATTTACAGTTCTTTATTTCTATTGTAATGGATATTGTTGTTGAGCAGGATATGTAGAGAGAGTGGCCATCATCTTTAGTGACAAAAATCAAATACCTGTTGAAAATTTTGTTTTCCGAATAATATGAACAAGTAATTTAAGTCATATTTTCTGGCAAATGACATTGAATATGCTTTAAGATTTTTTCTTTTAAACTTCCCAATGGTAGGTACTGTAATACTAATTATTCATTCATCTTTTCCTTACATAATACATTAACATGTCTTTAGAAAGAACAAATTCTGGGATTAGAAATTGTATATGGGGCATTGATAACTTCCAGAGTAACGGTTTGTATCTAGAGAAGCAATCTGTCATTGAATTTAACCAACAAAAATATATTTTTATTGTATAAATTGTGAATGGGAAATCATAGGATACTTCAAGCAACTACTTGGGATTTTTTACAATTACTTTATTTTATAAAACAATAGATTTAAAGCCCTTTTCCCAAACCTATTCTTGCATGCACAAGGAACTAAACCTAAATAGTACTAAATATAGCCAAACAACGAGACTTTTTTTCTTAAAAAAGAAAAAAAAAAAAAAAACCCATTTGTGGAAACACTGGCTGAAAAATGTGGAATAGAAACAACACGGAGTCTCTGATCATTTATATTGAAAGAAAATTCTAATTAATGTTGTCAAAAATATTTTCTAGTATGTTACTTAACATTATAATTAACAATTATTACTACCTGTCTATGTTTATTTAAGGAAAGATAATCTTAGATAAATATAGAGAATGTTTCCATATTTTAAATGCTAAAAAAATATGGCTCGTAGGGTACAGTTTTGGTGTTTTGACGGTCTGTAACCTATTTTGTAGTTAACCAAATAGTGATGAGGTTAAGGAAATTGGAGAAAATTTTAATTTCATCTTCCTACTATTCAATTTATATTTTCATTTCATTTTAGGAGATTGAATATTTTTTTAAGTGAGAACACATAGTGGAGCTATTTGGGAAATAAAGATGTGTACAAAACACAAGAAATTTAATTAATTTATATGTACATTTGTTTATTAATTTATTAAATACATGTTATACTTCGTAATGTTATGTGAAATGTTAAATGAAGTTTCCTTTCTATCTCTTGGCTCATTGAATATTCATTTATCGTAGTATTGAAACTAGACTATAAACTTTGAGATAAAAATGTATTTTTTCAATGACAATAACCAATATTACAATAAGATGTAATATACTAACTTGTGTTTTCATTATTAATGAAGGAATTTGAAGAAAGTGAAGGATCTGACTTACCTAATGGAATGGAGATTGAAGAACAAGAAAATCCTCTAGAATGCAACACTTCAACCAACATTCATGTCCAGTCAAGAGAATGCAACACTACAATCAATGCTCCTTCCCAACAAAAGCAAATACATCCAACAAACACTTATATCTAAGTGATGATTCATTAACGAGAATAAAAACTTCTACAAACAATATGGTCAACAATATTTTTAATAGGATAGTTATTTATAAATTATATGAAATATCCAAATTTCATATATTTATAAAATAAACATGCAAACTTCAAAATATGTATTGAATATATATATATATATATATATATATATATATATATATATATATATTTCTTTAATTCTCATTGTTTGGGTACCGTGGTAAAGGAGTTGGTATTATTATTGATAAAAAAAATTTTAAATGTCATATTTTATGAAATGTTGTTTTATAATCATTTTTAATATTACATTTAGTTCAAAACTAATAAATTTAATATTTTTTTCTATTTCATTTATAAAAATATATAATTTAATTAAATATTAATTTCATATTATTAATATTTTAATTTGAATGAAATAACTAAAATAGTATTTTGTAAATTTTATTTTAATGATTAAATGAATATTTAAAAGAAAAAGTGTGAAATAACAATAATATCCAAGATTTATAATTTAAAATTGTAAAATAATATTATAATTTTTAAAATTTTAGTTTTTTCAAATAGTTACAATTTAAAAATTAAGAATTTATCTACAACTAACCTCTAATTATTGTGATACATGTCATAATTTTAAAATTGTGGATGACGACAATATGTAATTTGTGAATATACACACAAAATTTTCAATTGTAGGTATGTAACAATATTAAAATTATGACAAATTCCACAATTATAATATTGTGGAATTTTCACACTTATTTTCATTGTAGATATTTTCACAAATTTTGTCACATTTTATGTTTCCACAAAATTATTGTGGGTGGAGTCCACAAAATTGGATTCACAATTTGAACTAAAATATCCACAAAGAAATGTGAAAAAATTGTGGATACTATACCCTTTATCTTGTAGTGTATAAAACAAAAAGATAAGCATCAAGACACAAAAGAGAAACATTAAAGAACAAGGTCCCATAGGCCCAAGGAGAAACAACCAAACAATCCAAAATGAGAAACAAGAAAACACTAGAAAGGAGAAAGGGTACCACAAAGTATACTTTGGTAAAAGAAACTTGACCCCTACCCAAATGACATCGCTAACTACCTTGGTATTTACCTTTATGAGATATAAGACTCATCTTGAGAGGTGAATTTTGGTTTCTTCCTTTCTTCTTGTTGTTCACAACCTTCCAACCATCCCCCCATTAGGATCTACATTCTCATCAAAGTGGATAGAAATAAAAATTTCAAGAACCTCCTTGTTTTTTTGACTCTAAATCTACAAGGAACCCGTGGATTGTAACGAATAGGCCTACCCTTTCCTCTAACATGTTGTGATTCAATATCCAGTTTAGTGAGTGAGGAGACAGGTCTCACCTTCTTCTCTTCCTAACTATATGTATGACTAGCTGAATCATTATCACTATCATTTTCCTCATGAGCATATACCACTAGATTATTTGGATTAAAATCCTTCCACCACGAGACCTGCCCCTTAATCTGTTTCTTGACAATATGGCAATCAAAAGCAAGATGTCTAAGGAAAAACCACGTTCTATATCTAAAAGGAAACCTTTGTAATCTAATTTTTGTGTCCATATTGTATCCATGACTTTAAGATCCATGGTGGCTGGGAAATCAGCAGTCATGTCCATATCAACCAGAATACGGGAATATGTGGTGTGATCAAAAGATTCAATCATAGGATCTACAACTAATAATTTGCTTAAAACATGCAACATAGCCCTCAAACAATCATCACTCCAAAATTGCAAAGGAAAGTAGGGCGGCCTTATCCACACAGGTCTAATAGCAAAATTTTTAGTTAAGTTATTAAAGTTAGGGAACCGGGGCTTCATGAGAAGAAGATGCGACTGGAATTCCCATATTTTCATGAAAATCACATCCTTTCCATAGGAACTATCAAACAATGCTATGAAAATACCATGAGAAGAGGGGTAAATGTTTACTTTACATTCGATGAGGGGGCACTATTCTTCGGATATCCATTTGGGTAAGGTAGGTAGGTCGTGACAACATCTAATGAAACCGCAAATTAGTTCTCTTTTCGGATAGAAATCAACTGATTTTGTAACCTCCTCCCCAAAACAAACAATGGGCATATATTTCGCACAAGCCATGAGTTTAGCAAGAATTCTCCCTCCATATCTCGCCGCCTCCAAAAATATATGGGCTCTCACCGGTCCCAGTGCATGTTATCACCCGCACTCCCTGTCTAGGAGGTTCCGCATTCCTAGTGTTGTTTTAACATTGTTCTATGAAGGAGTAGGCACATCAAAGACATAATACTATAGAGGATCCTACTTCCCAAAAACTATCTAGAGGCTACATCATCATTACTTGTAGTAGAGCCTCCACCGTGGTCACCCCCACTAGAAAACTACCCAAGCCATTCATTCCTGCAGGAGGTTGAGTTAGTGTCCACAAAGGGAAGTCACCACCGTTCACCCTCCACCTCCATATTTCAAGTAGAGACATAACATTGGATATTAGGGTTAGGGTGAAATATGAATACATAATTAACATCTTAATATCCAATGCTAAATAAAACAAATATTTGTAATTACGGTAATTAAAATTTAAAATGTTATATTTTTTTTATTATTTCAAATGAGATTTGTGCAAATTTTTTACAATCTAATAATGACACATATGCATGTTTAGTTTCTTTATGTTTGGTGAAAAATTGGAAAACGTATTTACAATGGGGCATAAATGTGGCCAAAAAATGAATTTTTTTAGTATTTTCTTATTTTTTTGCACTTAAAACAATGTGAATTTCTCAAAGAAAAACAACCAGAAACACAAAAAAATTATTTTGACCCTAAAAGTCTCTATTTACAATTTATGAAGTAATAATCTCCTTTGATGTTTTTTTTTCAAATTTGTGTTCTCTTTTGACTAGAAATTTTTCTACGTTGGACACTAATATATGGATGAAATATGGATACATGGAACAAGAAATGAAGGAATTTTTCTCAATGATATTTATGTCCTTAAATGTAATAGCTCTCACAAATTCCTCATCCAAAAATATATATGCTTTGTTTGTCATTAGTTATGAGATTTAAATTGTTTGTTTGCAACAAGTTATATTTTTAGGGTTTTTCCTACAAGATTGCTTGAAGTGGATTTTATTAGCCACCATGCAGTTCTATACTTCTCATTTGGATTACTTTGAAGATGCCAATATTTCACTTAATTCAAAAATATTCATACTTAGTAACTACGTTGGGTGAATATCCATCACAACATGTTATTTGAGTTAGTTTAGCCACTAAAGGGAAATTTATGGCATCATTAATGTTTATGCCCATAACAATGGCTCAAAATTATCAACATTATAGTGATAGTTAGATTATATATCTCTACTAGCATATTGGCCCATCTATGAATACTTTTATATGATTGAGGACCCTAAGGAAATCCAGAGTGTGGTACCTATGTGATTCTATGTGAAAGAAGGAAGATCATGCTTTTACTTTTAATACATGAGGGTTTCCATACCTCTATTAAATCAACGAATTTACTCCTCATCATTTGTGTACTTGGTTCAATTTCAAGGTTGTTGTTAATTGGTATCTTGAAATAATTAATCATACAATGTATTTCAAGCAACATGTGTTCAAATTTCATATTTTCAATGCAAAATTTTTCACCATGCATCAATACATTTTGCTTTTAGATAATGGTCCCCTCATATTCTTGTTTTTTTATTATTGGAAAATAGTTTTGAAAGGAGTATAACCTATTATAGAGAGGCTTAAAATCCAAATAAACAAGTGGAAGCTTTAAAAACATATCAACATATGGATAGTACAATATAGCCCAACTGTAGTAAAAATGAAACAACACAAAGGCGACAAGACAAGGAAAAATTTGTAAAAAAGTAGATAGTAAACAACAAGAGAGTTCCATAGAGGATTAATTCTTAGATTCTCTGTCAATTCTTTACTTCACAGTCCAAAATGAAGTAAAGAGAGCCAAGGCAATGGTATGAGAAGTATTATTGACATCTAGTTGAGAAACTACATGGTCCTTTTCAGTATCTTTGCCCCAAATAGCAACAAACATATCACTAAGCATCCAGATACTTTTAACATGCTATTTCAAGAAGTCATAAATATATTTGAAATCAAATATGTTGCAATCATTCCTATCCTTAGAATTCACCAATTTGTTATCAAAAGAATTCAACTTCTTATAGATTTCATTGACTCGAACCTCACCAAGTTTAACATCTTCCTCCAATTTCCTTTTACACTTTTTCTTTGTTAACTAATGCATTTCCCTTTTTCAAATTTCCAACTCCTTTTCCATATTTTCAATTCTTTATTAAAGATCATCCTTTTTCTCCTGAACAGATCCGTCAAGCCCTATGGTGTTAATGTGCAAAACATTATGTGCGGTTTCCATGTCCTTACTATTATGAAAGACTTTGCTAGAGGGAAAAGGATTGATACCGGGGAGAGAGGGGTCTGGTACAATTTTTTCTTTACTCGGTATGAATTGTGGTGGCATTGATAGTAGGGTTGGGATAAAGGGATTCAAGAGTGGGTGGAATTATGGGGGTTGAAGGGATGGTAGGGTGATGGTTTGAGACAGTTGTGTCGGTGGAGGAGGAATATGATTCCCTGGAGGAGAAGGATGACTCGGGCATGATATTAGAATTATAAGATGGATAATTACATAGAATTAATAATTTAGTGAGAGAATCAAATAAATAGGTACCTACGAAAATGATTCAAAAAAACCAAATGCTTAATGGGAACCTTATAATACCTTCGTTCTAGACTAATAAACTAGACCATCATCTTGGAAATCTCATCAAAGGGTGTTGTAATGGAGTTTACCTTAATACCCGCGAGAGACAAACTAGAGCTCTTCACCTGTCTCAAGAAATTTTTTAACCTCTGCGTTCTTATCAATTTTTTTGAAGAATCTACTACCTTCCAAACTAAGACCGGTTACCCCATTTCACCGGTTTCTCTTTGATCTAAATGACATGTCCACCATAATTCAATGTTCTTTGTTTCCATTTGGTGGTAAATTATAGGAGATGTTCTGATCATATCCTTGATTATTATGAATGAGGTTAGAAACCACTCCTAACTACTAAACATTGAATAAAACAATATTATCTTTCCAACTAGGGTTATAGTTGGGTTCTAGTTGACATGGAGGTCCACCCACTATATTTGTGTTGCATTTGAACTGTTTGCATCGATTGAAAATGGAGATCCTTTTTCCCTACACCTCCTCTTAATCATCCTTCTAAAAACCTAAAATGTATGTAAAAGTATATGGCCATAGATGATTGTACTATTTCTATATGGGAGAGTTGTAATGTCCACAATTTTGATATTCTAAAACCACATTAATCCTTAAATAATTATCTAGAAAGTTGCGTCATTATTTTTTGTTTTAAGTTACAAGGGTGTCAAACCCTAATATATGTTTAATTAATTCCTACCAGCAATTTTACATTTTATAGGATAGATCCAGTCTAGATTAATAATTAAATATTCTTAATCCAATTCTAATGTCAATTTATCTATTATCACGAGATAAGTGTCCATTAATTTCTCTTACTAGCTAAAATAGTTTCCCTCTTGGGAATTAACAATCGGATAACATTTAATAAACCCTTATCCTTAGTTACCTTAGTTATCTTAAATTATTTTCTTTAATGTCCATTGAATCATTCACTAAAACCTACTAGAAGGGTTACATTTTTAACTTAATATGCTAGAGCCCTAAGTGGCCCCATTCACCCATTTACACATACATTTGATTTATTTAAAATTTACAACCATAATTTGAATATTCTCACCTAACAATTGTAGGGTTGATTCTTAACCCTTGGATCAAATCAATAGGGACCACAAGATTAGATCTACCCAAAAGAATCCCTAATCATCCTTAAGGGAGTCTTCTTAAGCATTTCTTACCCTAAACTCATTCATTTGTTTCTCTTTGGTTTGCAGGTTGAAGGAGTGGATGCCATGGATCTAGGGAAAATCATGAAGGATTCTTCTTGGATCCAATGTGCAAGAAGAAGGGGATTCCATCCATTTGGATCCTCCTTTAGAATAGTTGAATCTTATATTTAATCATGTATTATTAGTTATTTATTGCAATGCAAATATCTATCATAGATCTGGTTTGAGATCTATTGTTGATTAGTTCTTCCTTTTTTTGGTTTCATTGATGGGGAAAAACCCCAGTTATCGATTGAAATTTTTAGGTATTTAAATCGCTATATGCAAGTTGGAGTATGGGTCCAAACCATCATACATGGCCTTCACAGGATGGATCTACATTTATTTGAACTGTAGATCCATAAGAGCTAATGGTTAGGCTGAAAATAGCTTTTTAAAAAAAAAACATCCACTCACGTGATTGACGACAGTCTCTTGACTGACCTTGGTAACCACCGTGATATAAACGTCGATTCCACTACTAGTTCCGGTTCATGTGTTAATGATAAGTGTTTAGAATATTGTTTTAAATGTAGGAGGTAAGAGATTAATTCCAAGAGAAACTTCTTGTTATATGTTTTAAGAAAGCATAACAGTCTTAGAAACATCTACTATAAAAAGGGCACAACAAATGACTATAAAGTTTGTAGAAATGAAATTTGTGTTGTATCTTTTGACTGATTTCGGTCATAGTAATGCCAATGGGGGTTCATTTTCCGACACCGGTTACTATTGGATGAATTTATTTTATAAATTTTAAAATATCTTCAACATTTTATGATTCACACTTATCTAAATGACTTTTCCAATAAATTATTCATTAAATTTAAGGTTGATTTGTGAAATTCATGATATCATTTAAGTTGATAACTAAACTTGGATTTAACAGTTTAAGGACTACAATATGAAACAAGACTCGATGTCGATCGAGTACACCAACATTGGTTAAGACTTGCCAAAGTCGTTCACTTTGTAGGCCTGAGAACTCTAAAGATGAATGTATAAAAAAACATAGATATCAAAGGATAATTAAACTTTAAATATATAAAAAGATAAGACTATTTAACTGTTTCATCCCGCATAATCCTATGACAACCTCGCAATTCACATTGTGATCAAAACATTAAGATTTACATCTTTTTTTTCTTTCAACACAAGGTAAAATTTAAACATGATATCCATTTAATTCATTCATTTACATACAACTAATTTGAAGAGAAAGGAAAGACACGTCCTTCAAATATGATATTACAACTTTGTAAGTAAAAATTACAAAGTAACTTTTCTTTTAAATACAAGTCTACTAGTCTTCCACTTTTCTTTTAAATTTCTACAATGAATGGTTGTTTTTGACTTCAACAATGCTCCAAATCCCAAATATCCAATAAGAGCTCCACCATTCCATTACTTCAATAACAACAAAAAAATGGGGAGAGGCAACACTCTCCACCCAACCAATAATCCAACGAGGAGAAGAAGTTATCCTCCTCATTAGCCCCCGAGCCCCAACCAAAATACAATAAAGGATGGATCCAACTCATGAAAAATATCGAGAAGATTAGACATCACAATACAAAATTTCAAAACTATTTTAAAACACATTAAACACAAGACACAATCACAATCATGAAACTATCAAACTACACAAGGCTTAGAAATGCAAAGCCAATGGAGCAAGGATTTATGGAAAGATCACTTATGCTTCCCAATGGGATTTCATGCCCACCCTCAAACCCTCCAAAATACATCGCATAACCCTACAAAAATCTTATTCCTCCCTCAAGTTCATGTTATGCCTCCCACATTCTCTTATTGCTCCCTACAATCTTTTATGCCTCCCTCAAAAGAACCAAGTAAGAAAAGCAATAATTTTCTTATCCAAGGTGGGACACCCAACCCAAATCCCTCCCAAAACATGAATTAAAATCTTAAGCATCCATACAATAAAATACCCATAGCCTTCTCTTACACCATACTTACGCATTCTACCCATGAACCCAAAAAGCATACAAACCATTCATTTGCATACAAGTATACACATATAAAAGAAAAAAATTAAAACAAGGGTGTAGTTCCTACCTTTCCATGGTAGAAATTTATCAAAGAGTCACACACCAAGCTCCTTAAAGCTCAATCCTACTCCAAAAAGATCAAAAAATTTAAAAATTACTCTAAAACTCTCCAAACCCATAATACAAGTGCACAAAAATGAAATGAGGTAACCCCAAAAAAATAAATAAACTTGCATATATAGAAAAAGGGAAGAGGAGGGTGATGTGGCTCCATGTAGGATGCCACATCACTTATCATCAACTCCACCTCACAAGTCAAACCTTAACCCCAAGGCACAATAAATTGGTGGTTGAGGGGAATGTCAAGCCTCTTACACACACAATCCAAACCCACACACCCTAAGGACATCGTCTAAACCCCATGTAAGAAAAGTGCAATAAATGTCACTTTTTGTCTTACAAAACACATAATGGGGTCTATTTTTGACCCCCAATCCATAGGTAGGGTTGGTATATGAAATTAAGAGGTGTGGGACAAGCTTCGCTTGTACCATAAGCCTCCAAAAATTTCCCTTAAAACCAAATCCGAAATTCCAAGGTAAGGTAGAGTGTTCAACACTCAAAGTTACATACACGAAACTTAAATCACAAAAATTCAAAGGACCAACTACTCTAATAAATGGACCCTTTTGTCACATCCCCAAATATCTTAATAACATGATTAATTCACTTAATTAAGGCACATTAATCAACAATGATAAAAATGGATTACATCACAAATTAAATCACATACTCCACAATTAAATAAAAGAAAAAAGAAAGAATTGCACACAAAGCCCATGGTCACAATTAGAGGTCATCCCCCATTGGGGACCCCTTAATTTTTTAAAAAAACAACATAATTACACAAGTTTTCATGGCGGCCTCTGTTGTATCCATCCAAGATTCCACTATGGTTGATCTCCTAACCCCCTTTTGATTTTCATGACATAATTACGAAAAATAACACAATACTTCCTTGAACCTTATGGACACATCAAATGCATCCAGGATAAAATATACACACATAAATAAATAAACATCCTCATATAATTAAATCATCATCTAGACTAACAATGCTATCATTTGTCTAAAATTTCAACAACATCTCAATATCAGTAAGATCACAAGATTAGTTCAAATGCTAAATCCTAGTCAACATGACAAGAATTCTGAATGTCAGTAATATATATGCTAACAACACATCATCATCATCAATATAAAATGTCTCTCTATGCCTCTAAGAATCCACACAAATCATACTATGAATCACAATCCATCAATAGTCAGAATATCTCTATCATCTAACATCATGCTAAACCAAAATGATACAATAATATCCATGTCTATAGTCAATAGTAATTGAAATCAAAATATAATAAGTTTTAAAGAGGAGTGGGCACTACATCCCCTCCCCTTAGACTCGAATTCCTCCTGGAAGTCACTGAAATAGGTGTGGAAACTAGACTCATAGAAACGTAGCATCCTCCCATGTAGCGAGCGGTCTCTCATATATATCCTAATGGACTCACACTTGATTAATCTCTCGGCCTTGAAGGTCCAGGTTCATGTGCTCTAAAATTCACACCAGCTTCACCATCATCTGCCCTTGCTCTTACACCTACAATGTGGTCCAATCCAATACATGAGATGGATATGGGATATATCTCCTAAGAAAAGATACGTGAAATACATCATGCATGTGAGATAAGCTAGGTGGCAAGGCTAGATGATAAGCTAAGGGACCGATCCACTCTAGGATCTCAAATGGACCCACAAATCTAGGAGACAACTTAGAGCATTTTCCGTAATGGATAGGACTCTTATGAGGTCTGACATGAAGAAACACCTTCATGCCCACCTCATAACTACGGTCAAATATCCTCTAATCTGCATAGTTAATCTTCCTATCTTGCACCTATTGAAAAATATGTCATACTAAAACAACATGCTTCTCCATGTCATGTAACAAATCTGGTCCAAGAGATACTCTATCCTCTAATATGTCCCAACTCAACGGTGTCCTGCACTCCCTACCATAAAGTTCCTATTATCGCAAATTTTCCTCCCGAGAAAATTGGTCAAACACGCCCCACACAACAAAAAAATCGAAGATTCATTGCAATCTTGCAAAGCACATATATCAAATCCAATGACCAAGGGCAAAGAGCTCAAATCAAGAAGAGAAGGGTCAAAATATGAAGGCCAACGACATCAAAAGAGTCCAAAGGATCAAAAGGATGAAGACGAGGAAAGAATCAAATTTTTGGGACTCGGCATATGATTTGAATCGAGACTCAAATCACCCAAGTGTGAACAGACTAGCGGATGGCACCACGTGTGCTCTTGGAGAAATTCTAAAAGATGCACCCAAATTCGGTCTCCAAACATGTATCACCCCACCATGTTTCCATGACTCAAGGGAGTCTCATCGGCCATTGAAAATTCTCGGAGTCGGTGGAAGCGTCCATGTGTCCGATATGCACACCTCCAAAGGTCAAGTCCAAACAGGATCCCCAAATTAGTGAGGGCCCTCCACTTGTCTAAGGTCACACAAAGGTCAAAGAGGAAGTGATCCCAAATCGATAAGTATTGAAGAAACAACAGAGGACTCTACGTGTTTCATCGATGTTGTTCCAAGAGTTAAAGCAAAAGGCGGTCCCCAAACAAGCACGAAGCTTCCACGTGTCCCAGGTCCGAAAGGGAAATAGAGCCACCATCGAAAATTTCAAACTCGGAGAGGCTAGCAGAAGCCTCCACATGTCATCCCAGTGCAACACCAAAGTTGGGTCCAAAGAGTGGTCCTCAAATGAGCTCCAGCCTTCAATGTGGCCGGGGGTCAAAGAAAAGGTCTCACCGGCCGTTGAGAAGTCTAAATAGGGAAATCTGGTGGAAGGTACCACGTGTCGGTTTGGCATAACTTCAAAGATCACCTCTAGGGGGTAGTTCCCAAATTAACATTGAGCCCCCATGTGTCAAGAGTCAAACATATTGCCCCTTCGAATGAAGGGGACTTAGCCAAAGCACAAAGAAATAGGGCGAGCAACGGAGCATTCCGTGCGTCTGATCAATGCAATTTTAAAGGCACAATGGGTAAGTGCACCAAGTTGGGGGGCCAAAAGGGGTTCTTAAGAGTACATTTTTTTGAAAAAAAAAACTTCAACTTTACAAGTTTTTCGAAATAGTTACTCTCAAAATTGAAAGATGTTGTAGAAATATGAATCGTAGAATTTTGAGTCTCATTTCTAACCTACTAAATTTTATTGAAAATAGATACGTTTAAGTGGGTCAAACAACTAAAATATCAATATATGCTCATTTTTTGTTAAAAATATAATATAGTGACTTTTGTGCCCCCACCATTTTTTGAGCACCTTTCGGTATTTTTGAAAACCCTTTTGTAGAAAGATAGCTAGGAGCATCTAGTTTGGGCTCCATTTTTTATAGAGTTTTTAGTGAATATTTTTTATTTATGATTTTTCTAGTACAAAAATTTTATGTTTTGAAAAATAATGGAGCTCCGACCGTGCCCCCCCTAACTACCTCAAAAAATATTGAAAATTAGATTTTTTTGTTTTTGAATATGTATAGAACTATGCCTAGTTTGGGCTAGTATATTTTTAAATAAATGTGATCACTCAAAAAAAAAAAGATACACCATGAAAGATAGACACATTTACACTTAAAAAAATAGCTATAAAAAGGCATAGTTAGAAAATAAATAATATGGAAACCTTATATTAGTTAGAAAATTTGTAAAATTATATTTTTAGAAAGAAGAGACTCTACTCTACGTCAGTGGTATAATTTTGTACAAATGGATCGATTGTTTTGTTTTGATTTATCATAGAGGAAGTGGAATTTTTACATTTTCTTATAAATACACATTGTTTTTGTGTTTATGGAGGTCCGTGGATCGGCTTGGTGATCAAACCAGATCCCAAGCCTTGAGACATGGCTTGGGAAAAGAGAAAATGAAAAACACATACACATTACATAATGTGTACGCATTTTGTGTAGTATTAACATTATGTATGCTTTTGACATGATTCTATTCACATAAATAAATGCTTAAGTATAATAAATAATAAAAATATAAATAATAATAAATGAAAATATTATACTTTAAATTTATTTTTGTAAATATAAGAAATTAGGGTCACTCTGCACCTTATGGAATTAGTCTCATAGCTCCATGAGTCATGGTTTAGGAGATATTTTTAAAAGTATAATCTAGTCGATACGTAGGTATTTTTTCAAATTTCAACATTCACCTAAATATTTTAGCATTTAACTTCTACAATCGAAACTCTAAACCATAGGTTATAAACCTAAACACTAAACTATAAACCTTGATCCCTAAACCCTAAACCCTAAACCTTGAACCATAATTCCTAGACCCTAAAATCTAAATCCTAAACCTTAAGCATTCAACCCTTACCTATGATCCCTAAACCCTAAACCTTAAACCTTAAACCCTAAGCCATAATCCCTAAACCCTAAACCATGAACCATAAAAATGAAATCCTAAACCCTAAACCCTAAACCTTAAACACTAAATCCTAAACCCTAAACCCAAAGCCTTGAACTCTACACCCTTATCCCTAAGCCCTAAACTCCAAATCCTATACACTAGACCATATACCCTAAGCTCTTAACCCTAAAACATAAACCCTAAAACCTAAACCCTAAACCTTAATCCCCAAACATTAAATCCTAAACCCTGAACCCTGAACTTTGAACCATAAACCCTAAAACATTAACCGTAAACCATAAACCCTTATCCCTAAACACTAAATCATTAACCCTAAACCCTAAACCTTAAACGTTAAACCCTAAATCCTTAACCTCGATCCATAAACCCTAACCATAAACACTAAACCCTAAACCCTAAACCCTAAACATAAAACCTAAATCCTATACCATAACCCTAAACCTTGAACCCTAAACCTAAACCCTAAACCCTGAACCCTAAACCTTAAACCCTAAACCATGAGCTCTAAACCCTAAACCATAAACCCCAAACCATATTTCATCAATATTTCCTAGTCTCATGCCTAGAACCATCATTGAGTCTGCTTATAGAACTACCTTGTTTATGAGAGGTGGGACAAGTAACTAAATGGATATGACATCTACCTTATGCCTTGTAATGCATATATTACACATCTCTTCCAAACTTGTTTCTCCCCAAATACACTTGCGCTCTTAAATGTAAATTTATTCAAAATATGAAAAAAATTTCACATTTCTCATATTTCTATGTATGGTATTATGTAATCCAAGATGACCCATTGAAAGATGGAAAAAAAAACATCACAACAAAAGAGTTAATTTTAAAGGAAACAAAAGAAACATAGAGAATATATCAATGCAGAGGTGTAGGATCATAATTTAATTTCCTGTAGTATCCTCTCCTCCGGAGAAAGATAAATTTCAAGTGTTCTATTGGAATGGATATTTAATTTGACAGAAATTCCTAAAGTGTTCAAAATAAGCATAGAAAAAGGGGAATGACTAAGAACACTAAGGGGTTATTAATCACCTAGTAAATCTTGCTTGTTTAGATCTAAATGGGAGTTACTTGGCCTATGACTTAGTGACCTTCCATTCATTGATAATTACTTATATTATAAACCCATAAATGTTTTCAAAATCCCTGAATAAAAAGATAGGGGTAGTCATCAATCGTAGTGAAGGGTGTGATGTGATTTCCGAAAACTTGAAATTCATATAGATTTAGAGGTCATAACATGAATTTTCAAATATCTCTATCATTATAAATGGAAGCCAAGTAACAGTGTCTCCCTATACATCTAAGGATTGAGGACTATTGGGGTCTTTGGAAGGATTGGAAAATCAGAAATATGACATTTCCCTCCTTCAAAATATCAACAGATGAAAAACATCAAATTTTTATGACTCTCTTTGAATGTTCTGCCTACAAATTCGATGAACCCTAAACTCTGTGACCTAAACCCTTAACCCTCAACCATGAGACCTAAACCCTAAAATCAAAATAATAAATCCTAAACCCTAAACACTAAATACTAAACCTTGAAACCTAAACCCTAAACCCATAACCCTAAACTCTTGACCCTAAACAAACCTTGATCCCTAAGCCCTAAACCCTAAACATTAAATCCAGAGCCCCGAGCTCTAACCTCAAACCTTAAATCCGTAACTTTAAACCTCAAACCTTAAGCCATAAACCATGAATCATGAACCCTAAACCCTAATCCATAAACCATAAACCCTAAACCTTAAGCCTTGAACACTACACCCTAATCCTTGAGCCCTAAACCATAAACCTTAAACCCCGAGCCGTAAACCCTAAATCTAGAGCCCCGATCTCTAATCCCTAAACTTTAAACCTATAAGTAACCCGTAAACCTTAAACTCATAACTCTAAACCCCGAACCATGAGTTAAAACCTTAAACCATGCACCATAACCGTGAAACCTAAACGCCGAGCCCCGATCCCTAAACTTTAAACCCTAAACCTTAAGGTGTAAATGTTAAATCCTAAAGGTCCCTAAACCCTAAACCCTAAAAACTAAATCATAAACCCTAAAACTTGAACCGTAAACCTAAACTCTAAAACCCAAACACTAATCCCTAAACCCTAACCCCTAAACCCTAAGCCCTAAAGACTAAACCCTAAACCCTGAACTCTGCAATCTAAACCCTTAACCCTAAAACCTAAACCCTAAACCTCTATCCTTAAAATCTAACCCTTGAACCCTTCTCAGTAAACCCTAAACCTTGACCTTTAAACCATAAACCCTAAACCACAAACCCTAAATCATCAACCCTAAACATTAAACCCTAAGCCCTAAACCCTAAACCCTATACCATAAACCCTAAGCCCTAAACCCTAAACTCTAAGCCCTAAATCCTAAAATATAAATCCTAAACCCTAAAACCTAAACCCTAACACCAAAACCCTAAACCTTGAGCCCTAAACTCTAAACCCTAAGCCCTAAACCCTAAGCCCTAATCCATGAGCACTAAGCCAAAAACCTAAACCTTGAACCCTTAAACATAAACCCTCAACCTAAACCCTAAAAACAAAACCCCGAAGCCCTAAACCCTAAACCTCTCAACCCTAAACCCTCAACCCTAATCCCTAAACCTTGAACCCTAAACGCTTAGCCCTAAACACCGAACCCTAACCTTTAAAAATGAAACCCTAATTCCTAAACCCTCAACCATAAACCTTAAATCCTCAACCCTAAACCTTAAATCCTAACTCCTAAACCCTAAACAGTAAACCCTAAATCCTCAACCCTAAACCTTAAACCCTAATCCCTAAACCCTAAACCCTATACCATAAACCCTAAGCCCTAAACACTAAACTCTAAGCCCTAAATCCTAAACCCTAAACCCTAAACCCTAAAACCTAAACCCTGAACCCTAAACCCTAAACCTTGAGCCCTAAACCCTAAACTCTAAGCCCTAAACCCTAGGCCCTAAGCCATAAGTTCTAAGACATAACCCTAAATCTTGAACTCTCAAACATAAACCCTCAACCGTAAACCCTAAAAAATAAACCCTGAACCCTCAACTCTCAACCCTAAACCCTAAACCTTGAACCTTTAGTCCTAAACCCTAAACCCTAAACCCTAAACCCTAACCCCAACCATAAACCCTAAACTCAAAACCCTAAAAAATTAAACCCTAAACCATGAACCCTAAGCCTTGAGCCCTAAACCCTAAACCCTAAAATATGAACTATGAGCCTTAAACACTAAACCTTAAACCTTAAACTATAAACCTTAAACTCTAAACCTTGAGTCCTAAACCCTTAGCCCTAAACACTAAACCCTCAGCCCTAAACCCTGAACCTAAATCATAAACCCTCACCCAAAGGAAATTCCTAAAAAGATCATTTAGCGTGTTTCAGTGTGTAAGGAATAGTGTTTAAGGTGATCGATCGACTCATTTAGTTTTTATGAGAGACTACTTCCTTTGAAGGCCTAAAAAGGCATTTTTGGCCATTTTGTAGTTAAGTGAACACCCTTTAGAATAAGCTAAAATGAGCTAGTCATGTCACCAAGTTATTAAGGACCATTATTTGTGAAGTATTGAGGCATTTTTTGTCTACATAAGAGACATATGAGCAAAAACATGTATGAGAATCATGAATTTTATTCCATGAAAGGATGCTCTTAGAGCTAGGAAAGGTGAGGGATGATTTTTATATGGAGTACCATGTTTCTAAGAATGAACAATCATCTGAGTTCACTTGATGCAATTCACTTGGTACTATTCATAATAAATCATTCAACACCTAGTAGTGTTCTCACACCTTAAGGAGGAGGCACATTACAATCACCTCATTTTGGCCATAGGACATGAATCCCACTCATGGAACCTTTATCTACAAAGTGAGGATCTCTTTCTATTAAGAACTAGATAAACATCATAGAGTTAATTCATGGTCACTAAAGTGAATTATGGACCAAATTTAAAAATTAGTACAAATTCAAGTAGTGGTAGGGCCAAAATCCATTTTAGAAGGTCAAAAACCTAAAAATGACTATATGCTTTCCCAAAACAAAGACTGACTACAATATATATGCCCTGAAAGTTTTAGGTCGTTTGTTGAAATCCTGAAAATGAGTAAGTACTAACCAGATTAGATTTTGAAAAACTATCTTCTAGATTATAACTGTTGGAGCTATAAGACCACTTCCATAAGGTGTAGAGTGACCCTAATTTCTTATATTTACTAAAATAAATTTAAATTATAAGATTTCTTTTATTATTTCTTACACTAAAAGTATAAGAAATAATAAAAGAAATATTATTCTTAAACATTTATTTTTGTAACTATAAACCAAAAAAACACATATGCATGGTCCATACTACTCATAATGTGTACGCATTTGGAGTTGCTTAAAATGTGTACGTGTTTTGTGTAGTTTGAAACATGTATGAGTTTTGTGTAGTTTGAAACGTGTACGCGTTATGCTTTAGTGATTCCTGAGCCAAACAAATTAAAACGCGAGCGCATTTTAATTTTTTTCAGATTCTCATCCACTTTTTGGCCCCCCAACTTTGTGCACTCACCCTAGTCCAAAAGCGGTCCCCAAACATGTGCTAACCCTCCACATGTCCCGGGGTCTGAAAAGGTAAGCCAACCATTGAAAATTCCAACGCCGAGGAGAAAATCCACGCGTCACTACAACGCTCTTTTAAAGGGTAGATTCAAAATTAGTATCTAAATGAGCACAAAGCCTCCACGTGTCTCGGTCGAGAACAAAGTGCCTCCACGGCTTTAAAAGACTCGAGATAGAATACAAATCATGCAAAGGAGCTCGTGGAAGCCACCACGTGTCTCTTGATACAACTACAAGAGAAAAGGTAGGGGAAAAATCTTAAATGAGCACGGGGATGCCACGTGGCCCCGTATGGACAAACCCTTGCACGTTTCATGTCGCGTTAAGCACCCAACATGAGGACCTTAAAAAAGAAATAAATTTTGATTGGAAGCTCATATTTGGGTGGGAGAAGACTGTTTGAAATTTCTCAACATCCTCAACACCATGGAAGCGTAAAATTTAATTTTAACAAGGCTAGGTGGGTGAGAACTAGGAAAACGTCTTTCATGCCATTAACGTAGGATCCGATTGCTTCAACAACTAGATCATATTTGATTTGATCCGTCATTCTTCCTTCTTCGACATGCCAAACAGACATAGAGAAGCGGACTTGATAGATTGTGGGAGGATTTGTAGGGGCATTGATGGCTAGTAGTTGAGCTCCAAATTAGGTTTCCCACCTCTTTTCTTCTCCTCTCTTCACTGCATCTATAAAGGTAAGAGCTTGGCTCATTGTAAAGGGTTGGACATTTTAGTTTTACGCCCTCCCTTCTTCTCTGGTTTGTAGACAAATTCATGGAGTCTGAACCTTCTATTAAGACTGTAATGCAAGTTTCTAACCTTTCAGCCATTGTAATGTTTTGTATTATTTTGTGAAGCAATAATACATGTTTGTGGATAATTTCAACCCCATCTTGTGTTAATTTCCTTTATTTGATCTTTCATTATAATATTGGTTATCTATTCGTAGAGGCTATATTACATTTTAATGGTCAGTGTTTGATAGAAAAGTTGGTGTTCAACATTCATTTGGTGTACCATCTCTATTAGTTTAGGTTTAATTTATTGCATCTTCTTAACCTTGTCTCATTAGAAAGTTAGAATAAGTTTTGGAATAGATCCTTTATAATTTTTTATGTGTGCACTGAAGAGAGAAATAGGAACCGACCTTCATTTGAAGATCTCTCTCGATTTAGAAGTCCAACAGTTTGAGAGATGATTCATGTTGTGCAATCACACCGAGAGTTTCAACTCATATAGTTGCAGACATTTAAGGATATTGTGATTCTACACTAATAGTTCCTAAAAAGGTTCCATGCCATTCAAAATCTAAAAACTATCATTGTAGGACAAATCCACCAAATACAACTACTCGTCGCACCTCGATTGATGATCCATGATGTACATCCAAAGCATGTCCTCTAAAATATGATTCACCCACTTCATCTGACCATCTGTCTTTGGATGATATGTTGTGCTGAATTGATACTCATCTAGAGGGCCTGCTGCATGGTAGTTCATAAGTGTGATGTGTATAAGGGATCACCATAGTAGATGATCTTCTGCGAAATTTCGTGTAGTCTAAAAATCTCATCTAGGTACACTCTCGCTACTACACTAGCTATATAGGTTCTCTTCACCAGATAAAATGATCCACTATCATTTATCTCTCCTCCATGACCATGATAGAATCATGGTGGTATCTCGATGTTGGTATCCCTACTATGAAATCCATGGAAATGGTCTCCCATTTCCACTCTAGGATAACATGTGGGTAAAGAAGGCCATTGGATGTTGATGCTTGGCCTTCAACCTCTAACTATCTAAACAAAATGACATAATTTGAGATACATCCCTCCAAAGACATCTTTAATGTTAAAGCTTTCTCAAAGTGGCATGTATCTTATTCACCCTAGGATGGGGTGAATAAGGTGCAGGATGAGCCTCTACCAAGATATCTTGTCTCAAACCTCCATCCCTACGTACATAGATTTGGCTGTGTGTTTGAGAAGCCCATCTGAATCTAATGAAAAACAATAAAATTCCCCTCAAAGGATCCCCGAGACTCAATCTCTAATCTCATTGCAAGGTAGAAAATGTCATGTGGAAGTTGTAAAATCATGCTCTATAAATCTTTACCCACTGAAGTAACCATAGCCAAGTGTCTCCATCTACTCAGCGCATCGAAACAACATTACTGTTTCTCGTTCACATGATTTATCTATATATCATACTCGCATAGGAACTCCATCTAACACCACTAATGAGCATTGAGATTGGGTTGCGTGAAGAGGTGATGTAAGCTCAAATGGTTATTCCTAAGAATAAATCTCCTACCCAAAAGGAAATGCCTCCATCGAACCAAGGTATGCACAACTACTGCAAGCTCAAGGTCATGATTCAGATAGTTGAGCTCATGATCTCGTGAGTTTTTGAGACTCAAAAGCAACCACACAACCCTTCCGGATAGTTGAGCTCATGATGGGTGTCGTCATTCCCTTCATTTAATCAACTTCTTGTTGATGTCATATCAAACTAGGGGTGTGTCCAAAGATATATGCAACAAGAGTACTTTAACTGGTCTAATAGTTAACTATAACTATTTTTATATTTTCTGGGGGATCTCTTTAATGTCTTAAGGACTTCTTGGTAAAACCTTATTCAAATAAAACTATGAAAACTTTCTAAAAATAAAACACACTGAAAGCTTGCTGAAAGGAAACACACCATGCAAAAAGGAAACACACTTGCTGTTGGAAAATAAACACACTTGCTTTTGAAGGTAAACACTCAGATTAAAATGCTTGAAAACAATTGCAAGAAATATAAAGATTTATCTAAACACCTACAGGAACAAGTATGCAATAGAATTTAACTGAAAGAACTAAAGCAATACAAAATTAATAGATCTAAGCTATTTGTTGAAGAAATATAAATACCAAATAAATGAATATCCTGGTCCTTGGGGGAGTGGGCCCTTTCTCCTCCTTGAATCAGGATTTTAACAACTTAGAATTCTCTCAAATCAGAATGGCTATTTTATTGATGAAAACATTTAGTATTACAAAACGTACTGGATCTGGATACTTAATCTATTTCTTTTCTCTGTTCTATATCTCTCATTATTTTCTATCTAATGCAAGTCTACTTTTATATACATTTTACAATCCCAACTGTCTCAATGATTCTGATGAAATCAAATCTTGCCCACAATAGATCTGAGTCGGATGGCGGTTGATCAGATAGTTGTAGGATAACTCTTCCTGGATCTATGTTTATAAATCTTCTCATCCTTCATGATTGTAGATGCAAAATTTGTAGATGTGGTTAAAAATATATAACTCCCATCAGTTCCAGAAATTTGGAGAAGTTCCAGAACCATAGGAAATTTTTAAGAACCAAAACTTGTGAGAGTTCCGAGCTATCACCAGGAGTTCCGAACTATGTCTGAAAATTTTGGAACTAAATTCTGGAGTTCTGAAACTAAGTCCGAAAGCTTCAGAACTAAATGATGACTGTGTGATGGAGTTCGGAACTAGCTTAGATGTTCCGGAACTAAGTTTTGTAGGATCAAATGCTATCAAAAACATATTGAATGCCACCTACTTCATTTCCTCGACTGATTAGACCTGCTTTATTACAAAACTGAATTTAAACACACACTATGTTAGGAATTTCAGATTTTTTAACATTAGGATCACAATCAATCAAAAGATAGACAGTTACATCCTAACTCATATCAGATCAACTAAAATTCACACAATGCAATCAAACTTAATCAAAAGTAGAGTATGATGAGATCATATATTATACATTAATCGAACATATACTAGGCCTCATCATTTCCCCAATTACTTATTTGTAAGTTCGTTTAAAAATCATTCTTCAAAAGTATGATCATATGTTCTACATTCCATTTGATTGCTCAAATCAAATAGTTGAAACTAAATTTTCCATTGCTTAATCTCAGATTTACAGTACCAAGCTCCTTTTCTAATTTTCCTTTCCCACTTTTCAAATTCAGCAGGGTCTTAAGGTTCTCTATTCACCAAGGACACATGGGGGTGAGAAGTAGATGTGGCCTTGTTCACACTCCCATCCATATTTGGCTATAGGTTTCATTGACTTGGGGAATTATTGTGCATAATGCTTTGGCCCTCTCTAAACTCCATATCAAATTCGTAGGGGAAATTACTTCCCTTCTTTTCATAGTAATAAGGAGTTCCCAACTTTTTGAGCATCCTTCATAAATATCTTCAAATCTTTTCTCCTCATGGGAGGTGAAGCTATCGTTCTCTTTTGCAAAATAGCAGGGTAATGTGTCTTGAATCTCTTATCAAAGGCATGAGTTCTAAAATGTGTGAGGAAGGCAAAAGGTTTACCATAATGAGCTCTCATGCAGAGGCCTCATTGAGATGGATTTCAATAAAAATTCAGATTCTCTTTCCTTCCATGTAATTTGGTTTTGCAAAGAGAGACAAATGCATTGAGCTATCTCTCCCCTATATATAAGTTAATCTCAAATCCCATGTTTTTCTCAGTAGCCTATAATTGCAAAGATAAAATTCACACAGAGATTTGTTTGTTTAGGGATGGATAGAGAGTAAGCTGCCATAAATTTAGATTCATCTTGTAATTTGTGTGGGAGACCACATGCAATTCTTGACAACTTCCAATGAATGAATTGCTCTTCCGAAACACACTATATGCAAGAGAAGGTCTCCTATAGGCAAGCAATTTCTCACTCATAATATAGACCATATGAATTTTGGCAAGACATTTATATTTATTTCCTTCCTCCTTATAAATTTTTTCTTCCCATTCATTTATTTCCTTCATCTCTTCCTCCATCTTGGTATTTAATTCCTAATTTGATGTTTTGGATTCTCTGAGCTCTCTGCAAATATCATCCCATTGTTGTTTCATTGGAAAATAGGTCAACTCAGTCTGTGTAGAGGTTGTGGACACAACACTCTATTTTCTGGAAGTCTGGAACTCTTCCTCTTTCTCTATCAGTTGCTTCTTGGTTGCTGATAATTCTTCAGTTCTGGTTGCAAGATGAGTTGTTAGCTCATTAATGAGCATTTCCCTTTGTTCCAATTTAAGTTTGAGGAAGTCCAATTCCTCATATTTTTCTAATAATAAGCTCTACTCTAGACAAGAACAGATCTTGTTTAATTTGTTGTCTTTCCTCTTCTTCTGAAATTATTTGAGGAGTTTGGCATTCTTCCTCTATTAAAGGAAATTTTCCTTTTCTTATCCTAGATGCAAACTCTTCTTCTTCATGTGGCACTGCTGAAGGTTCAACCAACTCCTAAAAATCTTGATCATCAAATCTTTCTTCTCCTCTGTCCATTTCAACATGACTTGGCTTAGGTGGAGTCATGGCCATGCTACCCAAAATGTCAACAGCTTCCTCTTCCATCCTTTCCTACTCACTCCTTACTTCTGGAGTTCCCCTTGACCTCTTATGACTTTTTCTTATCTAGGGAAGTTCAACATGCCCAATAGTGAATTTCCCTCTAGAACTTCTTCTTACTATTCTTTCTTGTTTCTTGTGTGGGTGAGCTATCACTATTAGAGACAGATATTGGTTCTTCTGAAGTGCTTTGTGGAAGGAGGAATTTCCTTCACAGGTACAGAAGGCTCTGCTATTTTTATCTTCCTCATCAACCTTATTTTCATTGGTATGTTTTCTCTTTCCATTTCCCTCTATCCTTCTACAGGGGCATGAATTTACAGATTAGCTGAAGGAGAGAATGGGGCTGGAATTGTCCTTATGATAATATTAGGGTTTTATTGAACTTGCCAAGAAACTTATCCAAAATTTCTTCTCCATTCTTTTGTGACAGAAATGGTGCTAGCATATCAATTGAATTAGACCATGATTTCTAATTGTTCCAACACCCCAAGAATATCTCGAGCCATGGTCTCAAGGGAATCAAATCAAACCCCGGGAGGTTTATTATGTATTTAAACTTGGTGGCTCCATACTTCGGATATATGAGCATTTTTAGACCTCTTTTCCGACAAACCCAAACCGACCGCCACAAAGTTAAATATTTTACTATCCAAAATGTAACCCTATTAAAGGGTTTGGGAAAGTTGGCCCTTCTGACCCCTTTTATAATTTTCTTTGTATTATATAAATACTGGGATTTAGCTTCTTCTTCTTGCAGCAAGACTTCAACCAGTTCTTTCAAAGTCCCCTTTACAGGTTATGGGACATGAACAATGGGTACTCTAGACACATTACTTACAAGTATTTACAAAAAAAGGAATAAAGACATTTCTTACTTTTTTCCTAGACTATTCTAGATTTATGAAAAAATATCTTACCAATTCTTCATTATGCCTTGAAAATTTCTTCAGGAATTCAAGCCATCCTGCATGCTCAAATATGGATGTTACTTCTTCATCTACAAATAGCTAGGAATCATCCTCTAGTTCTGATTTCTTCTTAATCCCCATATCAACTTGACTTTTGTCTTTCTTAATTTCATGCGAATTGGTTGTAGAGCTTCTCCTTAGCTTCGAACTAACGGCTTGGATGTGAAACCTATGTTTTTAGTTGTGGAACCTTAGTTCTTAGCTACGGAAAACCTAAATTATTTGTTCTTTGTAGTGGAATACCAACTCAATTAAGTGCCCCTTCCTCAAGATACTTTTGCAATCTTTATCTCACTTGATGTTTGCAATAATGACTACAAATGATAACCATACTGCCACTTATTCCATCCAAATCGATATTATGATTACACACTTGTAATCATACTTTATAAATAGATGACTCATCATACCTACTTTTAATTTAAGTCACATCACACATGCAAACATTTAATCAACCTAAATCGCTTAAAAGAAATAATTACCATCCTTGACGATGTAAGCCTTTTCTATGATGACTCGTCATTCCTATAAGTGGAAAAAAACATGATTAGATAAGACAATTGGAATTTAAAAGAATTCCTTTATTTGAACTAGCCAAAAAGAGGTCAACCACCATTTACTTGGTTTTTAATTGACCTTGGGAGTTTTTTTTATTTTTATTTTTTTGGGAAGAAGATGCCATTTGTTGGTTTTCATCTTCTTCCCTTTATTCTGGATCTATCATCTAATTATTTGATCATTTTGGAAGAACTGAGTTCTTCCATATGATCAAATTCTTTGTCTGCTTCAATCTTCCTCAAAAATTCATTCTTAGTGGGAGGCTTCCTATAGAGTTTCAGCCTATGTCCATTGACCAAGAGTGTTCTGCTGCTGCCATCAATGGGAAGTAACTAAATAGAACCATTGTCAAAAATCTGATCAATTTGATAAGGTCCCAACCATCTGGTTCTCAATTTTCCCTTGAACTATTGGTACTTAGAGTCAAACAGTAATGCCCAGTCTCCTACTTTGAATTGCCTTTTCTTGATATGTATGTCATGCCATTGCTTCCTTTACTCTTGAATCATCTCTATCTACTGAAGTGGTTCCAACCTTAATTCATCCAACTCATTGAGTTGAAGGATTCTTTCTTTTGAGCTACATTTAATTCAATTCCCACCTTCATTGCGTTCCTCAATGTCTCGATGTTCAAATTCTATAGGAAACAAGGGATTTTTCCCATAGACTAATTCATATGGTGAAAACCCCGTTGTAGTTTTCCAAGTTATATTATACGCCAAACAGCTTTAAGTAGTCTCTTTACCCAATCTTTTCTCCCAGCTTCAACCGTTTTGGTAAGGATGTTCTCCAATTCTTTGTTTGTTACTTCAGCTTGTCCATTTGACTGTGGATGGTAAGGAGATGACTTCCTATGATTGATTTGGTAATACCTTGTGAAATCTTGGATCATATTAGACATGAATTTTGGTCCCTGATAAGAAACTATGCTCCTTGGTGCTCCAAACTTGATCATAATTATGTTCCAAATGAAATCAGCAACTGCTTCCTCAGTGGCATTTGTCAATGGCTGCATTTCTACCCATTTTTTCACATAGTTAGTATATACAAGAATATATTCCTTCCTTATGAGGGAGGATTAAACGGATCGACAACAAATCAAATCCCCATCTCTCAAATGGTTCAACCAAAACTTGAGGCTAGAGAGGCATTTCATTGGTGAAAGTTGGTTGTCCCATCCTTTGACAAGGATCACACCTCTTGATATATCTTTTCACATCCTTATACAGAGATGGAAAATAATAACCAGTGCCAAGTATCTTATGAGCTGTTCTTTTTACTGAATTGTGTCCTCCTCTTGGTTCATCATGACATGCTTTGAGGATGTCAAAAGAATTAATCCTCTCTTACACACTTGTGCAAGATAGAATCGGACCACACTTAAATAGAATTCCATTTAACCATTTTAATTGTGAACTACTTTTAATTAACTTCTTTATTTTTTTCTTAGTGAAAGAAGAAGGGAACTTCCCTGTTGCAAGATAATTTTCCATATCAGTAAACCATGGTGTTCTTTCTGAGATTGCAAATAGTTGTTCATCTGAAAAGTTATCCTTGACTAGATCTTGTTCCCCTGTGGTGGTTAGTCTTGATAAAAAATCAGCTACCACATTAGATTTACCTGGATTGTCCACAATGGTAATATCAAATTCTTGTAAAAGTAATAACCATGTAATGACTCTTCCTCCAACTACTAGTTTGTTCATTAAATACTTAATTGTTGAATGATCTGTGTGTACAAATATCTTATACCCTGTAATATAATGTCTGAATTTATTGATTGCATAAATTACAGCAAGAAATTCCTTTTCAGTGGTGGTGTAATTATTTTCAGTGGGAGTAAGATTCTTGCTAAGATAGTAAATGCCTTATATTTTTCCTTCCTCATCTTTTTGTCCCAATACTTCACCAATGGAATAATTTGAGGCATATTTTGGATATGAAATGGATTTTCCCAATTAGGACCTCTCAATATTGGGGCACTTTGATTAATTTTTATTTTTTTTTCAAAATCATGCTTGCACTTTTCATCCCAAAGAAATTCACAATCCTTGCTTAGCAAATTAAACTTGGGGAAAAAATTGTACTGAAATCTTTTTAAAGTATCTACAATACCCAACATGTCCTAGAAATGATTTTATATCTATGGGAGTCTCGAGGGATAGGTAAATCATAAATGATCCTAATTTTGTTTTGATCCACCTAAATTATTTTTTTGTGAAATATGGTGTCCTAATACAATGCCCTCATCCACCATCATCAAATAGTTTTCATCACTAAGAGATAGCTTTTGTTGTTCACATCTTGTTAACACTCATGTCCAAATTTCTTAAAGAATCTTCAAATGTATCTCAATGTATAGTGAAGTCATCCATATATACTTCAACACAATCATTTGTTAGATCGAAAAGTTTGTAAGTACAACTCTCTGAAATTTGTAGGAGCATTGCATAAACCAAATGGTAACACTCTATATGCAAAGATTCCCCATGGACATGTAAATGTATTTTTTTCCTGATCCTCAGCAGCAACTCTGATCTGATTATACCCACTAAAGCCATCCAGAAAGAAAAGTACTATTTACCCGGAAGGTTATCTAGGACTTAATCTACGAATGGTAAGGAAAAATAATCTCTCATTGTGGCTTTGTTTAGTTACCTATAGTCAACACATATTCTCCATTTTCCATTCTTTTTGGGAAAAATTACAAGAGGAGATACCCACTGCTATCTCGAGATAGGGTAGATGAAACCTACTTGTAATAGTTTTCAATTTCTTGTTTGACCGTATCTCTTAAAGTTGGGTTAATCCTTCTTTGAGGCTGCCTAACTAGTTTAGTGTTTTCAGATAGATGTGATGATTGTAGATACTTGGATGAATCCCTTCATATCTATGTAATCCCAAGTAAAAGCTTTAGTATAATTTTTAGAACATCAAACAATTTAGCTTATTCATCCTCCTTCAACCAGCTATTAATGTTTAAATTTTTACCTGGTTGAATTTCAACATGTTTGGTTTCGATATGCGATGAACTAATTTGTGGAAAGGGTTTCATTAAATTATTTAATGGACATGCATGTGGTAACAACATATGGTATGTAGCAACATCTCTAAAATTTCCTTGAGACAGAATACTGGAGAAAGGACAATAATAAGAAGTATGATACTTATCTCTTTGCAAGTCAAATTCCTCGTCACTGCTACTTTCCAGAAATTCTTCATCACTTCCTGATGTACTTGAAACTGAAGCTACTAATTCATCCTCTCCCCATGAGAAATCATGTTCCTTCGAAGTGAAATTATTTTCAATCAAATAGAATTGTTGTTGTCGTGGTTCCGGAACTAACTATAGTGGTTCTCGGAACTAAGTTCACGGTTCTAGAACTTAGTTCACGGGTTCTGAACTATTTCTAATTACACTGAAGACAACAGGTTCTCATCCAATGGTGGATTAATCATCTCTTCTACTTCTCTTACATGATCCTGCAATGTGATCATAGCCAAAGAAGACAATTTTTTCTTATTAGTGTTAGGAGAATCAACCCACAATTGTTCATGAATGTCAGTAGTAGGTTGTGGAATAGGATATAAGGAAATTTGTTTATATTTTTACCATTCGAGATTATCATATCACTTGACCTGCAACCTATCAAAGCAACAACTGCAGCTAACCATGGTCTGCCAAAATAATGGGATAACCCAATGTTTTACCTTTTGGATGCAATATAAGAAAGTCAACTAGATATTCCCATGACTCTACCATCACTACGCCACGTCTTCAATAATTCCTTTTGGTTTTTCTACAAACTGATCTTCCATCTGCAATATGGTATTGGTAGGTTGTATACCCATTAATGGTAATGTTTTTAGAGTATCCACTTTGTCATTACATTGATAGCAGCTCCCAAATCTATCAAAACATTATGTACATCCTTATTTCCTATAGAGACAAAAATAATAGGACTTCTAGGATCTCTGTATTAGGGAAGGAATAGTTTTCTTGCTAATAAATCAGAAAGTTTCCCATTTACTTTGATAGTATTGGGATACTGTCTCTTTCTTCCGTGATTTTTCATGCATAACATTTTGATCAATTTGTTCAGTTCTAGAATATCTTTAATTTCTTGTAACATTGGTATTTCAATATTCAATTTCCTTAATTCCTGAACCAATTCAAACTCCTTGATTTCTATATCTTCTTTGAATCTTTCAGGAAATGGAGTCTCAGTAGTGTTGCTATCTGGCTCCTTTTCTTTTCTTTCTATATCCTCTTTTGGAACATCAATACTAGGGTTCTCATTTTCTTCTGTCATTTCAGTGATTATAAGGGGTGGATTGTTAATGATTTTCCTAGATCTAGTTTGAATATCCTTATAATTCATAGCATGTAAATCAACTGATTTTTTAGGTTTTGTTCCATAAACAGGAGTTGTTTGTTTGTTTCGGGTTTCTTTACTAGTTGTGCTAGAATTTGTGTTTGGGATACATTCTCAATTTGTGAAATTATACAAAGGATTCCATGATGACCTATTGATTCTAATTTGGATATGTTCTTCCTTAGGAATAATTAGGGTTGCATCTAGGTTGTGACCAAGGATAAGGATTTCCTTGACCAGCCCGTGCTTGTTGATGTCCCTGAGCATACTAGGCTTGATTTGCCCAATCTTGAGGGTTCTAAGTTGGTTGAGGTACCCAAGGTGGTTGTCCCCAATTTTTGGTACTTCTTGAGTAGCCCATGGCATTTTCTATGGATTAGGAGCTGATCTTGGCATAAACTACCCTTGGTTAGGTTGTCTCTAAACAAAATTCAATTCTTCAGTTGTAGATGTGGCACTGGTTTGTTTAAGTTGATTTTTAATGTTAGGAAGCAAAGAACAAACATCAGTATAATGTTCTTTAGATTCACGAGATAAGACACATTTCTGTTTTATCCAAAGGAAAATCTCTTAATACATGCTTATTCCTACATCTAAGACAATACATAGCCAATGGTTAAGTTTTGGAATTTTCTTTAGATTGTAATCCATCCGTAGTAGAGGTTAATTTCACTAAAATGTCTGTTTTAAAGTTTTTAACTCATCCATTAGTTTGTTCATATTTGGATTCAAAATTTTTACTGATTTTCCTTTTCTACGTCCACCTCTTGTTCTAGAATAGCCTATACAAATCTCTTTAATTCCATTCATTCTTATCTGATCAATGTCTCCCCCTCCTATCAAGTTAAGGGATTCTCTAGATTCATCATACAAACCTTTGAGAAAAATGGTACTCAATTGGATTGGATAAGTAAAGGTCCTATCAAGTACTCCATCAGCTTCTTGTGCCATGTCAAAAATATTTTCTGAAGTTTTCTCCCAATTAATGTGGTAAGTTATATGCTTTGGGGAAGGTGAAAAATCAAGAGTAGGAGGTTGACTACTCAATTGACAATCAAAAATTACCCTCAATGGATCTTGGGTAATAAGCCTTCTCCTAAAAGTTTTACTCCCTTCGGATGAATGATCTAAGAATTCCAAAAATGAAAATTTTGTTTCTTGTCTGACGGGGATGGTGGTGCCTCCAATTCTTGATCAATTTCCTTACTTTGACTAGAGGATGTTATGAATTCTTGTGAAGATTTTTTAGAAGGAATCTAACTTATGAGTCTCTGTAAGAGGGTAGGAAAACCCATAAGTGAGGATCACGAGGGACGACATGCACATCAATGGATGTGCAAACGGCAGCATGAAGAGATCTTGGGAGGAGCGAGCATCAACCGAATGTGCATGCAAATATTCAACAAATGGGCAGAACCTCGATAAGCCACAAAAATATCCTCTATCTCATAGATAAAATGGGGTGTACATATAGGAGGTGTTGAGTAACCCCCAATGCTGTAATCATGAAAACTCAAGTAGAGAGGGGAGTTACATTCCCATAATAGAAGTGTAACTCCCAATGACGCATATGACACACTGATGCACTGACACATTGATGCATAAGAGAATATCATAATGACCCCTAAATGACACATGGACCTACGATCTCACCTAAGTGAGATGACTCACCTAATGATGTGGAAAATAACACACACTAACAACCCCCTTCATCGTAACTTAGGATGAGGCGGTAAGTAAGAAATAAGAAATGGGTCCCGACAAAAGCTTGATGAGGTACCCACGTACAAGAAAAGATCCCAAGTAGTGAAGGAAAACCCAGTGGGAAAAACATCCACCAAAAGAAAAAAACACACTCTTTAATCTAAGAAAGATGCCAAAAATGGTTCCCGGTGATAGACAAGCCTGAAAAGGGACCCATGTACAAGGAGGGAATCTCTCGAAAGAAGAAGAAGAGAGAAGAAGAAAGGGAGACAAGAGGAATACAAAAGATGACATGGACGGATCTAAACTCTACTGCAGCTCTAAGAAGTCTCCCGAGACGAATGTCAATGATGAGATCCTCTACCTCTATCTCAAGAAGAGCCACCCACAATGAACTCAGGTGTGCCTACCCTTAGGAAATAAAAAAATGGTGTGCTTTGGAAGTATGTCCACTCCACAAAGGAAATTGAAGGTAGCAACATGAAGATCTCCTATTCTCGTGTGCACGAGAGTGTGACATAGGTCTAGCGAGTGAGTGCTAAGGAACTGAAGGTAATGCCACGTGCATAGAACTATCAAAGCGGAAAAGAGGAACACCCGTAGAAAGGATGTCCAAGTGATGTGAAGGGAACAAAACATCCTCCACAATAGAAAAGGGATCCACAGCTCAGGGTGGATCAATGAAGGTCTCTGGAAAATTGGAAGTGGTAAGATTCCCAGAAGGGGCACTCCCAACAACGTAGATGATGAAATCCTCTCAAATAATGTAGATGGATGCGGAGCTTGTAGTGCATCACAAGTAGAATTTGAGAAAAGATGACTAATGTTAGGCGGATACTGCGTCCCTTCAAAGGGGCTCAACAAATAGAAGAGCGATGTCAGACAGGTAAAAGTCATGCAATGAAGGTAGAGGAGTGGAAGGGGCCTCGTACACTAAAGGTGGAAAAGAGGTAGGTGTGATGACTGTATAAGACTGAATAGGATACTGCTTGATATCTGATGAGATGTGGGAAGTGTCAACACTCTCTGGAATAGTGAGAGAAAGAGGAGAGAAGTCCTCTGTAGTACTCTCGACATCATAACTGGATGCACAATCCTTGTCATCGAAGTAGAGCTAAGTGAGATTGTTTTATTGGAACTATCATCACATGAAGAAATAGAGGAGACAATTGAATCAACAGCAGCAATAATGGTGGTAGTATGTGAAGGGTCTCCATAGAGGGACTGAAGAATGCTCCAGACATGGTGAGGTGGATCTGAGTCTACCACGTGAAACCAGAGAGATTGAGAGACATGCATCATCATGTGACCAAAAACATGGTCACAAGTGTCAAGAAAGTCCTCCAGATGACGATAATCGGTGGAGTGCGAGGAAATGGCCCATGTAAGAAGGGTGAAAGACCCTCATGAGCGAAGTAACATTCCATGGAAGCACACCAAGCTGAATAGTTCCCTCTCTCGGTGAGAAGTGGTGGAGGTTGTAAAGTGATCCTATGACACACAAGTCTAGAAAGAGCACTCTCAATGATGTGGAATCAAAAGTGTAAGGTGCACAAGCATGTAAGCAAGACGTCGACTCGGCCGATAATGCGTCCGCATGTGAAAGCCCAAGAATACTAGTGAACCCCCCTAGAATGCAACACTTTATAAAGTAGTGCATTTACAAAAAGACAATGTCATCACGTAATGTGCACGCAATCATGCAACTTTGACTAAAGAAGCACTAAAAATGAGCAAAGATCAAAAGTTATGGCATAAATACGATTCCTGCAAATCGATGGAAAATGTCAATAAATGCTACAAATGCATTTAAAAATGCTTGAAATGGATGCAAAAGGTGTCATATGGGTACTTGTTGAAATGTAATCAAATTTTGGGTAGGTTGTTTTTTAATTACGAGGGGGTATTAGCCTCGTGCCAACCCTCGAACTCACCCTCCGTCTTCGACACATGTAGGAAGGGATTTAATTACAAGCAAAATAGTGCTCAAAATGCCATAAATAATGTTTTTGCCTCAAAACATAAAAAAATAGGGATTGTTTTACCTCCAAAAAATTCTAAAAGGGAAATGGGGGAGCTAGATTGTACCAGCTAGGAGCTGCTGGATCAAGATGCTTGGTGCACCATACCAAGTTATGCAAGAGTTACATCCACGTGTTACATCGAGCTGACTTAGCTCATGCAGATGAGTTGGATGATGCCATTAACGGGTTAACGCAACTGAGAAGCATTGATTCTAGTCAAGAAAAGTTGAGTTAACTACCTGAGTTGTGTAAAGAGCCGAGATGGTCAATGTTGGAGTCGACAGTGGCTTGTGCAGCCGAGTCAAGAAGACATGTATCCACTAGTTTTGTCAAGCTGAGGACTAGAGATGTTTTCAAACTGCACGGGTTGCTATCCAGAATTTGGTGACCTGGCCATTACCAATCTCCACGTGCCAATGTTTTAAACTACCAAACGATGAGTGAAATTTCCCAGAAGATTCAACGGTAGAGGTGATGGCATCAAAATGGTCGAGTAGAGGTTGTAATGACTGTAAATGTGATCAAAATTCCAGGGCTCTGTCAGAATAATCACAAGCAAGTCAAATGAGCCCAACTTAGCAATGGAGGAAGAAGACTCTGTCGCAGAGAATGATCATGTGTTAGAGGTGAAGCACTTTGTATGTCGAGTTGTTCTCATGGGATCCATATCGAGTTATGCTAGTGAATGTGCACCCAAGTCAAGCGATAGGATGACATTTCCATGAAACCAACTCGATGAGCAAAAATGTGGGAGGAGATAGACTGGGATTGCTGCGGCCGATCACGTGGCACGTATAGAATTAGTAGGTAACCATTTGAGGGAGTTCACATGTAGAGATGGGTGAGAACCAAGGAGAGTAGTGTACGTGGGAGTATGGGCACGTCACACAACTACATACCTGAGATATGCAAGGTGCAAAGGACCATGGCCAAGTCTGTGATAGAATGTAGGTGGGATTATGCTCCAGCATTGGGTGCACAATATATTTAAATGTAGAAGAAACCCCGAGTTGATCATAGCAAGATTGCGGGAGGAGTGAGGTTGTGCACTACGTTTAAGAAAGGAAGAGACAAAGTCAATAGTTTCTAGCACTAATGCAAGCAAACAAGGTAGGCTGGATAAGCCAAGTGTTTCCTTGCCCCCACAGTTCAAGACTACAAACACAAACCCCAAAGCAAAATAGAGCCAACCGAGATAAAACATGAGCAGCGAGTCATGAGATAAGAGCGGTGAGCTAGGGCCGATTTGAGCCAGAAATAGCTCCAATAGTCCTCCAAAAAACTCACAAACAACACTTTTAAACTCGGATCTAAACCTCAAACCTACAAACCACCTTCAAAGATGCATGCAGACCCTAAAAGTTGAAACCCATGAACACAGAAAACTTGAACATGACTAAACGAGGTATAAGGCCCCGAAATCAATGCAAGAAGAGCACGGTCGGAATAACCATTACGACACATGCAATGAGAATTTGAATATCACGCCGGAAGCCGGAAAATACACAAGCAATGCCGAGGAAAGCATGGATGCACAAGATCCACTCTAGTACCATGTAAGAGGGTATAAAAACATGCAAGCAAGGATCATGAGGGATGACATGCACATCAACGGACGTGTGAATGGTAGCTTGAAGAGATCTCGGGAGGAGCGAGCATCAACCGAATGTGCATGTAAAGATTCAAAACTGGTAGAACCTCGATAAGCCACAAAACTCTCCTCTATCTCATAGATCAAATGGGGTGTTCATATAGGATGTGTTGAGTAACCCCTAGTGCTGCAATCATGACAACTTGAGTAGAGAGGGGGAGTTACATTCCCCTAGAATAGAAGTGTAAATCTCAATGATGCATATGACAACCGACGCCCGACATACTAACACACCGACGCAGTGACATGTAAGAGAATATCATAATTACCCTCAATGACACATGGACCTACAATCTCACCTAAGTGAGATGACTCACCTAATCTTGTGGAAAATAACACACACGATTAGTCTCGTGGTCTACTCATATTTTTGTGATATAGTAGGAAGATTCTTAACCTACTAGATGTATGTTTTTTTGCTCTTGCTAACACTTAATTAGAAAATTCCAACTGGTGTTCCCTAGAAATGGCACCAAAAATGATGGGTGTCTTCATTCCCTTCATTTAATCAACTTCTTGTTGATGTCATATCAAACAAGGGTGTGTCCAAAGCTATATGCAACAAGAGTACATTAATTGATCTAGTAGTTGACTGTAACTATTTTTTATATTTTCTAGGGGATCTCTTTAATGTCTTAAGGACTTCTTGGTAAAACCTTATTCAAATAAAACTATGAAAACTTTCTAAAAATAAAACACACTGAAAGCTTGCTGAAAGGAAACACACCATGCAAAAAGAAAACACACTTTGCTTTTGGAAAATAAACACACTTGATTTTGAAGGTAAACACTCAGATTAAAATGCTTGAAAATAATTGTAAGAAATATAAAGATTTATCTAAACACCTGTAGGAACAAGCATGCAATAAAATTTAACTGAAAGAACTAAAGCAATACAAAATTAATAGATCTAAGCTATTTGCTGAAGAAATATAAATACCAAATAAATGAATATCCTGGTCCTTGGGGGAGTGGGCCCTTGCTCCTCCTTGAATTAGGATTTTAACAACTTAGAATTATCTCAAATCAGAATGGCTATTTTATTGATGAAAACATTTAGTATTACAAAATGTACTGGATCTGGATACTTGATCTATTTCTTTTCTATGTTTTATATATCTCATTATTTTCTATCTAATGCAGGTCTGCTTTTATATACATTTTACAATCCCAACTGTCTCAATGATTCTAATGAAATCAAATCTTTTCCATAATATATGTTGAGTCGGATGGGGTTGATCAGATAGCTATAGGATAACTCTTCCTGGATCTATGTTTAGAAATATTCTCATCCTTCATGATTGTAGATGAAAAATTTCTAGATGTGGTTTAAAATAGATAACTCCCATCGGTTCCGAAACTTTGGAGAAGTTCCATAACCATAGGAAATTGTTAAGAACCAAAACTGTGAGATTTCTAGACCTATCACGAGGAGTTCCGAGACTATGTCTAAAAATTATGGGATTAAATTCTGGAGTTCTGGAACTAAGTCCGAAAGCTCTGGAACTAAATGATGACCAGTGATGGAGTTTCAAAATACCTTAGATGTTCCGAACTAAGTTTTGTAGGATCAAACACTATCAAAAATATATTGAACACCACCTACTTCATTTCCTTGACTGATTAGACCTGCTTTATTACAAAACTGAATTTAAACACACACTATGTTAGGAATTTCAAAGTTTTAACATTAGCATCAAAATTAATCAAAATACAAATAGTTACATCCTAACTCATATCAAATCAACTAAAATTCACACAATGTAATCAAACTTAATAAAAATAAGAGTACGATGAGATCATATATTTTACATTAATCGGACATATATCAAGCGTCATCAAATCCTGCCATAGAAGCATTTGTATAAAAAAAGAACTCTCCATGTAGATCTAGCATTGTAAGAATTGGTGCTGATGTCGCATCTCTTTAGTGTATTGAAGACCTGATCACATCCATTAGACCAAACAAACTTCTTCCCTTTCTGCTGAAGGAAATTGATGGGGTGCGTAATCTGAGAAAACTCCTGAACAAATATTTTGTAGTAACCTACCAAACCCATGAAGCTACGCACTTCAGTCACACTAATTGGCACGGGCCAATCCATAATAGCTCGAATATTTGAAAGATCGATGGAGATACCTTCCCCAAAAATGATGTGACCTAAGTATTGCACCTCTAACTGAAATAATGCACACTTTCAAGGTTCTGTAAAGTTGCTACTACTCTCAAAGACACTTTGTAGAATTTCGTGAAGGTGCTCCTCATGCTCCTCACACATGCATGAGTAAATAAAAATTTCATCAAGAAAAATGAGCATGAAGCAATCCAAAAAATTCCTGAATACCGCATTCATCAAACTCATGAATACTATGGGGGCATTCATCAAACCAAAAGCAACTAATGTGAACTTGTAGTGGCCATATCTCATATAGAAGGTTGTCTTATGAATATCTACCTCTATGATCCTCGATGATGGTATCCATACTTAATATCTATCTCGAAAATATTTTTGTCCCCTTCATCTGATCAAACAAATCATCAATACGTGGAAGGGGGTAACGATTCTTGATCGTTACTTTGTTCAAATGACGATAATCAATAAAAATCACAAAGATCCATCCTTCTTCTTTACAAAAATCACTAGTGCACCCTAAGGGGATACACTAGGATGAATTAGGCCCTTCTCTAAAAGACCCTCTCACTCGCAACTTGATCTCACAGAGCTCAGGGGTAGTCATCCTATAAGGTGCTCGTGAGATAGGCTCTGCTCCTAGAACAAAATCAATGTGAAAATCTATCTCATGTGGGGGAGGTAAACTTTGAATCTCCCCTAGAAATACATCTAAAAATCCCTCAAGATATGATGATCATCGAGTGATGTCCCACTAGATGCATCCTAGATCTATCGCTAACTTGTGATAACATACAACTGAAACCTCATCATGTACATCACTTAAGATGCATAATGGATATGGTACGAATAGAGGTGGGTTTCTGACTCCCACTATCACAAACACCACTCCCAAATCATTTGTATATGATATTACCTTCTTTGTAAAAATAAACCCTAGCCCTATGTGTAGATAACAAGTCCATGCCCAAATTAATCCCATGGGAACTGTTATTCAATTTTCCCCCTCAAGCGATATTGGACAACATGGTATTACATAAGAGAAAATGGAGAGAGTGGTTTAGTCATGCGAGCTCACATTCATTTCATAAATATTAGGTTTTAGGCTCGGAATTGGAGAAGCAAGGTTGGCAAATGAATGGCCAAACAATGTCGAAGGAGATAAGAGCTCAAGTAGAAGAATGGAGAAAGGCTTGAAGTTTTCAGAATTCACATTTTTGGCATTTCAGATTTCAGTGGCCAAATGGAAAAAAGGACTCAATAATGTTTGAAGTCCGAAACTCCAAAAGTCTAAAATTTCAAACTTTCGTGTTTCGTGGTTTCAAGTTCTTGGCAGCCAAAGTTGGAAAAGTGTAGGAAAAGTTTTGAAGCCTAAAACTCGATATTCTAATATTTTGGACATTCGGGTTTTGTGGATTTGAGTCTCCGTGGAAAAATGAAAAAGCGACCAAAATGTCCAAATCCCAAAATCTCAAATCCCGAAAGGGTATTGATTTCAGAAGTCAACGTATGTTTTGGGGTCAATGCGGTGGTAGTTTCAAAACTTTGATTTTCAAAAATTTTGAACTCTCAAGGTGATTTGGGCAATGAATAATGCAAAAGGTCTGAAAAGGAAAATGTCTGAAAGTCTAAAATTTTGGACTTTCAGGTTTTAGACTTTCAGAGTTTCGAGGTTCAGAGTTTTGCAAAACTCAAGCCCCAAGAAGAAATAAGTCTCAACTCAATGTCTAAAATCCCGAATTCCGAAAGTCTGAATTTTTAGAGTTTTGGACTTTCGGGTTTTTGAGTTTTATAACTCTTAGTCTGCCATTTTTACAAAATGACACCTCGACCTTCAGAGAGCCATAAATTTTGACTGGGATCTCATATTTTCATAAGCATGGAATTTTTGGAAAGCTTAAAGTCTCCTCTACATAACTAAGACTAATTTAGTCAAAATGAAGAAATAGAGCCCTCCATTTTGGGTGTCCTATGTTTCTCACCTACCACCATAATGAAGGTATGGGCTTCCTTTCTTTCCCAAAAAGAAAGAGTACATGGAGATATGGGTTTTGTAGTAGAACCCATCATTGTTGCAGGAAAATTCAATGCATTTTCTAGGTGGTAGAGGCAAAAATTCAAATTATTAACTCCCTTTCTCTCATATTCTTCCCATTTATTATAAGGAGGGCATTTTTCTTAAGGTTGGACATTTTTTCTTTCCACCCTCCCTCTCTCTCTTTACGAAAGTGGATTTTGGAGTTCAAACCTCCCATTCATGTTGTAATGCATGTTTGTTCCTCTTGGTCATTTTTTTGGATTGTATCAAATTTGTGGAGCAATAATACATGTCTGTGGATGATTTTCAACCCTCTCTTGTGTTCATTGCACCTCTCTGATCTCTCATTGTAATATTTGTTATATGTGTATGGTGGTTGTGTTACATTTCAATGGTTTTTGTTTAATGGAAAAGAAAATGTTCAATATTCCTTTGGTGCATCATCTCTGTTAGTTTAGGTTTAATTTCTTACATCTTATTAGCCCTGTCTCCTTGGCAAGTTAGAGTAGATTTTAGAGTAGATCCTCTGCAAATTGTATGTGTGCACTTAAACAAAGCAATAGGAAGCGACCTTCATCTAGAGAGATTTCCCGATTACAAAGTCCCACACTTTGGGAAAATCTCCATGTTATGCAATCACACTAAGATTTTCAACCCATCGAGTTGTAGACATTTAGGGGTGTTGTGATTACACATCAACATGAACCCAACATAAGGATATGGAGATCCAAGGTTATGGAAAAGGTTCCTAGGTCAACTATGCACTCCTTGACTAAGGATTCAACTATGACTTTGGCTCTAGAAGCCATCTCCACATCCCAACTATGGCTTCACCTAAATGCCACTAGCCTGCATTACTCTACAAAAAATGGAGAAATAAAAGAATCTCGAGAGTCTCGAATCAAATAAAAAGAAATAGGAATGCCATTAATGCTACATATTATCTCAATCACCGTGTTCTGGTGCTCTTCCTAGTGGTTCTTGACTATTTTATATATCTTGTGGCACATATCCATATTTCCTATTGTAGGATCTAAAACTAATGTCTTACCCTTATTGTTGAGGTTGTGAGGACACTCTCTCTAATGATGCCCAAGTACTCCACACCCATAGCAACTACCAAGTCCCCTCTAATGAGAAGTGGATCTTGCAAGTACTCTAGTGGTATGTGTCATGGATCTTGATGATCATGCTATGGACTACTATGGTCATTGTTTGACGAGCTTCTACAAAGGAGCTATAGGTGGTGATTGAGTCCCGACGGTCCCCAGGAGGAGGCCCAATCTGCATCTCCTCCGAGCATCAAATATCTATGGAGGATGACCTGCTATTATTGCTGCTTTGAGGTTTCCTAAATGAATATTCTAGAGAACCATGTCCCGCATGGGGACAAGGAGTGACCCCCTTGATATGCTATCCTTCATCTATTGGATATGACTCCTCACTATATCTCTAGCCTATGTAGAGTCTTCCCCCAGGTCTCCTCCGCAATATAGGCCTTCTAAATGGCCTATGCTAATGTCTATGGGAAATGAATGTGTAATTCCCCTCCAATGTCTAGATTTAGGCCCCTGATGAAGCTATGGATTCTAACCATCTCATCCTGCATGTAGTCTACATATTGAAGTAGGTCCAGGAAGTGACTCTCATACTCTGCCATCAACATGGATGTCAAAGAACCTCCCGGAAAATTATTTTCTCCTGAACCACTCCTCGAAGAGGTCCCAAGTGACTATCTTGAAATCCACATAGATTTTTTTCTACTCTATCCTCCACCAAACCCCGGCTTGGTCTCTTATAAGGTGGATGGAAACATGAGCCTTCATGTTGCTTTGGTATCCAGACATAGATTGAAGTATCCATTCAGGCAACCAACCATGCCTCCGCTTGAAATCCCCTAGTGTCTCAAGTGAAAAAGATGAATGGAGTTTCAAGATATCTTTGATGTGATCTATTGTTGTATGCTATCTCGCCTTTAGGTATCTCAACACGATCATCACACTTCTTAGGACTCCTAAATCTGCTCTCTATGTCCTCAGACTGTCTCGATGACACCTCTATGGTGTATCTCGTATGCCTAACTCCGGTGGGATTTCTCGCCTCTATACTCAAAACTATGTCGAATGTGCACAAACCTCTACCGATGGCTCTCTCTCTTATGTGCTAGGTCTCCTACCTAAATATCTCCCACATATAGTGGCATTAACATCCTGTAACGTCTGAAGTATCTGAGGCAATATGGCTACTAGTGGCTGATCTAGGGGTGGTAAGTCTAGGTCCACATGTAAGAATGCGTCGTCTGCCCGCATCTCTATATAAACCAAATCAAGATTTAGTTTATTACTCTAGATTTTATTTCATTTTTCTAGGGTTTTCTAGGATTTAAAACATCATACAATGTTGTGTGATCTAGGTTTAGAGTTGCGTTAAGTTTTCTTGTTATGTCTTATGTTTCCAAGTGTGCTCTGGGGTCCAAGCATTAAACCCATGGCTCTGATACCAAATGTAACACCCACAATTTTGACGTTCTAAAACCACATTAATCCTTAAATAATTATCCGAAAAGTTGCATAATTTTTTTGTTGTTTTAAGTTACAAGGGTGTCAAACCCTAATATACGTTTAATTAATTCCTACCAAGTAATTTTACATTTCATAGGATAGATCCGATCTATATTATTAATTAAATATTCTTAATCCAGTTCTAATATCAATTTAATTATCATCACTAGATAAGTTTCCATTAATTTCTCTTACTAGGTTAAATAGTTTCCCTCTTAGGAATTAACATTCAACCCACATTTAATAAACCCTTATCCTTAGTTACCTTAGTTCTCTTAAATTATTTTTGTAATTTCCATTGAATCATTCACTAAAACCTCTGCTAGAAGGGTTACATTTTTAACTTAATACACTAGAGCCCTAAGTGGCCTCATTCACCCATTTACACATACATTTGATTTATTTAAAATTTACAACCATAATACGAAATATCTCACCTAAAAATTATAGGGTTGATTCTTAATCCTTGTATCAAATCAATAGGGACCACATGATTACTACCCTAAGAAGCCCTAATCATCATCAAGGGATTCTTCTTAAGCATTTCTTACACTAAACCCATTCATTTGTTTCTCTTTGGTTTGTAGGTTGAAGGAGTGGATGCCATGGATCAAGGGAAAATCATGAAGGAGTCTTCTTGGATCCAATGTGCAAGAAGAAGGGGGATTCCATCCATTTGGATCCTCCTTTAGAATAGTTGAATATTAGATTTAATCATGTATTCTTAGTTATTTATTGCAATGCAAACATCTATCCTAGATCTGGTTTGAGATCTATTGTTGATTAGTTCTCCCTTTTTTATTTTCATTGATGGGGAAAAACCCCATTTTGTAGATCAAGAGTTTTAGGTCCAAACATAATACATGACACTCACAAGATAGATCTACATTTAGGTGAACTCTAGATCGATAAGAACCAATGGTTATGCTAAAACTACGTTTAAAAAAATAAATTCACACAGATATGACCAACAATGGTCTCTTGACCGACCATGGTAACCACTGTGATAACGAATTCGGACTCCACTACGCGCTAGTTCATGTGTTAATGATAAGTTTTTAGAATATAGTTTTAAATGGAGAGTGTAAGAGATTAATTCCAAGCTCACAAATTATTATTCAGTTTTAAGAAAGCATAACAGTCTCATAACCATCTGATATAAACAAGGGAACAACAAATGATCTGTTATGTTTTTAGAAATGAAATTTGTGTAGTATCCAAAGGATCGATATCGACACAAAAATGTCAAGGGCGGTTCATCCACCAACACCGGTTACCGTGTCGGATGAGTCTATTTTATAAATTTTAACATATCTTCAACATTTTGTGATTCACACTTATCTAAATGACATTTCCAACAATTATTCATTAAATTTAAGGTTTTTGTGAAAGTCATGATATCATTTAAGTTGATAACTAAACTTGGAGTTAACATTTTAAAGACTGTAATATGAAATAGTGATCGATGTCGGTACTAGTACACCGACGCCGGTTAAGACTGACTAGTGTTGGTCACTGTGTAGGCTAGAGAACTCTAAAAATGAATGTATAAAAGAACATAGATATCAAAGGATAAATTTAAATTTAAATATATCAAAACCAAAGAGTGTTTAACTATTTCAACCCAAAATAAGGCTATGACAACCTCCCAATTCACATCATGATAAAAAAATAAGATTTGCAACGCTTTTTATTTCAACACAAGGTAAAATTTAAACATGATATCCATTTAATTCATTCCTTTACATACAACTAATTTGAAGAGAAAGGAAAGACACATTCTTTAATGAACTTCCTTCAAATATGATATTACAACTTGGTAAATAAAACTTGCAAAGCAACTTTTCTTTTAAATACAAGTCTACTAGTCTTCCACTTAAGTAGGAATTACAAGAAAATTTCTACAATGAAGGTTTTTGTTGACTTTAAAAATTGCTTCAAATCCCAAATGAGACAAGATCTCCACCATGCCTTTAGTTCAATCAAAATAACCAAAAATTGGGGAGAGGAAACACGATCTGTGTTGGTTCTTGTGTAGAGTACTGAGAACTCTAAAGATGAATGTATAAAATAACATAGATATCAAAGGATAAATTTATCTTTAAATATATCAAAACCAAAGATTGTTTAATTGTTTCATCCCAAAATAAGGCTATGACAACCTCCCAATTCACATTATGATCAAAACATTAAGATTTGTAACTTTCTTTTCTTTCAACACAAGGTAAAATTTAAACATGATATCCATTTAATTCATTCCTTTACATACAACTAATTTGAAGAGAAAGGAAAGACACATTCTTTAATGAACTTCCTTCAAATATGATATTACAACTTGGTAAATAAAACTTGCAAAGTAACTTTTCTTTTAAATACAAGTCTACTAGTCTTCCACCTTAAGTGGGAATTACAAGAAAATTTCTACAATGAAGGGTTGTTTTTTACTTCAAAAATTATCAAAATCCCAAATCTCCAACAAGATCTCCACAATTCTATTACTACAATAAAAACAAAAAAATGGGGAGAGGCTACACTCTCCACCTAACCAATAATCCAAAGTGAGGAGAATAAGTTATCCTTGTCATTGGCCCCTGATCCCCAACCAAAATGTAATAAAGCATGGATCTAACTCATGAAAACTATCACAAATATTCCACATCACAATAAAAATTTTCACAACTATTTCAAAACACATTAAACACAAGATAAAATAAAAAACATGAAACTATCAAACTACACAAGGCTTGAAAATGCATAGCCAATGGAGCAAGGATCTAAGAAGAGATCACTTATGCCTCCCAATGGGATTTGGTGCCCACCTTAAAACCCTAAAAAATACATCTCAAATCCCTACAAAACTCTTATGATTCCCTAAATATCCTCTTATACCTCCCACATTCTCTTATGCTTGCCTACAATCCCTTATGTCTCCCTCAAAAGAACCAAGTAAGAAAAGTAATCATTTTCTTATCCAAGGTGGGGCACTTAACCCAAGTCTCTCCAAAAACATGAATTAAAATATTATGCATCCCTACAATAAAATCCCCATAGCCTTATCCTACACCATACTTAGGCATTCTACCCATGAACCCAACAAGCATACAAACCATTCCTTTGCACACAAGTATACACATATAAAAGAAAACAATTAAAACAAGGGTGTAGTTCCTACCTTTCCATGGTAGAACTTGATCAAAGAATCACAAAAAATCCTTCAAGCTCAATCCAACTCCAAAAAGCTCCAAAAATTCAACAAGCACTCCAAAACTCTCCAAATCCAAAATACAAGAGCACAAAAATGAAATGAAGTAACCCCAAACAAACAAATAAACTTTCATATATAGAAAAAGGGAAGAGGAGGTTGAGTTGACTCCATGTAGGATGTTAAATCACTTATCCTCAACTCCACATCATAATTCAAACCTCAACCCCAAGGCACAATAAATTTGTGGTTGAGATAAATGACAAGCCTCTTACACACACAATCCAAACCCACACCCCCTAAGGACATAATTTAAAACCCATGTAAGAAAAGTGCAATAAATGTCACTTTTTGTCTTACAAAACACATAATGGGATCTATTTTTGACCCTACAATCCATAGACAGGGTGAGTATATGAAATTAAGAGATCTTGTCCCAAAAGACTCCAAAAATGGCCCTTAAGACCAAATCCAAAATTCCAAGGTAAGGTAGAATGTATAACACTCAAAGTCACATACACTAAACTTAAATAAAAAAATTCAAATGACCAACTACTGTAATAAATGGCCCCTTTTTTCACATCCCCAAATATCTTAATAACATGATTAATTAACTTAATTAAGGAACATTAATCAACAATGATAAAATGGATTACATCACAAATTAAATCATATACTCACAATTAAATAAAAGAAAAATTGAAATAATTGCACACAAAGCACATGGTCACAATTGGAGGTCATCCCCCCATGGGGACCCCCTAATAAAACAAAACAAAAAAACATCATTACACAAGATGCCATCCCGACCTTCATTGTATCCATCCAGTATTCTACTATGGTTGGTCTCCTAACCCCCTTTTGATTGTTGTGATATAATTAACTAAACAATCACACAATACCTCCTTTGGCATCGTGGTTGCATCAAATAAATCTAGGATAAAATATACGCACATCAATCAATAAATCTTCATATAATTAAATCATCATCTAGACTAACAATGCTATCATTTTTCTAAAATTTCAACATCTCAATTCTATCTTTTATCAATATTAGTAAGATCGCAAGATTAGTTCAAATGCTAAATCCTAGTCAACATGATGAGAATATTGAATGGAAATAATATATATGATAACAACACATCATCATCATCAATATTAAATTTCTCTCTATGTCTCTAAGAATCCACACAAATCATACTATGAATCACAATCCATCAATAGTTAGAATATCTCCATCGTCTATCATCATGCTAAACCAAAAATGGTACAATAATATCCATGTCTATAGTCAACAATAATCAAAATAAATTAATAAAAGTGTCTAAGAGGAGTGATCAATACAAGTGTTTTCATTCCCAATAAAGTGGAGAAGATCTCATTAAGGATTTTGAGTAGCAAGTGAACTTTCACACTTTTCATTAAGGATGGAATTTTTTACTTCAATAGGGATATTATCATCATGAAACCAAGTGGTAAAATTGTTTCTAACCCCCACTTTCTTGTTCGTATGGAGATATGATTCACTTATATTATCACATACATGTAATTATTATTTAATACATTTTTTCTCCATCAATATGGAGAAATATAACTCATATCTAGGATTTAGAACTTAATTTCACATTTTATATATATATATATATATGTCATTTAAATTTATACAATTTATTAGATAGTAAATTCATTTGTATGAGATTAATTCTTAGTTGAAGCCAATATGATAAAATATAAATTGGGGTCATTCATATATAAATTTTTAATTAATAAATATTAATATTCTCACTTTTCATGTTTTAATGTGTTCGTTCACTTTTTTGATATGTAGCTGTCATTCATAACATTTATTAATTCATCAAATCGTATGTTTTGTTACCATGCAAATCGTCATGTACCCTTTTTAATTGAAAAGAATATTTTTATTAATAAAACATAATTGGATTTAGTAGATTTTCTCCTATGGATCTAGGCGGTGGATGGGTGGAAGGACACAGCTAGGTTCAATGACCTTGTTATTTCCTTGCTACTACCAAGTCTAATATTTTCCCCTCCTCTAAACCCATGGTATATGCTAAAATAACGCATGTTGTTCCCTTTAGGGAGGAGGTTATAGATTTATTTGAGTTCGACCAAAATAGGAGTTTGATTTGTAAGTTCAATTATAGCTTCCTAGTCTTCATGCCTTACACAAATGGATTTTTAATCAACGACACCCTCTCATTAAAGGTAAAGTCAATATATATCCCTCTTCTCATGGAATTTTTATAGAAGTGTTTGATAGTTACTCGTAAAGATGTAATATTAGGGAGAATTTGAGAATGCTAGTCGTATATTCTTCTAATGAATCCTGGTTCCCTCATTTTAATCCCTTAATCCCAAAACTTTTAAAATCGGACATGTGTGGATAAGGCTTCCTACTTTCTTTTTTCACTTCTAGAGAAATAATTTCTTTAGGGCTATGGGTGATGCTTTGGGTAAAATTTTAGTTGTATATCTCAATACCTTGAATGTTATGATCATACCATATATGCCCGAGTTTGGTGGATATGGATATAATCGATGAATTTCTAGCTACCACGGAGCTTAAAGTCAAGGATACAATATGGACACAAAAGTTGGATTATGAAGGTTTTCCTTTTAGATACAGAACTTATTTTACTCTAGGACATCTAGCTTCCGATTTTCCCATCCTAAAGGAACAAATTAAGCAATGGGTATCATGGTTGAATGATTTTTATCCGAGATAAATTTATCGGTACATACTCTTTAGGACACTAATAGAGAAAATGGTTTTGTTAGTCTTATGGATAATCACAAAGAGAATAAGGGTGAGATTGTTTCCATTCCATCTATACCGATTATATATTCACAACATTCTCAGCAGAAGGGGGGCTTATTTTCCATGGTCCTTGGATGGATGGAAGGTAGTGAACAATATGAAGAAAGGAAAAACTTGAAATTATCCTCTTATGACGAGTGTTAGATCTCATAGGGGAAAGACCATGGTAGTTAGGGCTAGCCCTTGGGCGACAGTCAAGCATTTTCAATTGGTCTCGCTTTGTAGTGCACTTTCACATTTAGAGTTTTTCATGTTTCTGGTTTATTTTTGCTTGTCTAGATGTTTCATCTTTTGCCTTTGGGGCCTTGATCCTTGATGTATCACTTTTTGTCCTTCATTCATATCTTTTTGTTTTACATGGTTCTCGATCCCTTTAAAATTTACTTTATTACTTTATCTACTAAAAAATAAAAAATAATAGTAAAAAGTAAATTGTCCAAAAAATGAGTGCAAAGAATGAAACCCCATATTGATAATCAAAATAGTGAGCTACAAAAATCCTCTAAAGATTATCAAAACAACATCCTAAAAAATAAATAGAACCAAGGTTGTGACAATAACATAAAATTTTGGTATCTTTTTAAAATTAAAAACATATAAAACCAAGGATTCATCAATGAAGCATATAGAACTACCTATAAATAAGGCAATTAAGCACTAGAGGTGAACATGGTGGCCGGAGGAGGCAGGGGAGGGTATATTTGGCTTTATCCCCAACCACTAATGTGTGGATAGTCCACAATGCAATGTGTGGGATCCCACCTATCAAATTAAGATCCTTTTCCTAATTTTCCTCAACATGAAAGGAAAGATAAATTGCAAGATCCAACTATGGAAACGTTTACTGCAGGAGAATCATCCTGATTTTTATCATCACTACCTTCGAGATGGTTAAACACACCACTAACTCGTAGAGGCCAAGGTAGATAGGAAAAAAATTGTCTAATCGATTTGAATATTTTAAATTTTTGCCTTTGCAATAGTAATATAATTTTTATATATTAAACCAAAATAATAAAATTTTATTATATGAAAATATAATAAATATATTGATATCTAAAGTCTAATATTTTAACATAATTAAAATTTAAATAATAGAAATATTTGTAATTACATAAAATCATTTGTAATTACACATAAAAAATATTATAATTTTTTTCTCTTTTAAATGAGATTAGTGCAACTTTCGTATGATCTAATAATGATGTAAGTGTTTTTTTAACATTATTTATGAGAGGTGAAAATGAGACAAAATTTTTTAGAATGGAGCAAAGATGTGGTCTAAGAATGACACAAATGAAATTTATTAAATGCTTCATTTTGTGACTTAAAATGACATGAATTCCTTATAGAAACACAACCATAAACACCAAAATACATTGATTTTACCCTAAAATTGTCTCTATTTACACTTTATACGGTAGTGATTTCCTTCAACATTTTCTTTCAAATTAGTGTTCTCTTTGGACGAATAAATATTTTTGCTTTAGAAACTATTACAAATTCAAAATATGGAATGGCATATGCAAATGGAGGATTTTTTCTCATGAATTGTATATCCTAGAATGTAATAGGTCTCACAAAGCCCCTGCTTGAAAATTATCCATGCACTTTTCTTTAAATTGGTTGTAAAATTTACATGTATTTTGTTTGCGAAGTTAAGTATTGAATATTTTTTCTATATTATTCCTTGAAGTATGTTTTATCATGGCCACCATGTAGTTCTACACTTCTCATTTGGATGACATTGATGGTGCCAATATTTCACATAACTTAAATTTTCATACTTATTAATTACATTGGGTGAAGATCCATCAAATCATCTTATTTGTCATTCACGACATTAACATGATTTTTTTTGGCATCATTAATTTGTCCATTCCGTTAATGATGGATCATAAATATCAAAATTATGGTGATAGTTAGATGATATATCACTACTTTGGGATATAGGTACATATATAAAGACTTTACTATGATCGAGGACCCCAAAGACATAGAGAGTGTTCTAATGATGTGGTAATATGTGGGAGAAGGTGAAGCATTATTTTACTATTAAAACCAAAGGTTTTCCATAAATTTTCTTAAAGAAGTGAGAATACACTCCTCATCCTTGGTTTACTTGGTCCATATTTTAGGGAGGAATTAATTGGTATCTAAAATGAATTGATCGTGAATTATTTTCGGAGCAATATACGTTCAAATTTCATATTTTTTAATGAACATATTGTCACCATCCATCAATACATTATGAATTTAGATAATATCCCCTTATTTGAACTCGTTGGAATGGGGAGATGATTGACATAAAGTATCACATACATAATTATTGTTTATTATATCTCTTGTTGATCATTAGGGAGAAATATAACTCATATTTAGGGTTTAAAACTTATTGCCACATTTTACCTATGTTTCCAACTATATTGAGTGGTGGAATGACATGATTAGACACACCAACACCTTCCTCTATCACTTTCGAAGGCATGTGGCATGTTTATAAACAATTATTGACTATGCATTAAAAAATGAATTTAAAAGAGTCATTACATAGCTCAATTATAGACCCTTTTATCCTCTTATAATGCATTGTGACTATAATTAAACACCATCTCAAGCTAGTATAGAGAAACATTAATATTGGTGCTCAAACTCTTGCTCAATTAAATTGGGTCAAGTTCATACATAGAGCTTCAAAATCTCAATTCAAATCTCGGAACAAGAAAAATAAAGTGTATATCAAATATATTTATACCAGGCATGATCAACTAAAAACATACAAAAAATGTATTTGAAATTCATATTCCACTACAAATTGGTATTCCAATTAAAGGAAATGAAAATTGAGTTGGAATGGGTGTTATAGTAGTGCTTACATGTTGTCCACTGTAACTCAAAATCCCCATCCTAATAACAATATGATCCATTTCTCTCCTTGGATGAGATTTATGTAGAGATGAATAATATGAAAAAGGAAAAGAACACAATACGGATGGATTTACCCAAAAAAATTTAAATAATCATTTTATTTTGTGGGACCGACATGTTTCACATCTCACAACAAGGATTAAGAAAAATTCATTAGGTACAGATATTGACAATGGTAAAATATAATATATACCTAATAAGGATATCTTGATCTTATAAGTAGTTGGATCATCATCACTTCGTTGAATGTATCATATAAAATCATATCCAAGGCTCTCGCTCTTTGGCTTCACCATGTTTCTTATCCAACTATAAGAAAAGATAAAATATGTTTTTATTAAGGGGAGTTATATTTTGATAACATTATTATTGATTGGGAAGGAATGGAATGGATGCACACTTCGCAACAACATAATATCTTTATAAAGCTAGATATTAACATATGATATTGAATGGCCTTTTATTATCACCATGATAAAGGATATTGGATTTGGAGATATTTTTCTCATTTTTAGAAACTCTCCTCTCAATATATTTGTATTGTTTAAACATCATTGGCTATAAATATGAAATATTTGGTCTCTTTTATTATATTTTGTAGGTTTATCCTATTTCTCACCTACTATACCTTCTCGTAAATAATAAATTAGGCATCTTCCTATTTGTAGAGTTAAATGAGGATTAATTCACCGAGTCATTTTCCTAGATAATATGTCTCAAATTATTAATGCACGTTATGTAGATGATTATTTTCTTATGTTTATCAAGAATTAGGATTATTTCACTAGGGGTCTTTAACATTAGGTGAATTTTATCAAATATTTAAATATTGTATGTAATGGGATAGTAATCAATCATTTATAAAACTTATGATTATCTTCAATAATTGGTGGAACAATTATCATTGGAAGTGGATTTAGCCTAGGATAAGTTCTATTTTCCTAGTATTCCTCTCTTTTTTAGAGCATACCTTATGAATTACGATAATATGTACTTGAAATATTTGAGAAGAAAATACTATTTGGAATTCACCTTTTTAGATTCTCGATAGAAGAAAAAGGAAGAAGAACACAATATATTAAATAGGTGTAGTAATGTGAAGTGTAAAAATACTTAGATCATATTAATGTGTAGTACATGGAACAAAAAAATTCAAGAAATTCAATGATAATGTGTATGATGTAGATCTCCACGAGGGGATAAAAAAATTATATCTTCAATATAGGGGTCTATACTCATATTTTGAGGCGTAGATATGTGAAGGAGTAGAAGTAGATTGGCGAAACCACATATAAGATAATATCCATGCTGAAATGTAATACATTATAGATAAAAACATAGTGAAGACAACATGTAGAACATAACATACATAAAATTTTGTTAAAAGGAGGGTTAAAGAACTTGAGGATTCATATTGGTTTATTGAAGTAGATATTTCTAGACTTGGTCACTTCGATATGTAATGTCAAAGAAAATATTTTTTTCTATTAATGGTAAAATATGGCATAGGATCCTTCCCCGTCACAATAAGTACCAATGGAAACACAAGTCTATCAATGAGGATCACAAAGGGCTTCCTCTACCAGCGAAAAAGAGGAACAATGAAAAAAAGGTAAAAATTCAACATGACATAAAATGAAAGTACACAAAGCATCATTTATACATTAGACTCCTTCCTTGGGATCTTAAATTCATATTAAGGGACTCATTGAAAATTTTCCCTTTCTTCCTTCTTCTACAATATACCTATAATCACCAAAGTGCTTGGATTTAAATTTTCATTTGTGTGAACTCTGGTATTATAATTTATATATTATTCTTATCCACCTTATTTTAGATCTCCAAAGAACCAAGAGTAAGGGACGTTATCCTAATCTCGAACTAAAGAGTGAAGCCTTCACTACCGGGGTAGTGGAATCCTCTTCATTCACAAGAACCACATCTTCCTCATTTGTGGACCCATCTTTAGACTCGCTATCTAAGTGATTATAAATAATCTAATGAATAGGATAAGAATTATTCCACCATAAAGTATGATTAATGAGATGTTTCTTCGAATACTTACAATCCATGGATAAGTGACAGAGGGAAAAATATGTCGACATCCGAAGGAGAAACCTCTGTAATCTAAGTTTTGAGTCCAGATTCTATCCTCAACCTTAAGATCAATAGAAGCACAAAAATCCACTGTAGTTTTGATGTCAAACAATATGTGGGCATAAGTGATATACTCATATATAGTCATATTTGTTTCAATACCTGTGGTTTTACCCAAATAATCCCTAATGGAAATTATGCATTTCTCGTCCCAAAATTTGAGAGGTGGATATGTAAACTTTATCGAGATAGGCTTATCTTGAAAAGTTTCAGTAACATTATTGAAAAGAGGGAACCATGGCTTCATAAGCAAAAATAGGATTGATAATCCCAAACTCTATAAACAATCAAATTTCTATTATAAAATATTGAATAAGGACACAAATTTTATATTACCAAGGATATATAATGTAAGAGCATGTGGATTGAAGAGAAATATTACATCACCCAAAAATATTTATAGGTTGTTGAAATAAGGAATTTTGGAATGTTGTGAAAAACATTTTTACTAACCATTTTATGCAAATATCATAAAAATTTATCCACATTATAAATTCTCAAAGAAATCCATATAAACTACAAACTCATGTAAAAATACCCATGCAAAAAAATAGTAAACTTACCCATGAAATAATTGTTATAACTGAATCACAACACCCTTGAGTTTTCACAAGTTTATGTGCTTGATCTCATGGTGTGACTAGATAACATGAGTGTTATCTCAAAATTGTGTGACTTGCTACTTGAGATAGATCCACAGAGAAAGCCGATTATTACTCCTTAACTTCCTACCACAATCTACTCTAATGCATACAAAACTATCTTATCCTAATCTAAATTTCCAAGGGACCAGGGAGAGAGAGTGCATGAAAGAAAATCCTACACTAACAACGATGATACACAAGAAAAGGAGGGAATGAGAATAGCTTTCCAATGTGTGAAAAATGGAAGTGAAGTGCATACTAGAGAGTGATAACAATTCTCCACAATATAACAACTGCATTCACAACAATATTTCATATACACATAATGATAATGAATCCCTATAAGAGCATAAAATAAACACAATATATTTGCAATAATATTAAAGATGCAATAAGAATGCAAACAACACAAGAAGGGAAGATACATCCACAAACTTGCATCTATTGCTTCATGATATACACATTTCAATCTATTACAAAGTAAAGGCCTGGATCACCATGCAAGGAGTCCACTACAAGTTCTTGAAACACATTGGCTTCACAAAACTAAAATGACAAAGTTTTTCTACTCCAAAAACATCTCCCTTTTACAATGATCCCAACATTATTACTTATAGAGTTTTGAGAGGAGAGAGAAAGGGAGAAATGAAAATCTGAAATCTACCTTCCAACCACTTAAAAGATGTCATAAATGAGATGAAATGATGGTTTGTTACTTTCAAAATCCTCCCCATGATATCCCATAACTTGAAGAAGTGAAAAATGCATGCCCATGCTTCATTAAATGTTATCACAACCACCAATAGAATCACTATTCTAAACTTGGCAATGTTTTCAGAAAAATCAGCATCAAAATTTCATTAATTTTTGCATTTCTTGGAATTACAATTCCAATTCCAAATCCAATGAGAAAATTTTTTGTGATTTCATTGAGAATTAGAAAATTTATGGCTTTATGAGTGTGAGCAGATCATTTTTAGTTTGCAGGGATTTCTCACCTGTTACGGGACTAGAATTTAATTTCTTGGAGTTGGATATGTTTCTTTTATTTTCACCAACCTACTGTTATCCCAAATTTTCCCCTTGGAAAATTTGGTCAAACATGACCCAACACATAAAGAAAATCTAAAGGAAATGATTCAGACCCTGCAAGCTCACGTTCTATAACAACAAACAAGGGGAGATGTGAGCTTGACTCAAGGAGCACAGGGTCAAAATGAGTCTAAACAACACAAAAGAAACCAGAGGCCCAAAGGATAAAACATGAACCTACATAGAAAGAAATCAAAAATATATTCTCTTCGAATGAGCCCATGCTTCAAATCCAATAGACATGTTGTAGGTAGGCTCTAAAATGGAATTGCAGGGTTGGGGAAGAGAAGACAATGTCGGAGAAGCCAGAGGCTCAAAGGAAAAGAAATGGGAAAGGTTTTAAGTCTTCTAGCTCTGCTAATGAATGAGAACAGGCCCCAAAAATGACTAAGTATGGAGGAGACAACAAACATTGACAAGTGTCCAAATGGTGCACCTCCAAAGATTGAATAAAAAAGGGAGACTAAAAAGTGCCAAGCCTCCATGCATCTAGAGCCCAAAAATTTACACCAGCCGTTGAAAATTCTTCGACTCAGTGGAAGGTGCCAAGTGTCCAAATGAAGCCACTTCAAGGATAAATCCAAAGATCGAGAGCCCAAATGAGCGTGGTCTCCCACTTAATCCAAAGTAAAAAAGTGCGACAGAGTGTGCCCAAAATCGACTAAGTATAAGGGTGCGTAAGTGAAGGCGCCACGTGTCTCGACTGTGCACATTCAAAGGCGCTGTCCAAAAGGTGGTTCTAAATGAGCACCATATTTCCACATATTCAAGGTAGAAAAAAACAATGAGAGGCCATTGAAAATTCAAAGAGCTCATGCGGAGGCTTCCATGTGTCAACCCGACGCATCTCGAAAGGTAAAATCTTGAGCGGTGTTTCTAAATGAGCGCGGACCTTCCAAGTGTTCCAGTCCAAAAAAGTGACAGAGTTAGGCATTGAATAGTAAAAGTAGAGGAAATCCAATGGAAGGTGCTAGGTTTCAACATGATGCACATTTAAAGGTAAGATTTTGGGCGGGTTTCAAACAACCGCCAAGCCTCCACATGTCTAGGGTAAGACTTTTGGCCCCGCCAAGCAAAGAGACTTAGGAAAAATAAAAAGGAGCCCAAGGAGCTCGCGGAAGCCACCATGTGTCAATCCAGTGTGATTTCAAGAGCATAAGGAAGGAGCCATATCTCCAAGATGCGCGAGGCTACCACGTGGACCCTATATGGATAGACTCTTTAAATATTAAGTGCCCGACCCAAGGAACTTAAAATGGCCATATCTTTTGATTGAAAACTCATATTTGGGTGGGAGAAGACTTTATGGAAATGTCTCGACACCCTCTACATCATGTAAACATAAACTATCATTCATAGTAGTCTTTAGAAGGTGAAAAATGGGAAAAAAACTTTTTCAGGCCATTAATGCAGAATCGATTTCTTCACCTACAAAATTAGATTTTTATCCATTGAGGAACAAAAATCGATAGATTGTAGGTAGATTTGAGAGGGGTATTGATTGATAATGGTCAATCTTTTAAATAAAGATTCAATGCAAATATCATGGTGGTTAAAGAAGGATTTGAATTCGTCCCTCCTCTCTCTCCCTATTCTCACTATATATTGTAATAAATGGGCATATTCAAATGGTTGGTCATTATTTCTCCTATATTCCCCTCTCTCTTTCTTCCTTAGGGTAGAATGCGGAGTCTAAGTATCCTCTCATGGATATGTAAAGGAATTTTCTTTCCTCTTTCCCAATGAAAATGCACTATGTAACATTTTGGAGCAATAAAATCTATTTTGTGGTACATTTGTTCATCTTTGCCTTATTTTGTTATCTCTTCTTACCTCTCCTCATCATAAGGTATACTTGTGCATACTTGTCATGTTGTTGTAGGTTCTTGGAGCTGTGCTTAATGGGTTTTGAAGTGGTTATCTATGTGAAATCTATCTCCAAACTTTGGTGCATTTTGTCTGCCCTCTCCTCTACTCACCTCTCTCCACTTCGGCATTCGAATATATGACTCAACTAATTCCTTTTACGGTGTATCACCTCTTAGTGTAGGCTCCTTCACCCTCTCTCTCTCTCTCTGTCCCCTTGATTTGGTTATATTAGATAGAAGAGGTTCTACCTACACCGGAGTAGCTTGTGGCGGTAGATTAGGAAGCAAGAACCGGCTTTCTCGAGTTCCATCTCAATTTTTGCACGTCCCACAACTTGAGAGCTGGTCCCATGTTATGCAATCACATCAGATTCCCCAATCTCCCAAGAGTCCATTCGGGGTGTTGTGATTATGCACTAAAATTTTGGCATGCCCAGAGGAAAGCGAAGTTAGATCTTCCATCTTCTTGAGTTGTCTCATTATCAACAACAAATCCTAAGCCACTATGCTTTGCACTTATAGTTTTTACATGCCCGGGGACATGTCCAAGCACCTTACCACTTCATCCTATTAGGTTGTTGTGTTCCTATTAAGGTTCTACCTTTTGAGGCACATGCAAGCACATCTAGCAACTCCATCTCGTCCACAACCCCATCTTTGAAGTTGCATACCTTTTCCATCCATTTCCACCCATATTAATTCACTTTTCTTTCCATGTCTCCCATTTTTCTTCCATTTCATGAAGTTTTGCAATCATGAATTCATTCCCTTCATGGAATTCACACCTACAGATAGTGCATCCATCCTCCAATGTATTTTCCAACTCCTCCAGGTTAGCATTATGATCAGATCTAGAACCATTATGCTTACCCATATGAGAAGGGTCAAAATCAGTTTGGCCATGGAGCTTATCAAGAACAAGGGAATGCATACAATGGTGAAAAATATGTGGAGAATGTTGGTCTACTAGAGAAGATTCAAAAATGGAGGTGACAAGGTTCAATCAAGGGCCATAACACAAATGAAGGCATTCAAGATTGGTTGCAGGGCACCTTATCCATGGGAAGGCCCTTTTCCAAGACATTACAATCCTCAAGAGAATTTTGAATTCATGGTTGAAGTGTTTCCTCAACTTACATAGTGGATTAAGGACATTGAGGGTTATGGGAAAAGTGCGAGACAACCTTGTTAATGGATAAGTCAACCACCAACTCCCATTGCTTTATTTTCTCTATCACAAGCTTTATCATTTCAGCACTTTCATGAGTCAAGCCCCTCACTTACATCGCCGCAAGTGTTAATTTATTTTCTCCATCTCCTAGTCTTCCATTTCATTTCAATTCTTCTCCCATATTCCCTTCCAAACAATTATCCCCTTGAAACAAACAAGAAGTTCCATCTTCCTCTCCACCACAAACAATTGCAAAGCTGGTTGAACCTCAACCTACCACTCCCGTTGCTTTCCCAAATCCATGTTGGGAAGAGACTCAAGAATCCATCAAGGATAATAGCAAGAAGGGAAGCCCAAAATATAAGAAATGACATACAATCTAGGATTTGGGCTGCAAATTTGGGTTTATAAATATCCCTTGATGGTCAAGCAAACAGAGGAGGTCGAGTTGAGGAGATAGTGGTGGTTGAGGCTGAGTTTTTAGAAGAACAAGAAGATCAGCAGTCTTTTACTAATGCAATGTCCCTAGTGGCACTATGCAGAATGTTGATCTAATCCAAGTTGCACAACCGGTTAAAGAGAGGATCAATCAGCTCCAATTCACATTGAAGAGGAGTAGATGGGAGAGATAAAACTAGATTTCAAGACACTCAATGAAGAAATCATCATTGAATATTTTTTTCTTTCATTTCAAGGGCCTGATTTGATTGATGAACCTATGATGGAGGAGGACCATATAGTTTCATAGGCTCCAAGTGAGGAGTAGCCCATAGAGGAACCTTCATCTCATCTTCCCACTTCATCCGCTTCAAGATCTAATGTTGAATAAAAGTTTAAACTTTAAAACTTCACGTTTGAGGAAGAGGGGAACTATGGTGAGCACGTTTCGATCGGAGGACACCATGAAGGAGGTAGAGCACATGCAATAGGACAACAAGGAGGAAGACTTCTGTCGGACTTGGAAGATTGCTTTAATGAAGATGAGCCTTAGGAGATATAATATTTTTTTCCTCCATCTTCCACCTTCCAAGAACATGAGCCTGATTCCATAAATGAGAATATTCAAGTGTAATAGCCTACATTCCATAATGGCCCTCTAGAACCAAGGTTGGAAGATCTTGATCTTCCATGTGTTGGTATCCAAATTGATTCTCCCTCAAAGTCTAAGCAACATCACTAGTTTGACAAGAAGCTTAGAGATAGATTAGATCATGGTGAGTCATTTTGTAGCTAGGGATGAGATCTAACTAGCCCTCTGTCACTCAAATGTGGAGAAATGGATAGCACCCTCAAGAGGATTTGATCTATCCTCACTATTTTAGGTTGTGCCTTTCAACCAGTAAGAGGACCCTTTTGTAGCCTACTTTTTGTGGAGGAGATGGATATATCCTTCCTAATGAATATGTTAAGGAGACCTTGGAGAAAATATGATCAACGCAATGAAATATAAATCTCACGACTTGTCACTCTAAATAGTTGAGATATTATCCGGGCAAGGTTTAGGTTACTAAAGACATTTGGAATCCCGATTGTTTCGAATACTTTTTAGTAGAGATTATGCATTTGTATGCACACATGAAAAACAAGGGTAGTATGGGTAGGATTAGTTGTTTTTAAATGAATATTTTTGTGGGAGGTGAGGTAGGGTGAACTTGATTCACTAGATCAAGAAGAAATCTCACAAAATGGAAGGTTAGACAAATAGAATGCCATAGAATAGCTAAAATGTTTCTTTAACCAGAATATGTGCTTCATTAGAGGCCCGATCAACACTTTTCACACAACCTATGACACTCTAACATGAAGGCTCTAGTTAGAGAACCCGAAAAAGCATCAAAATCTAAGTCATATCACATATAAGGTACACCTAGAGGCTTTTAGACAATCTCTATCAAACAGATGAAAGAAAACTGATTTTAAATCATTTATTTCACTTCCAGGTGAAATATCTCTTGAGAGATGAAATTGCAGATGCCACTAAACTATCACAAGGATTAAGACCTGTGTGATTGAATCAGATTTTAATACAAGATTGCAAGAGAAACAAAAAACACTATCCACATACATTTAGAGATAAAACAAACACATTTTTCTTAAGACAACACAAAATAACTGGAATTTGATTAAATTTATCAGTAGGGGAAATTTTCTAGAACAATCTCAGAGCTTGTCAATGGTTGTACACTCGCAACCACCTTGACACAATAAAACTTAATAGAAAAAGAGATAACCAGGTTTCTCAGACAACTTCTCAAAAGAGAGGCTTTTTCAAATTTTCCTCTTGGGAATTTTCTTCGACCTCTAACACTCTAACCATTTGCACGAAAACTTTGTGCCATTTATAACATTTACAACAGATTTTTTTCCCCAAAAATTTAGACATTGAGTGTATCGGCACGCCATGATCACGATCATGATTTCGATATCGATCTATAAAAATCTGCCAAGTACTCGAGGGGAAGATCTCATCGAATATCTCCCACATTCAACTCCTTCCTATGGTAGATCACTCTTTCTCCAATTCGCCAACCACTTCCACCCCTAATATGTCAAATATGGCTCCTTGCATGCTCGGGAGAAGAAAAATGGAAAATCTGATCGAGCTCGATAGTCAGACCATTTTAATGGAAAATACATCTTCTAGATCTCCCCACCAACTTAGACAACAATATTAACTCCCCTCTCTACTTGGCATGTAGGAAATACAAAGAAATCATGAAGACTCGCACTTCCCGCGTGTTTCGTAAGAAATGGGGAAAATGATATTTAGACTCACAACTATCGTTGATCTTCACTTTGAATTAGGGTTGTCCACGTGGAAGATTTAAATCTTAAAAATAGACCTGGGGGTTCCTCTAAATTTTTACAAATTTTTGGAAAAATGGAAAAAATTCACAATTTGTTGCACACCTCTCGCCTTCGAGAAATGAGCCTAACATGTGTCCTGAGGTGGGTCCTAAAGGAACCATGAGAAAATTCTTCCATTTCACCTCTTTTTGGAAAAGGGAAAATTTTCCAAGTTTTTCATGTAGCTCCGCCCTTAAGAAATGCTTTTGACACGTGTCCCAATGTAGGTCCCAATGGAACCATGCTTCTCTTTTACTTTAACGTTTCTCCTAAAAGGAAAATTTTCCAAATTTCCTCCGAGGGCCCGCACCTCCGCCTTTGACCTTTCCTCCATCGGTCTTGCGGGCCATTTTGATGTTTTGATCCTTTGAATATCGGGGGATAAAGATGCAAGTTACCCCCGATGGTATGTTTCCCCACTCCTTTTGACTTGTCAAACTACCATGTGTCACTATGGTGCACCTTGAGATGGTCCCCAAAAATTGAGACCCTGAATGAGCGCGAGCTCGTGATGTGTCCTGGCTTGGAATTTTTTTCTTAAGGAATGAAGCTCAATGAAAGGTCCAAGTGTCATGATATGAGGAAATCTCTTTTGGCCTTTGAAAAGTCCAAGAAAAAGGAAAAGTGAGCGGAGGCCTCCACCTGTCCTCCTAATGCTTCTAAAAAAATTTAATGCTTCAAAAATTATTTGGCGGTGGTGCACTTCCATTTTGTAATTTACTCCATTCTACCAAGAAGGCAAAACATCCAATTTTCCTCTACAGGCCCGCATCTCCACCTCTAACTTTTACAGGTGTCTTTCTGTGGGGTCAAGGTAAGACTTTTTCCCTACCACTCAAATTTTTCCTTAATCAAATCTTGGCAAGGCCGCGAGGAAAGTTCAAACTTTTTGCCAAAGTATCCAAAAAGAACAAGTTCAAAAATAAACCCACCACACCCCATCCAATTGGAAGAAGCCACGTAAGCACCAAAAGAACCAATCAAATTTGAGCGGGGCCACGGGACCAAATTTGCCTTTTTGCCAAAAAAGTAAAAAGTGATAAGTTAAAGCATTCCCCGCCATCCCCTAACCAACCAAAGGAAGCCACGTGACTACTGAATGTTAAGGAATAACTTTGATAGGAAAAAGACACCCGTCAGATCACAAAACACAAAAATTCACCAATCATGCTCAAAACCCAATTTTTTGCTAAGGATGAAATTTTTTTCAAACAAAACTATGTCAATCTTGGTTCCGAGCATATTTTGACCATGGATTTGTATTTTCAAATTCATCCAAATATAAATCAATCATTCTTGACCTTCCATAGTTGAGAAAAATAGGAAAATGTCAAAGTCCACGGATTTTGAAGAAACTACGAAAAAACAGGAAAACTCGGGGACTTGTTCAAGGAGGGACATGACAATGGATTCTACAAACAACTCGAGGCATTCAAAAGGATGAAAAATATTTTAAATCATCCACATCAAGAAATAAAGTGTTTCACAACACGTAAATCAAAGGAAAATTAGGGCGAATGGTGAGGGGTCAAAATGAGCACCAACATCGGCTCCTAATCGGGATGGGCACTCCCTCGAGTGCCAAAAAACAAAGGTAGACCGAGTGCCAAAATATCCATTGGGAAATGGAGTCAGCTTGCATAGCAGATACATAGAGCCATCTCCCAAAAAATGAAACAGGGAAACCAAAGAAAAACAGTCACCAAGGACCCAAACGAGCAAAAAAAAAAAAAAGATAGGAAACAAACAACAAACTATACACTCGTATGATTATGCCCACCTCGATTCAAAGAAAAAAATCAAGGAAAAATTTCAAGCACCTGCCATCCTAGAAATGACCATGCTAAGAGGTTCTCGATATGTTTTCATCAATTGGAGATATACCTCTTTTTCTTCTTTGTATAGTTTTTAAACCATCCATTTTCTCCGAAGCTCCTCCATTGTGTTTAAGTTAAATTCTTTAACATTTTTCAAGGATGAATCTAGACCAAATTCCTAGAAAAAAAAACATACTTAGGAGCTCTTTTTCAGACTTTCATACTCCCTTAAATCCACAAAACTCATAAAGTTGTTAAGATCAACATGTGCTTGCAAAACTTCATAAGATGCATTGTTTGGGTCTTCAATCAAGTACAACATCTTCTCCTCTCCATATAATTTCACCAAGTTTTCTTCAATGGGGATAGTGGCATAATAAATGTCCATTTGCACACAACCACCAACACCTAATGCCCATTTTCTTGACAAAAACGTCCCCCACTTGGCAAGGCAATCAACAATCACCACATCAAGTTTTAAGTTCCTTCCAGGATAAGATGCAAGTTACACAACCAGATATTTGACACATCCCACCATTGACACCTCTCTAGAGTCCATGGTAGTGCACTTCCCATATGTTATTGTTACTTTGATACCTAATTCATTCATGACCTCAAGAGGCATGAAATTACATGAAGCTCTAAAATCAAACATACAGTTATGTAACAGCTTGTCTTTGATAACCAAGGTAGTGAAGAATGGATCCACATTTAGTTGGGATTTAACCAAAGAAGTTCCTAAATAAACCTCTGGTAGTTCCCCTAGCTCTTCCAACACTTGTGGCTTTTCCAACTCCGCAACAAAGTGAGTGAATCTCAACCTTGTTTACATCTCTCGCCTTGTATGATCTCTTCCTTTTTGAATCCTAAATATTCAAAATCCATCTTCTTGTACTCGGGATCCTAAGCAGCTCAAAAAAATTGGGTCAAGAATTTTTATTTGGCTCAAAACCTAGGCAATGTCATATGGAGTAGATTTGGGTATAGAAGCACTAGGAGAAAGATTGGAAAATTCATCAGATGGAATGGGATTCTTGTCAGTTTGGGCATGGGGAGGGACACAAGTTTTTCTTGGGAAAACAAGATCTCTTCCGATGCATTTTCCTTTGGGTTTTATTTGGTAAGAAATGCAAATTTTGACTTGGCTTGTGGTCCCTTGTCAGCTTTACTTCATTATTGTTCTCTTTTTCTTGGGAAACTACAACATTCATTAATAGTTTCCTATATTCTTCTCAAGGAACTCCTCCATCATACTTGTCAATCATTAATTCCCTCAATTATTCAAAATAACTAGTGGGAAATTCAAAAGCTTGTACAATATCCACTTCTAAAGTATGATACGGAGGAAGAATATGTACTGTGAATACAATCCCAAAAAATAGCAGCAATTCTAGCACTTATTACCTTAATTGAAGTTTCTTCCTTGATGAACTTGTAGGGATCTCCATCATGCGCAGACGTCATCATCAATTTCATCATCAACTTCTTCCTCTTCCCGTTGATCTTCCTCACATGGAGCATGTGGCATGAAACATATGTCACACAAATCAATGGCATTCGCTCCTCCACAACAACAACTCGGTAGCCAAAGGATGAGGTAACATTCTATTTTCCCTATCCTGGTACTATTTATTAACAAATCCAATAGGTCCCTTACCTCTAGCATCAGATCTTTGGTGATTTGTAAACCTATCTTGGCTTTGTTGCTTTCATTGACCTTGTGAGCTCTGCCCAATTCCTTTCGCAACCCTGGCTAGTTTGTAGGAAATTTCTTTGACATCCGCCGCCAAAGTCCTCACAACTTCTTCCAAATCGTAGCCTTACTTGTCTAAGGCTTCTCTAGGTTAATCAATTATACACCCTCCCTTTTGGGGGCTTTCCAATTACCTTGATGTTGTTCTCTATTTGCAAAGCCATGGTGAAGGCCTGCCTCAAATTTGTGGGGTTCTTATCCCTTAAGTAATATGCATCCTTTTATCAAATGCATCAATATATTTGATCAAACATGACTCATCACATGGCCTTATCCTAACAGAAATCTCCTCAAGGTCTTATTAAACCTTGTGTTGAAATCATGTACTGACTCATTAGGATTCTTTTTGATGTTTTCAAATTCTGTCAAAAGAAACCTAGGGTCAGTTCTATCACTATACTGCAATAAAAATGCATTTCTCATCTCATTCCACGAATCAATAGAGTTATCTGGCAATGCTTTATACAAATACCTAGCATCTTCCTCCAAAGTATGGATAAACAATTTGATATATACATCTTCATGTTTAATCTCAAAATCTTCCATCATATTGATAAAAAGATTTAGATGCTGATCACTAGTTACAAAGATTGTTCCCTTAGAACTTTGGCGCTTTGTTCCTTACATCTTGAGGCATTGCATTTGGATAACTAACCATTCCCACAAAATTTATAGGCCCAAAGGTGTTTAAAACAAAAGGGGGTCTGGGTGGGGGTTGGGCCATGTTGATTTGAGAAGGTGACCCTAGAGGGGTGGCAAATTGATAAGGGATTGAAGGTCCTTGGAACACAGGACTATAATTTTCAAAATGGAGATCCCCCTAAGCCCTTGTCTCTTGGAAATCCCTATCAAATTCAAAAATATAGGTGTAGAATGTGAAGCAAACTTTTCAAAATAAAATGAAGGCCCTTCTCTAGTTAAAGAATTCAATTCCAAAAAGAGGCTACCCGATTCGAAATAACTTAAATGGTAGTATTCAATGATGGGCCAATCACTTTCATGAATGGAGATCCCTCTTCTTTTCTGCTGATCTCCCACAACTCTCCGTGATTTTTTTCCTTCTAATTTTACTTTCCCTTGCTCTAGAAATAGTTTCCTAGCAAGATCCCTAGCAAAGAAAGATGTTCTTCCTTCCAACTTTGCAAAGATTGGTAACAAATCTCACTTGATAGAGGTTAAGAGACTCGGTACTCATTAAAAATTAGATTAGCAAGGAGTCGCCACTAAGGATTTCCACCTTAGTTGTACAAATGTAGTACATATGATCTGTCAAATGTCATTCAATTCTAGAAACTGGTAATGTAAGGATTCTAACCTTACTTTACCCAGATTTAATGTGAAAAATGAAAGAATTACACACAACTCTTTGAGCATGCAAGAAGTTTTTTACTGTGTTTTTAATGTGAATTGTACTCACAATTTCCCCACAATGGCTTAAGATGGGTGTTGGTATCCAAATTGATTCTCCCTTAAAGTATGAGAAGCATCATTGGTTTACCAAGAAGCTTAGAGATAGATTAGATCATGGTGAGTTGTTTTGTAGTCGGGGATGAGATCTAACTAGCCCTATGTCACTCAAATGTGGAGAAATGGATAGCACCCTCAAGAGAATTTGATCTATCCTCACTATTTTAGGTTGTGCCTTTCAAACAGGGTAAGAGGACCATTTTGTAGCCTAGTTGTTTATGGAGGAGATGGAGATATCCTTCCTAATGAAGATGTTAAGGAGACCTTGGAGAAAATATGATCAATGCAACAAAATCTAACTCTCATGAGTTGTCACTCTAGATAGTGAAGATATTATCTGGGCAAGCTTTAGGCTACTAAAGACATTTGAAATCCTAATTATTTCTGCATGCTTTGGTAGCGAGATTATGCATTTTTATGCACACAGGACAAACAGGGATATTATGGGTAGTATTAGTTGTTTTTAAATGAATTTTTTTGTGGGAGGTGAGGAAGGGTGAACTTGATTCGCCAGATCCTTAAGAAATCTCACAAAATTGAAGGTTAGACCAAAAAATGCTACATAATAGCTAAAATGTTTCTTTAACTAGAATATGTGCTTCAATTGATGCCCAGATCAACACTTTTTCACACAACCTATGAGATTCTAACACGAAGGCTCGAGTTAGAGAACCCAAAAAGCATCAAAATGTAAGCCAAATCATGCCTAAGGTACACCAAGAGGCTTAGAAACAATCTTTGTCAAACAAATGAAAGAAAAGTGAGTTTAAATCATTTATTTCACTTCCAGGTGAAAGTTATCCTAAGTGATGAAATTGCAGATGCCATTAAACTCTCATAAGGATTGAGACCTGTGTGATTGAATCATATTTTAATACAAGATTTCAATAGAAACAAAGAACACTATCTACATACATTCAGAGAAGAAACAAACACATTTTTCTTAAGAAAATATAGAATAACTCAAATTTCATGAAATTTATCAAGAGGGGAAAGTTTCTAGAACAATCTCAGAGCTTGTCAATGGTTGTACACTCACAACCACCTTGACATGGTAAAACTTAATACAACAGAGATAACCAGGTTTTCTCACATGGCTTCTAGAAGACAAGATTTGTCAAATTTTCTTTTCAAATTTTATTTGACCTCTAACACTCTAACCATTTACATGAATTTTTTTTCCATTTATAACATTTACAATATATTTTTTTCCCTAAAAATCCAAACATTGAGTGCACCAAAGGCATGCCATGATCACGATCGCGATTTCTAGGATCAGATCTGCAAAAATCCGCTAGGTTCTCGAGGAGGTAGATCTCATCAAATATCTCCCGCATTCAACTCCTTCCTCTGGTAGATCACTCTTTCTTCAATTTGCCAACCAATTCCACCCCTAATATGTCAAATCTAGATCCTTACGTGCTTGGGAGAATAAAAAAGGAAAATCCGATCGAGCTCGATAGTCAAATCATTTTAATGGTGAAAGACATCTTCTAGATCTCCCCACTAACTTAGATATCAATATTAACTCCCCTCTCTTCCTGGTGTGTAGGAAATACCAATAAATTATGAAAACTCACACTTCCTGGCATGTTTCAAGAAAAGGGGAAAAATCATATTTAGACTCACAAATCCGTTTATCTTCACTTTGAATTTTGGTCATCCACGTGGAAGATTTAAATCTTAAAAATACACCTGGTGGTTCCCTCTAATTTTTACAACTTTTTGGAAAAATGGAAAATTTTCACATTTTTTCCATATCTCTCGTTCGAGAAATGATCCTGACACGTGTTCGATATGGGTCCTAAAGGAACCACGACCAAATTCTACCATTTCACCTCTTTTTTGGAAAATGCAAAATTTTCCAAGTTTTCCCCGCATCTCCGCCCTTGAGAAATGCTTATGACACATGTCCCAATATGGGTCCTAGCAGAACCACGCTTCCCTTTTTACTTTTAGATCTTTTCTCCTAAAAGGAAAATTTTCCAAATTTCTTCTGAGGGCCCGCACCTCTACCTTTAACTGTAGCATGCTTTGATGTAAGCACTAGAAGAACCAATTAGATTTGAGCGGGCTATGGGACGAAATTTGCCTTTTTGCCAAAAAAGAAAAAAGTGATCGATTAAAGCATTCTCCCGCCATCCCTTTACTAACCAAAGGAAACCACGTGAAAACTAAGCACTTGAGGAATAATTTTCACAAGAAAAAGACACACATTAGACTCACAAAAACATAGAAATTTACCATTCATGCTCGTAACCCGATTTTTTGCCAAGGATGAAATTTTTTCTAAACAAAACTATGTGGATCTTAATTTCGAGCATCTTTCAAACATGGATTTGGATTTTAAAAGGAATACACATATAAATCAATCATTCTCGAGCTTCCATGGTTAAGGAAAAATGGGAAAAATTGAAAATCCCATGGATTTTTAAGAAACTAAGGAAAAAATGGGGCAAACTCGGGACTTCTTTAAGGTGGGACATGAAAATGGATTCTACAAACAACTCAAGTCACTAAAAAGGAGGAAAAAGCTTTCAAAGCATCCACATCGAGAAATAAAGTGTTTCACAACATGTAGATTAGAGGAAAATTAGGGCAGAATGGTGAAAGGTCAAAATGAGCACCAACACCATGTTCCTCATAGGATATGGAAGAGAAAACGCAAGAGGATGTCATCATCTCTCTCACACCATCCATCTAAGAAGGTCCACAAAAAGACTCCACTTTTAGAGTTAAATTTCAAAGCAAGGAGCACATCTTAAGGATGAAACCATAGCCAATCGTGTACTTGGATTCATTAGAGCCAAGAGATAAGCTAGAACAAGTCATGCCTATTTCACGACATGAGGATTGTATCAAAGTACTAAGGGTCATCATCAAAACCTTCAGGATTCCAATGCAAATCAGCTTGAGGAGGTATTTTCCATTGATGTAGTTACCTTGATGATTTAGGTGGAGGACTGCCTTATTGTCAGTTTTTCACTCATACAGAAGCCATATTTCAAGTCAAATCATTTGCATGGCTTCCCCTTTTGAGAAAGGGAAGCTAATTCTCCCTACCTATAGCAGGCTTTATTTAAATTATTTCTCTCTCGGTTAGTGTAAGAGTAGGAGTAGACTTTGTTTTCGTAGAAGAAGTGCTTGTGTAAACTCGCATGTCTCATTTGAGGCATGTATGATTTGATTTTTGTACATAACATTGTTGTTGTGTTTTGTTTCTCCAAGTTTATGTCATCATGAACTTCAATGTGCCCTGTAAATATTGTAATAGTTCATTCTCATGATAGACCAAGTGTAGGGTCTTTAGTATTCATGGCGAAAGACCCATAGTTGTCTATAAAAGTTACTAGTTCCAAAAAGAAACAAATGCAGAGAAACTAAATCTGTTTTGAAACAATCCATTCAGTGAGACGTATGAAAACCCTAGGTCAAAAAATTTCTACTCTCGTGAGGCCTTGTTTCAAGATTTCTTATGAAAATTGAGAGTCTAGATGTGTGGGCAGGCTTAGGGTCTGCTAGGGGTAAGAAAAGAAAGCATTCGGGCTCAGTGAACGGCTCGGGAAAAAAATTTCAAGGCATAAAAGGGTTATTAATAGGCCATTAATGGTGACTCCATTCCTCTAGTAGATAGATGTCCCTTGTGAGTTGCTAATTGTCATCCTAAATTTCCCCCCTAGGAAATTTGGTCAAACATGACCCTACACAAAGAAAATTTGAAGGAAACAATTTAGACCCACGACCTCACATTCTAGAATGACAAACAAGGGGACAAAAAAGCTAGATTCAAGGATCACAGTTCAAAATTGAGTTTGAATGACACAAAAGAAACAAGAGGCCCAATGGATCAAACAGACCATACACAAAGAAATAAAAAGACGTTCTTGTTGAACGATCCCATGCTTCAAATCCAATAGATATGTTGCAGGCGGGCTCCAAAATGGAATTGTAGGGTTGAGGAAGAGAAAATAGTGTCAACGAAGCCAAAGGCTCAAAGGAAAATACATGGTGAAGGTTTGAAGTTTTTGAGCATGGATAATTACTTAGAACGGGCCCCAAAAATGACTAAGTATGGAGGAGACAACAGATGCTTCAAAGTGTCCAAACGACACACCTCCAAATATTGAATCCAAAATGGAGACTCAAAAAATTTCCAAGCCTCCACACATCCAGAGCTCCAAAATTTACATCAGCCATTGAAAAGTATTCTACTCAATGGAAGGTGCTAAGTGTCCAAACGACGCCACTTCAAGGATAAATCCAAAGAGTGGAGGCCCAAATGAGCGCGGTCTTGACACGTAGTCCAAAGTAAAAAAGTAGGATGGAGTGGTGCCAAAATCGACTAAGTATAAGGGTGCAACAAAAGGTGGTTCCAAAATGAGTGCAAGCTTACCATGTATTCAGGGACCAAAAATGTAGGAGCGGCCATTGAAATTTCAAGAAGATGCGGAGTCTTCCACATGTCGACCCGACCCATCTCCAAAGTTAAAATCTTGAGTGGGTTTCCAAATGAGCGTGGACCTTCCACATGTCCCAGGTCCAAAAAAGGGATAGAATTAGGAGTTAAATAGCCAAAGAAGAGGTAGGCCGATGGAAGGTGCCAAGTGTCAACAATGCACATTCAAAATTAAAATTTTGGGCAGGTTTTCAAACAAGCGCCAAGCCTCCATGTGTCCAAGGTCAAACTTTTCGCCCACCAAGCAAAGAGACTTACAAAAAAAAAAAAAGGAGCCCAAGGATCTCGCAGAGGCTGCCACGTGTCGATCCAGTGTGATTTCAAGAGCATAAGGAAGGAGCCATATCTCCAAGATGCGTGAGGCTGCCATGTGGACCCTATATGGACAAACTCTTTAAATATTAAGTGCCCGACCCGAGGAACTTCAAATGGCCATATCTTTTGATTGAAAACTTAGATTTGGGTGGGAGAAGAATTTTTGGAAACGTCTCGACACCCTCTACACCATGGAAACATAAAATATCATTATTAGTAGGATCTGGTAGGTGAAAATGGGAAAAATTTCTTCGAGGCCATTAATGCAGAATCTCATTTCTTCAACTACCGTAATATAGTTTAATCCATCTGGAAAATTGAAAAATTGTAGCCATATTTGAGAGGGGCATTGATTGATAGCAGATCAGCCTTCAAAGCAAGATTCAATGTGCATCTCATGGTGGTTGAAGTAGGATTCAAATATTTCCCTCCTCTCTCTCCAATTCTCCCTATATATTGTAATGAAGGGGCATACTAAAATGGTTGGTCATTGTTTCTCCACTTGCTCCCTTTCTCTCTCTTCCTTAGGGTAGAATACAGAGTCTAAGCCTCCTCCCATGGATCTATAATGGTGTTTTCTTTCCTCTTGCCCACCGATAATGCAATGTGTAACATTTTGGAGTAATAAAATATATTTTGTGATGCATTTGTCCATCCTTGGCTTATTTTGACATCTCTTCTTACCTCTCCTCATCACAAGTTATAGTGTGCATACTCTGTATTGTTACAGGGTTCCCGGAGATGTGCTTAACGGGTTTCATAGTGGTTCTCTGTGTGAAATCTATCTTTGATTTTTGGTGCATTATGTCCACCCTCTCATCTACTCACCTATCTCTACTTCGAGCATTCCAACCTACGACCGAACCAATTCCTTTTCTAGTGTATCACCACTTAGTGTAGGCTACTTCACCTTCTCTCTCTCTCTCTCTCTCTCTCTCTCTCTCTCTTTTTTCCCCTTGGAATGGTTATATTAGGATAGAATAGGTTCTACCTGCACTATATAGTATCTTTTGGTAGGTAGATTAGGAAGCAATAACTAGCTTTCTCTAGAGGTCCATCTCAAGTTTTTCAATTCCCACAGCTTGAGAGATGGTCCCATGTTATGCAAACACACCGATACCCCACTCTCCAAGATTCCATTCAGGGGTGATGTCATTATGCACTAATATTTTTGGCATGCTCGTTGGGACACTAAGGTTATATCTTCCATCTTTTTAGGTGTCTCATTATCAACAACGAATCCTAAGCCATTGTGCTACACTAACAGCTTCTGCATGCCCTGGGATAGATCAAGCACTTACCACTTCATCTTAGCAAGTTGTTGTGTTCCCGCTAAGGTTTGGGCTTTTGAGGCACATGCAAGCACATCTGGAAACTCCATTTCATCAACATTCCCATCTCGTGAAGTTGCAGACCTTTTCCATCCATTTCCACCCATATTCATTCACTTTTCTTTCCATGTCTCCCATTTTTCTTCCATTTCATGAAGTTGTGCATTCATGACTTCATTCCCTTCATGGGATTCACACCTACAACAAAGTGCATCTAGCCTTCAATGCATTTTTCAACTCCTTCCAGTCAGCATTATGATCATATCCAAAACCATTATGCTTACCCATATGAGCAGGGTAAAAATTAGTTTGGCCATGGAGCTTATCAAGAACAAGGGAATGCATACAATAGTGACAACTGTGTGGAGAATGTTTTTCTCTGGAGAAGATTCAAAAATGGAGGCTGACATGGTTCAATCAAGGGCCATAGCACAAATGAAGGAATTTAAGATTGGTTGCAAGGAACCTTGTCCATGGGAAGGCCCTTTTCCAAGACATTACAACCCTCAAGAGAAGCTTGAATTCATGTTTGAAGTGATTCCTCAATTACAAAGTGGATTGAGGACATTGAGGCTTATGAGCAAAGTGTGAAACAACCTTTTCAATGGGTAAGTGAATCAACAACTTACTTGTCCTTGATTTTCTCTTTCTCATGCTTTATCATTTCAGCAGTTTCATAAGTCAAGCCCCTCACTTGCTTCCCTAAGTGTTAATTTATTTTATCCATCTCCTGGTCCTCCTTCTCATTTCAATTCTTCTCTCCTTTTCCATTACAAATAGTCATCCCCTCCAAACAAACAAGAAGTTCCATATCCCTCTCCACCAAAAAAAAAAATGCAAAGTGGTTGAACCCTAACCTACCACTCCTCTTTCTTTCTTAAGTCTAGGTTGTGAAGATATTCAAGAATCTAGTCAAGGATAAAAAAAAGAAAGGGAGCCCAAAAGAGAATAAATAACATACAATCTGACGAGTTGGGCTACAAAATTTGGGTTTAAAATGATCCCCTTAATGGTCAAGCCAATAGAGGAGGTCAGAGTTGAGGAGCCAGTGGTGGTTAAGGTGAGTTTGCAGTAGAACAAGAACAAGAAGATAAACAGTCTATTTACTTTGAATGTAGTGTCCCTAATGGCACTCTATCTAAAGAGAATTCTAATCTAATCCAATCTAAACAACCATTTAAAGAGGAGGCTTAATCAGCTCCAAGTCCCATTGAAGAAGATAAGATGGGAGAGATCAAATTAGAGTTGAAGCCACTCAATGAAGAAAGCATCATTGAATTTTTTTGCTTTCATTTCAAGGATTGATTTGATTGATGAACCCATGATGGAGGAGGACCATATATTTTCAAGTGTTCCAAGTGAGGATCATGACAGAGGAATATTCATCTCTTCTTCCCACTTCATCCCCTTCAATCCCTAATGTTTAACAATAGTTTAATCTTACAAACTTCATGTTTGCGGAAGGGGAACAATGGTGAGAAAATTTGAGATTAGGAGGACACTATGAAGGAGGAAGAGAACATGCAACAGGAAAATAGGAAGCATACTACCCGTCGACTTGAAATATTTCTTTAATGAAGAGGAGCCTGAGGAGATAACATCATTTTTTCCTCCATCTTCCACCTTCCAAGCACATGAACCTGCTGCCATGAAGGAGAATATTCAAGTGCAACAACCTGCATTCCATAATGGCCCTCTGGAACCAAGGTTGGAAGATCTATATATTCCATTTTCTTCATAGGATAAGGAAGAGAAAAGGCAAGAGGATGTCATCATCTCTCTCACACCATCCATTCAAGAAGGTCCACAAAAATACTCCACTTTTGGAGTTAAATTTTAGAGCAAGGGGCACATCCAAAGGATAAAACCATGCCCAGTCAAGTACTTGGCTTCATTGCAGCTAAGAGAGAAGAAAAAAAAGTCATGCCTACTTTAGGGCATGAGGATGAGTATCAAAGTACCAAGGGTCATCATCAACACCTCCGGAAGTCCAATGCAAATCAGCCTGAGGAGGTATTTTCCATTGATGTAGATAACTTGATGATTTGGGTGGAGGACTAGCTTATTTTATGTTTTCACTCATATAGGAAGACATATTCAAGGTCAAATCATTTGCATGGATGCCCCTTTTGAGAAAGGGAAGCTACTTCTCCCTTCCTGTAGTAGAATTTTTTTAGTTTCCTTCTCTCTGGTTAGTGTATGAGTAGGAGTAGACTTTGTTTTCAGTAGAAGAAGTGCTTGTGCACACTCTACATGTCTCATTTGAGGCATGTATGATTTGATTTTTTGTACATAGCGTTGTTGTTGTGTTTTGTTTCTCCAAGGTTATGTCATTGTGAAGTTCAATGTGCCCTAGGTAAATATTGTAACAGTCCATTCTTGGGACAGACCAAGGCCAGGATCTTTAGTATTCATGAAAGAAAGACCCATAGCTATTTTTAACAATTGTTAGTTCTAAAAAGAACCAAATGTAGAGAAAATAAAGCCATTTTGAAACAATCCATTCAAGGACAGATGAAAACCTCGGGTCGAAGAAAATTTCTACTCTCAGAGGCCTTGTTTCAGGATTTTTTTATGAAAATTGAGAGTGTGGATGCACGGGAAGGATTAAGGTCAGGAAGGGGTCAGAAAAGCAAGCATTCGGGTTCATGGAAGCTTAGGAAAAAAATTTCCAAGGCTTAGAAGGGTCAGTAACATGACATTAATGGTGACTCCATGTCCAATGGATGCTTCAAGGCTACTGGTCCATTCATCTAGCAGGAAAATTGTTATCCCAAATTCACCCCCCAAAAAATTTGGTCAAACATGACCCTACACATAAATAAAATGTAAATGAAATGATTCACACCCATGAGCTCACATTCTAGAATGACAAAGAAGGGGACAAGAGAGCTTGAATCGAGGAGCATAGGGTTAAAAATGAGTTTGAATGGCATAAAAGAAACCATAGGCCTAGAGGATCAAACACGACCATGCATAAAAAGAAATCAAAAATATGTTCTGTCAAAATGATCCCGTGCTTTAAATCCAATAGAAATGTTGCAGAGTGGGCTCTAAAATGGAATTTCAAGGTCGGGAAGAGAAGACAAGTGTCAAAGAAGCAAGTGGCTCAAAGGAAAAGAAATGGTGAAGGTTTGAAGTCTTCAAGCTCATTAATGACTCGAACAGGCCCTAAAAATGACTAAGTATGGAAGAGATAGTGGACGCTACCAAGTGTCCTCCAAATATTGAATCCAAAAGGGAGACTCAAAAAAGCACCAACCCTCAACGCATCCAGAGCCCCAAAAGTTACACCGGCTGTTGAAAAGTCTTCAAATCAGCAAAAGGTGCCAAGTGTCCAAATGACGCCACTTCAAGGATAGATCCAAATATTGGAAGTTAAATGAGAGTTGTCTCACTAGGTAGTCTGAATTAAAAAAGTGGGAGAGAGCGGGCCAAAAATCAACTAAGCATAAGGGTGCAGTGGAAGGTGCCACGTGTCTCGACGACACACATTCAAAGGCATGGCCCAAAAGGTGGCGTTCGTATCCAATTTTTTTCTTCCATTTCAAGCTAAGCATCATCAAAGATTTGACATGGAGCTTAGAGACAAATAGATCATAATGTATGTCATTTTGTAGCTAGGGATGAGATCTAACTTGCTCTTTGTCACTTAGATTGTGGAGAGATGGATAGCACCTTTAAGAGGATTTGACCTATCATCACAAATTTAGGTTATGCCTCTTCAACAGGTGAGAGGACCCTTAGTGTAACCTCTATTTGATGAAAAATATTGAGATATCTTTTTTTACACAAATTTTATGAAGAAAACCTCGGGAAAGTATGATCAATAATCCGTAATTTAATTGTCAACAGATTGTCACTTCTAAAAGATGGAGATACTTTCAAAACAAGGATAAGGTTAATGAAAACATTATGAAATCCTGATTTTTTTGCATATTTTAGTAAATAGATTTTGTTCCTATGTGGATATACAGGGAAAAATAGGGGTAGTACAGTGTTGAGTTGTGGATCTCAACTACTTCAGTTTAGCGTGTAATTGGAACTTGTTGGAAAACATAGTAACCAACATTGGTTAAGGGAAGACCAACATCGGTCACGGAAGACCGACATCGGTCAAGGGCAAGTAGGAACTGGCCATGGTTAGGTAAAACGCATCGGTTACCTATGCAACGATGTTTTATTTAACTCTCGGGAATCATATCAATTTTTAGCATTAAAATAGATTTATTAATTGTAATTACATGGCTAAGTTCCCTAAGTCTAAAAATGACTATATGAAGTTAAGATTAGAGTTTAGAAGTGTGTGTGGATCATAATTACAAGATAATTATGTGAGAGATAATTCTTGGTGAAAAAGGAAGGAAAGTTTGAGGAGGAAAGTACTAAACATCGAGAGGTGTGGAAGATTGTAAATCTTGTCAAAGATTTGGATAATAGATTGGCTTATTTCTTAGTGGATGTAGCCCACACTAGGTGAACCATGTTAAATCTAGTTTTGATTTATTTCTCTTATATTTTATATTTCTTCGGTAGAATATCCACTTTTATTTACATGTATGCTTAGATCTGATATATTATATATACAACCGGTGTGCTAACCCCAACAACTAGTATCGAGTTTTGTTTGAGGGTTTTATGTGTTGATAGATTTACTCACAGAGGGTTTTTTTATTGAGTGGGAGCTACAATAATGGCAGAAGAAAACAAATACAAGGTAGAGAAGTTTGATGGCTGAAATTATCAATTATGGAAGATGCAGATTGAGGATTATTTGTATCAAAGAGATTTGTATTTACCATTGGATGAGAAGTCTATACCTACAAAGATGACTGATGAAGAATTGAATATTCTTGATAGAAAGGCTCTAGGATCAATAATATTGAGCCTCGCTAGCATCCATGGCTTCCGATATAATAGAAGCTACTTCTACGGTAGAGTTAATGAAAGTTGTTGCAAATTTATATGAAAAACCTAGTGCTTCAAATAAATTTTATTTAATGAAGAAACTATTTATTTCTAAGATGTATGAAGGTAAATATGGATCTAGTCATTTGAATGATTTTTGATCTATTGTAAATCAATTAAAATTGGTTGAAATACCATATGATGATGAAGTAAAAGAACTTTTACTCTTATGTTCTTTGCTTGATAGTTGGGATAACTTGGTAATGGCTGTTAGTAATACAAAATATGCTAATAATGTTTTGAAGTTTGATGATGTGGTTAGTATAATATTGAATGAAGAAATTCGTAGGAAGAGTACAGAGGAATCATGGCATCTGGAAATGCTTTGAATGTAGAAATTAGGGGTAGGCAGAAGGAGAGATCCAAGAGTAGGACTAATGGGAAATCAAAATCAAGGGATAACAGATCCAAATCCAAAGGTAATGGAATTACTTGTTGGAAATGTGGAAATAAATGATATGCAAAGAAATATTTTTGGTTAAAGAATAAAGAGAACCAAAAACAAGAAAAAGGTAAAGAAGAAAATCTTGCTACATCGAGAGCAATGCAAGATTCTCTTATTCTTTCTTTGGATAATAGAATTGAATCATGGGTTTTAGATTCGGAGGTTTTTGCATGTAACCCCTAATAAGGGTTATTTCAAGAATTATGTCTAGGAAAATTTTGGGCATGTTTATTTGGGTGATGATGAACCTTGCAGTATTACTAGTAAAGGGAAGTTCATCTTAAATTGCAGAATAGAAATACATGGGTATTGAAATATGTGAGGCATGTGCCAAACCTCAAGAGGAATCTTATTTCTATAGGGAAACTAGGTGAATCCATTTGCATGGTTACCTTTATAGGAGACTCTTACAAAGTCACCAATGATGATTTTGTTGTGGAAAGAGGTAAGAAGGTAGGAACTTTATATTTATCTACCTGTGTTAGTGATTCTTTTTATGCATTATCTACTTCAAATTCAGATGTAGGTATGTGGCATAATCAATTGGGCCATATGAGTCAAAAAGGAATGTAGATCTTAAAGGCTAAGGGTAAGTTATCAGATTTGAAAAATTTAGATCTTGATTTTTGTGAGCATTGTATCTTTGGAAAGAAAAAAAAAGAGTGAGATTTATCAATGTTGGGGCAACTAAGAAGGATAAAATATTTGAGGTTGTAAACTCGGATGTGTGGGGACTAGCTCGGGTAGCTTCTCTTGGAGGATCACAATATTATGTTACTATCATTGATGATGCTACAAGAAAGGTATGGTTTTATTGTATTAAACGTAAATATGATGTTTTTGAAACTTTTAAAAGATGGAAAGTCCTTGTTGAGAATGAATCAAATTCAAAGTAAAAGTTCCTTAGATATTACAATGGTGGTGAATACTGTAGCAATACTTTTAATGATTATTGTTCGGTGAATGAGATACACAGAGAAAAAAATGGTTCCAAGAACAACACAAGAGAATGGTGTTACGAAAGAATGAACAAGACAATCATGGAACGTGCTAGAAGTATGAGGATACATTCTAGATTTCCCTTAAAGTTTTGGGCAGAACTAGTTGATACATCAATTTATTTGATTAACCGTGGTCCTTCAAGTTCACTAGATGGAGGAATACTAGAGGAATCTTGGACCAAAAAAGAGGTAGATATTTATTTTATTAAAGTTTTTGGTTCTGAATATTTTATGCATGTTGACAAGGAAAATAGAAAAAGATGGATGAAAAATCCAAGAGATGCACTTTTATTGTTTATGGATCTAGTGATGTCGATTTCATTTTTAGGATTTAGAGAATTCTAAGATTGTTATGAGTCGTGATGTTGAATGGAATGAAAAGAGAATGTACAAGAATCAAATCTTGGTACCCAAGGATGATAAACTTGAGAAGTTTATTTATGAAAATAAACTCTCGGGTTTGCAAGAAACACCTATAGAAATACACAAAGAACCATGGTCGGTTAGGCCATGACCAGCATCGGTTAGATGAATCACCAATGGTTACCGAGAATCCAAACTGACATCGGTTATCAGAACTAACATCGCTTAGAGGTGATCGAGTTGGTCATTGTCGAAGTAGATACTAATGTCCATGAGGCCCAGATTGAGCCTCCGGTATCCCAAACTCCTGTAAGAAGGTCACAAAGGGTAAGTAAACCTCTGAAAGATTTACACCTTCTCTATTTTATTTATTATTGACTAATAATGGTGAACCATAAAGTTTTGAAGAAGCAATGTAGGATAAGACCCACATGGAGTGGGACCATGACATGGATGAGGAGATAGAACCTTTGAAACAAAACCAGACTTGGGATTTGGTTAAGTTTCTAGCAAGCAAGAGGACATTGCAAAAAAATTGGATTTACAGGATTAAGGAAGAAGAGGATAGACGAAAAGGTACAAGGAAAGGGTTGTAGTAAAGGTATTTTCATAGAAAGTAGGTATTGACTTTGGTGAAATATTTTCTCTTATTGTTAAGATGAATTATATTCATACTATATTAAGTTTAGTTGCAATAAAATATTTGTATTTAGAGAAACTAGATGTGAAGACAGATTTCTTTCATGGTGATTTGGATGAAGATATTTATATTCAGCAATCACTTGGGTTTGAAGTCAAGGGTAAGGAAAATTGGTGTGCAAGTTGAAAAAGAGTCTATATGGGCTCAAGCAAGCTCCAAGGAAATGGTACATGAAGTTTGATAATTTTATGCATGAACATGGTTACTTGAGATGTGAATCTGACCATTGTGTTTATTTCAAGAAACTTGGAAATGGGAGCTATATTATTTTGTTAGTGTATGTGGATGATATACTTATTGCAGGGATCTAGTATGCAAGACATTGGTGAGCTTAATGAAAAGCTAGCTCACATATTTTTATGAAGGATTTAGGAAATGTAAAAAGAATCGTTTGCATGAAAATACATAGAGACAGGAAAAACAAGAAACTATATTTATCTCGGGAGGATTATATCTACAAGGTGTTAGAAAGGTTCAACATGTAGAATGCAAAACTGTTAGTACACATGTGGTGGACACTTCAAATTGAGAAAAGATCAATGTCCATCATCACATGAGGAGGTCAAATACATGAAACAAGTTCGTATTCTTCAGAGGTAGGGAGTCTCATATATGTTATGGTTAGAACCGGACCAAACATTACACAAGAAATGGGAGTCTTGAGTAGATACATGGCCAATCTAGGTAAAGAGCATTGGAAAGTAGTCCAATGGATACTCATGTATTTGAAAGGGACATCTAGCATGCGTTATGTTATGGAGGTTTGGATGTTTCATTATGTGGTTATGTTGATTCGGATATGGTGGAGATCCGGATGGTAGAAGTAGCACTACTAGATATATTTTCATAGTAGGTGGTATGACAAACAACTAGATTTCAAGATTGTAGAAGGTTGTGGCTTTGTCTACTATGGAGGAAGAGTATGTTGCAGCTAGGGAGGTTGGCAAGGAGATGATATGGATGAGTATGTTCATGGAAGAATTGGGAAAGGAGAAAGGTGATTGTAAACTATTCAAAGGTGATCAAAGTGGAATTCATTTGGAAAAGAAATCAACATTTGATTCAAGAACCAAACACATTTAGTTGAGGTATCACTTCATACGGAAGGTATTGGAGGATGGGCGGTTGAATCTGAAAAAATTCATATGAGTGACAACCCTACGAGATATGCTAATGAAGCCATTAGCAAAGAATAAGTTGGAACTAAAATCTACTTGTGTTGGTCTTCGAGTTTGAGACATGAGGAGGAAGAAACAAAGTTAAGGAAGGATCCAAGAATGACATTATATAGGTATGGTATAGTAATTAAACTCCAAGTGGGAGATTGTTGAGTTGTGGAGCTTAATTACTTCAATTTAGCGTGTAATTGGAACTTGCTTGAAAACACAGTAACCAACATCGGTTAAGGGTAAACGGCATCGATCACGTAAATCGACATCTGTCAAGGGCAAGTAAGAACTGCCATGGTTAGGAAAAAGCGGCATTGGTTACTGTGTGATGAATTTTATTTAACTCTTGGGAATCATATATATATATATATATATATATATATATATATATATATATAGCATTAAAATAGATTTATTAATTGTAATTGCATGGCTAAGTTCCCTAAGTCTAAAAATGACTATATGAAGTTAAAATTAGGGTTTAGAAGTGTGTGTGGATCATAATTACAAGATAATTATGTGAGAGATAATTCTTGGTGAAAAAGGAAGGAAAGCTTGAGGAAGAAAGTACTAAACATCCGAGAGGTGTGGAAGATTGTAAATATTCAATTGTAAATATTGCCAAAGCTTTGGATAATAGATTGGATTGTTTCTTGGTGGACATATCCCACACTAGGTGAACCAAATTAAATCAAAAGTTGATTTATTTCTATTGTATTGGATATTTCTTTTGGTAGAATATCCACTTTTATTTACATGTATGCTTAGATCTAATATATTATCTATACAACCAGTGTGTTAACCCCAACATAGAGTACGATTAGTTGTTTGAATGATTTTTTGGTGGGATATTAAGAAAAATAAATTCAAATTTTCCATATCTTTGAGAAACATCACAACAATGGACAAATCAACAATAGAAAGATTTAGAATAGTTAAGACATTCCTTCAACTAGAAGGTGTGCATCAATGGAGGCCCAAATTTGCACATTTTCACACAATATTTGAGAATCTAGCACGAAGGATCGAGTTAAAAGACTCAATTAAACACCAAAATCTTTGATCAATCATGCCTAAGGTACACCCAAAGACTTACAAACAATCTTTGTCAACAAATGAAGGTAAAGTGATTTTAAATTGTTTATTTCATTACCAGGTGAAAGCTCTTTTGATAAATGAAATTACAAATTCCACTAAACCATCACAAGGATGAGATATGTGTGATTTCACAAATATTTCAATGTAATATTGCAATAGGAACAAGAGAAACCATTTGTAGACATTCTGAAATAAGCAGACACAAATTTTCTAGAGATTGAACACAAATTAATTTCAAAATTGCTTAGATTCATCAGCAGGGGAGAGCTTCCAGAGAAATCTTAGATCTTTTCAATGGCTATACATCTACAACCAACTTGACATGATAGAAAATCTAACACAAAAGAAATTGACCAGGTATCTCAAATGGGTTTCTCAGAAGACGGCTTTTCTCAAAATTTTCTCATGAAATTTAACCCCCTTTTGCATGACTAAAGCATGCTTTTTATAACACTCAATTTACATCCAAGCTTTCCCCCAAGAAAATAATATCCTAAGCATCAATTTTGTTACAAATTCCATCATGATTCATAGAAAGGGATGTTTAACAGAAACACATCCAAAAGTTTCAGTGTTTCTAAAAGGTGAATCATTGCAAATATTTCCATCATTTCTTCAACTGGGAGCATGTTTTTCATCCTCTACACATGCAAACCCCCTTTCCTTCATCATTTCATCTTTTCCCTTCTTAAATTTTTCCTCTGCAACTTTTGGATCTAGAATTTTTGTTTTTGCATGAGCCTGAGCAAAAATCCACCTCAAATGCTTAAATTCACACCTCAATTTACAAATTGAGCCTCCAAAACTATTCAATTACACCTTGTAGACCAAAATGACACAAATTCATCAAAATTTGATGAAGAATGATGCAAAAATCACATCTCCAAACATCCTAGAGCTCCAATGGTGGAAAAATCAAATGAAATGCACAGCTACCATTGATTCCTCCCTTTCTCAACTTTAGATTAGAGTCGTATACATGGAAAAATTTGATTCGAAGTGGGCCTGGGGTTTCCTATTCTATTTTATGACTTTTTGAGAAAATGCACACTATTCACATTTTGCCCCACCCCTCCGCCTTTGAAATACAGGCTCGACATGTGGCTTAAACTAGGCCTTTTATGGAGTCGTGGCTCATTTATGAAATTTTACCCTTTTTAACAAAAAGACAAAATTTCCAATTTTCCTCCACCAACCCACCTTCCCACTTGTAAATTTTGATGTGGGCCCTAGTGGAGTTATGGGTTATTTCATAACTTTTCTCCTTTTTCACAAAAAGGCAAAAACTTCAAAATGTTCCACCGACCCACTTCCCCGCTTGTAACTTGAAAAACTACCATGTGTCCTTCTTTGGGGTCAAAGTAAGACTTTTTCCCTACCACTTCATATCTTTTGAATAACCAATTAGATGTTATCGAGGCCACGGGGCCAATTTGATATTTTTTACAAATGTGATCGTTGTAAATATCTCCCCCAGGTAGATATAGACAAGCAGAAGAATGTGGAAATAAGAGGCGCACAACAAAGGATGTCGACACAAAAATGGATGCGCCAAGGCGCAGGTCAGAGGTGCACAACAAAGGATGTTGACACAAAAATGGATGCGCCAAGGCACAGGTCGAGGCACATCAAAGGATGTCGACACGAAAATGGATGCGCCAAGGTGCACGTAAAGGGCGCATGACACAAAGTGTTGACATGACCAAATTTACACCTTGGTGCACATAAAGGGCACATGACAAAGAGTGTCGACATGACCAAATTCGCACCTTGGCGCACGTAAAGGGCGCATGACACAAAGCGTCGACATGACCAAATTCGTGCCTTGGCGCACGTAAAGGGTGCATGACACGAGTGTCGACATGGAAAAATTTGCGCCTATGGCACATGTAAGATAATGTCGACACAAATATGGATGCACCTATGGAGCATCTTCAGGAGGCGTAACATTTTGAGCGCCGACAGAAGCAAACCACGACCCGAGATATTCGACGGCCATAACTTTTCACAGGGGAGGTCGGATTCACGCAAGGTTGGACTTTTTGGAAAACTTACGAGGTTAACTACAACTGGATATCTTTAATTGTGGGAAAATTTTCTTAAAAATGAAAAATACAGTTTGCCACTTTTTGGGTCTACTAGGGTTCTCACCTACCACCATAATGAGATGAATTAAATGTAACCTGGAGGTGGTTGGGGTATATTTGGATTTCCTCTCTCTTCCCTCTCTCATTCTTCCTATAAATTGTAAGGAGGGGCTTCTTTCTAAAGGTTGGACATTCTTGTTTTTCCCCTCCCTTCTTCTCTTTGGCAGGTGAATTTGTGGAGTTCAAACCTCCCATTTAAAACTATAATGCAACTTTGCCTCTTGGCATTTTGTAGTGTATTGTATCAATCTTTGGAGCAAATAATGCATGTCTGTGGATGATTCTAAACCCTCTCTGCATTCATTTGCATCCTCTTGATATTTCATTACAAATTTTGTTATGTTTACATGATCTTACATTGCATTTTAATGGTTTGTGTTTATTGGCAAGACAGGTGTTCTTCATTCCTCGGTGCATCACCTTTGTAGTTTAGGTTTTATTTTATGCATCTTCTTACCCTATCTCCTTGGCAAGTTAGATTAGGTTTTTGAGTAAATCCTATACATTTTTATGTGTGCATCTGAATAGAGGAATAGGAACCGGCCTTCATCCGGAGAGCTTTCTCGATTCGCAAGGTCCCACACTTTGGAAAAGCTCCATGTTATGCAATCGTACTGAGAGTCTCAACCCATCGAGTTGCAGACATTCATGGGTGCTGGGATTCACCATCAATAGTTTTGGCATGCTTTGGGGTGGGACCAAGAGGTCATTGCACAAGATTTGAAGGAATTTTCAAGAAATTTGGACTAAAAATTGCAGGGTTTTACAATTTCAAATTTATCACCTTCCAGTTGAACTTTGAAATCGATTTTCAAGGTCTTAACTTACTCAAAACAAGTCAAAATTTCACCAATTGATAGATCGGGGGATAATATTCAGAAGGGTATTCTTAGATTTTTGGGATTTTGACTTTCAAAATTTCATGGTTTTTAGTATTTCAGGTTTTCCCAGTTGCCTTGCATGACCTAAGTTTCACCTGTACCTTTTGGGGATTAGTAGCTGCACAATAGGACCCGATAACCGAATTGAAGAACTGTATCTTTCAGATCCTTCAAAGTTTTAAATTCTATTTTTAATATTGTCAGGTTTGGTGTGTAACTTGGCAGATCTAGCCTTTTGAGGCTCATTATCTAACACATCTGGTGACTCCGAAGGGATAGAATTCAGCGGTGTAGCAAACAAAGTTGCCCAAGCACATGAGAAGAATTCGAACTAGGTATGATACTCAAGAAGAGGGGTTATTTTTCCACTTACAGCTATCACCAGGTAGAGGAAGGAGAGGAAGAAGACCACAAGACCATCTCCACCTAACACCACTCTCCACACCTCCACCGTAGACCTTTTCTCGCATCAACCAGAGTTCTAAGGCCAATCATAATGGCACATCTACCACCGAATCCTTTTTCAATTTCACCGCATCACCCACTTGCCCTCAATGCACGAATCCAGCTTCAAATTGTAGCATTAAAGAACATTCCATTTTTCACCGGAAAATCATACCACTCCCGGTGATCATGTCAAAGACATTGCTAACGTTTGTACAATCCATGAGATAAATGAAATGGATGCTGCTGTCAAATTGCTGGCATCTTCATTCAAAGGGAAGGCATTGCAATGGTTTAGGAGCCTTGCAGCTGGTTCTATCCAAAATTGGAATCAGTTATGCATAGCCCTCCATGAGCGATTTCGAGAAAAGGGAGACAATTTGTCTCTACTAGAACAATTGACAACTATCAAGAGAGCTCCCAACGAGAGCGAGATGGCTGACTTCAACTTCAGATTTCAAAGGTCTTTGGATAGGACTCTAGTGGCCGTCGAGCAAACAATTTGAAGGTTCTTTTCTATATTATCTTAAAGCTTTGAATTATGATATTTCTATGTTAATTCAATCTATGGGAGGCACAACCTTACCTCTGCTTATGGCATTGCCATTAGGGCCGAAAACTATCTTATTCAAGCCGGTAAGTGGCTCCTAGGCCTCCCATGCCTTTGTATCCAAACTTAGAAAATCTAAGCACTAGTCGAGCACCCACTTTGGCTCCTATTCCCACTCCTAGAAATCAAAGTTCAAATGAAACTTCTACTTCATCCTCCAAAGGTGCTTCAAATGAACTCCAAGAGGTTATGAAACAATTGCGAGAACATTGGAAATGAGTGGTGACTATCAAAAGACAACAAGCTCAAAGTTCTAGACCGTATCGCCCTCAAGCGCAAGATCAAGGCTAGGCCCCCATACCAATAAAATAGGTCACCAAATCAAGCTGCAAATCAAAATCAAAGCCAAGTAAGGCCTCCCGCTAATAGACCATTTCATCCCTATAACCCCAATGTTGTATCTGCTTCTAAAGCATTAGTGCCAGTCCAAAACAACATAGCTCAAGAGTATGATTGGTGTTTCCCATGCAATGAACCTCACAACCAATCTATGTGCTTTAATGGTGCTTTGAACCAAGCCTTGATGGTGACAACTACTGGCGTTGAGGGTGAAGTGAGACAAGAAACAAATCAACAACAAGGAGGTCTCAAAAAACACAACTCCAAATGATATCGCACTTGTGAATTGGTAAGTGAGGATTTTGTGGCATGAATCAAACAATTTCTCAGAGTGTAGCAGCTAACACAAGATCAAAGAAGAGGAATATTGGTGAAGGGAATTCATTGGCTCCAAGTGATCTACAACCTTCCATCACTCCACAAGGTGTTGGTAAGCAAAATACAAGTCAAGGACAAATAAGAGATCTTTCATCCCCATTTAGCATCATTGATCAAATGAAGAAGACAAATGTGAATATATCAATGTGGGAATCTTTATCCATCCCGTGCCAAAGAGATCTTCTACAAGCTGCCATGAAGAATTGGTCAACTTCGAACCAACGAGTCCATATGCGAGAGAATGTCCTCACAAATGCTCAGCTCGGCTGAAGGGAATCATGGAGGACAACAAGGTAAAGTTTTGAATCCCCCTCCATTCTATGTTTCATTAGTCATTGGGGATAAACTAGTACACAATTGCATGACTGATTCTGGGGAAAGTAGTTCTATCATGCCTAAGCAAATAGCTGATTAGTTGGGTCTCCAATATGAAGTCATATCAAAGGGGGTAGTGCAATTGGATGGGACAACAATAGCAATGATGGGACTGATTAAAAGTTTGAATCTTACCCTACATGCATGCCCCAACGTTACCGTTTTACAAGATGTGTCAGTAATAGATTTGCCATCACTCTTTGCCCTATGTTTATCAAGGGATTTCATAGCCAAAATTGGAGGCTACTTATCGGCTGATTGGTCACACATGTTGTTCAGAACAAGATATGGTACTAAGGTCACAATCAGATCTGAACCAATTGTGAACTTTCATATTGAGCCTCATACTCCAAGCCAAATCAATGCCAACTATTCAACATTTGATCAAGAAGATTATCCAAGTACAGATGAAGCTGACACCTAAGTTGGAAGCATTCCAGTTTGACTCTTGATGAATGGGAAAGCAAGGTACATGCTTTTGATCCCTACAAATAAATAGAAGAATTTGAGCTAGGAGTCTATTGTATACATGAAGAAAACCAGCCTATTCCTAGCATCACCAAAATAGACCATAAGGATGACAATGAGGTATGGCAATTATTTTTTGATGGATCAAGGAGTAGGCAAGGTGCAGGAGGAGGAGCTATGCTTGTTTCACCTCAAGGCATAAAATATTATTCAGCTTTCCGTTTCCAGTTTTCCTGTTCAAACAACACAGCTGAATATGAGGTGTTGATTCATGGACTTCATTGGGCCAGGAAAAAGGGCATAAAGAACTTGTAGGTGTTCGGGGATAGCGAGCTGATCGTCAATCAAGTCAGGTCGAAACAACATGCTACAAAGAATGACCTCTTCAAGAACTATAAGAACAGGCTATGGGACCTCGTTGAGGATTTTGAAGCTTTCAACATCATGTCCATACCCGGAAGAAAAATTAAGTTGTGGATAGGCTCGCAGAGTTGGAGCAATGTTTGATGTGGCTGACAACATCATAAGGGAAAAAACACAACCACATATCCATGTGATTGTGAGGCCAGTAGTTCTAAATAATAACACAAGCTAGCAGGTGTTTGAGAATGATCAACAGATCATCAATTTCTTACAAGAAGAGGCTGAATTCTCAGCTAGGAATCAGGATAGACTAGAGCAACAATACAGTGATCAAGTAGTGCAGCTGCGGACAAACAAGCTTCCCAAGGGTTTAGTAACATTGGAGTCTATCTTCAACCCTAACGACCAGTTCCATAAGGAAAAGGCTAACATACAAGTCAAGAGAGAAGATTCAGAGCCAATTCCTATTGGGGAAGGTAAAACACTTCAAATTGGTAAAGTGGCCACTGAGCAAGAGAAATCAGATTTCATACAACTTTGCCAAGAATTTCCAGATGTCTTTGCTTGGGGCTATGAAGACTTGAGAGGATTCAATCCGAAGTTGGCACAACATACCATAAAATTGGATCCAGACGCTAAGCCCATCGGGCGTAAAGAAAAGATCAGTCAACCTCACATTGAGCCTCTAATGAAGAAAGAGTTAAGCAAGCTAATAGAGGCAATCATTATATTCCCGATCAATCACTCAAGTGGGTTACAAACTTGGTTCTGTCGAAAGAAGAGTAGAGAAATCAGGTTGTGTGTGGACTTCCGAGATCTCAACAGGGGCATATCTCAAAGACCATTACCCACTTCCTTCAATGGAACAAATATTGCAAGGAGTATCTGGTTCGGATAGATTCTCTCTCTAGATGGCTACTCGGGGTATAATCAAGTAATGGTGAAAGAAGATGACCAGTTCAAGACGGCTTTCACACCCAAATGGGGCACCTATGCCTACAATAAGGTGCCATTTAGGCTATCAAATGCTGGAGCCACTTTCCAAAGGGTAATGGATATGGCATTCAAGGGGTTGATCAATAAAATAGTTGTGATATATCTTGATGACATCACCGTATTCTCTAAAAATGCAGTGGATCACCTCTTTCATCTGAGGCAGGTATTTCAGAAGTGTAGAAGATTTGGGGTATCATTGAATCCCAAAAAATGCATATTCTTGGCTCACGAAGGAAAACTTCTAGGCCATATTGTTTCAAAGGAGGGATTGATGATTGACCCAAAAAGAGTTGAAGCAATTCGAGCGTTTCCATTGCCAAGTCACAAGAAGGCTCTTCAAAGCTTCTTAGGAAGGATCAATTTTGTCCATAGGTTTGTTCCAAACTTTGCAGCTCTCGTAAAGCCAATAATGCTAATGTTGAAGAAGAGCATGGAATTTAAGTGGACATCTGAAGGCAAGGCAAGTTTTGAGGCAATAAAAGAGGCTATATCTCAAGCTCCGACTCTCGTCAATCTAGACTTCTCCAAGGATTTCATGCTATATACCTTCGGTGGTGGAGACACAATTTCTGCAATCTTGGTACAACAAAACAAAGAAGGATTAGAACAACCAGTTGCTTTCTTCAGTCAAGGCTTGGAGGAATATGAAAATAGGTACTCTTTCATTGAAAAGCATGTCCTCGTAGTGATCAGGAGCTTAAAGAAATTCAAGCACCTAGTCTCAAACAATAAGATCCAATTGTTGGTCTCTCATGCGGGAGTCAAGGACTTCCTTCTAAACAAGGATTTGAATGAGAAATGTGCAGGATGGATAACCCATGTCATGGAATATGACATCGAGATCAAGGTCACAAAACTAGTACGTGGAAAGGGACTATGTGAACAGCTAGCTTTGTGTCGGAAAGTTGAATCGGTGGTAAAAAGAGAGCTGCTTGGTACTACAGGATGGTCAAGAATATGATGACATGCTCACTCCTTGTTGGACTCAGAATATGATACACTTCCTACAGACACGCCTATGCCCTCTAGAAATGAGCAAAGCAAAGAGGAGATACTTCAGATTACAAGCCATTCCATATGTGCTTGTCGATGGTGTTTTGTTTAAAAAGGACATCAATGGAGTTCTATTGAGGTGCATTGGGACAGGTCAAGTTGAGAGGGTGTTACAAGATTTTCATGATGGAGATTCCAAAGGACATTTCACCCCACAAGTAACAGCTCTCAAGATAATGAAGGTAGGGTATTATTGGCCCATAGTGTTCATTGAACTGCTATACATGGATAAGAAAGTGCAAGAAATGTGCACTCTTCACAGGAAAAGAAAGACTAGCAGCACTTCCATTGCAACCAATTTTAGTTGACCAACCATTTATGCAGTGGGGATTGGACTTCATTGGGGTCATAAATCCTAACTCAAGCCAAGGCCACAAGTGGATTCTCATGGCAACGGACTATTTCACCAAGTGGACTGAAGCAGTAGCGCTCAAAGAAGCAAATGAGTCTAACATACTAGAATTTTATGAAGGAATAGTGACCAGGTTCGGTGTGCCAACCACTATCATATCAGATAATGCATTGGAATTCATAGGTTCCAAGATTACAGAATGGGCTGTCAAGAATGGAATCTATTTGAGCACCTCTTTAAATTATTACCCGCAGGGTAATGGACAAGTAGAGTCCACGAACAAGAATTTGCTAAGGATCATCAGAAGGAATCTGGATGAAAACCAAAGGACATGGCATACCAAGCTAAAATCAGAATTATGGGCTGACATGATAATGCCAAAGAGATCTACAAGTAATTTTCCCTACAAGTTGGTGTATGGGAAAGACGCATGTGCCTATATCATTAGAATTGCCGACATTGGAGCTCATGAAGCAGTTGGAGTTGTCTCGAGTTCAAACCAATGGAGGCCAGGTATGCGAGTTGATAGAATTTGAATAAATAAGAGAACATGAAGTTCTAATGATTGAAAAGGATCAGGCCTTAGTAAAAAGATGGTTTGATAAAAAGGCAAGAGCAAAGACCTTCCAGAAGGGGACCTAGTTCGATATGGGATGCGGATCGGGAAAAACTAGGAAGGCATTCCAAGTTTGATGCCATTTGGAGTGGCCCCTACATGGTCACATGATGTAAAAGTAGTAATGCCTTCCAATTGTCTACATTGGATGGATAAGAACTCCCGATTCCGGTTAACGAAATCTATCTTAAACATTGCTTTACTAAAAGGAAAAGGTTTACCCTTGTAAATATTAGCCTAGGATTTCAATTCCTCTAAGTGTGTATGCACATTTTCTTTTTGTAGTTAGGTTTCAATTTCCCTAAGTGCTTTGGCATAGGTATTTTTTCTCTCAGGTTGGTTTTAGGTTATTGCTTATGACTCCGTACCCGAATGGATTGCTAAAGGCCACGATCTTCTACCTAAGCAGTGCGGGTGATCCCATTGAGTCGCCAAATTGTTGTAAATATCTCCCCCCCGGGTAGATATAGACAAGAAAAATAATGTGTAAATAAGAGGCACATAGAAAAGGATGTCGACAAAAAAATAGATGCGCCAAGGCGCAGGTCAGAGGCGCACAACAAAGGATGTCGACACAAAAATGGATGCGCCAAGGCACAGGTCAGAGGCGCACAACAAAGGATGTCGACACAAAAATGGATGTGCCAAGGAGCACGTAAAGGGTGCATGACACAGTTTTGAACATAACCAAACTCATGCGTTGGCGCATGTAAATGGCACATGACACAGAGTTTCGACATGACCAAATTCGCGCCTTGGCGGACGTAAAGGGCGCATGACACAGAGCGTCGACATGACCAAATTTGCGCCTTGGCGCACATAAAGGGCGCATGACACAGAGTGTTGACATGGAAAAATTTTCACCTATGGCGCATGTAAGAGAATGTCAACACAAATATGGATGTGCTTATGGCGCATCTTCGAGGAGGCGCAACATTTTGAGCGTTGACAGAAGCGCACTCCTAACCCATATATTGACGGCCATAACTTTTCACGGGGAGGTCGATTCATGAAAGGTTGGACTTTTTGGAAAGCTTACGAGGTCCTCTATCCAACTAAAACTAGATATATTTAATTGGGTGGGAAAAAATTCTTAAAAATTCAAAATACAGTTCGCCACTTTTTGGGTCTGCTAGGGTTCTCACCTACCACCATAATGAGATGAATTAAATGCAACCTGGAGGTGGTTGGGGTAGATTTGGATTTCGTCTCTCTTCCCTCTCTCATTCTTCCTATAAATTTTAAAGTGGGTCTTCTTTCTAAAGGTTGGACATTCTTGTTTTCCCCTCCCTTCTTCTCTTTGGCGGTGAATTTGTGGAGTCCAAACCTCCCATTTAAAGCTCGTAATGCAACTTTGCCTCTTGGAATTTTGTAGTGTATTATATTAATCTTTGGAGAAAATAATGCATGTCATGGATGATTCTCAACCCTCTCTACATTCATTTACATCCTCCTAATCTTTCACTTTGTAAATTTTGTTATTTGTGCATGATCTTACATTGCATTTTAATGGTTTGTATTTATTGGCAAGACAGGTGTTCTTCATTCCTCGAGGCATCACCTTTGTAGTTTAGGTTTTATTTTATGCATCTTCTTACCCTGTCTCCTTGGCAAGTTAGATTAGGTTTTTGAGTAAATCCTCTACATTTTTATGTGTGCATCTGAACAGAGGAATAGGAACCGGCCTTCATCCGGGAGAGCTTTCCCATTCGCAGGTCCCACACTTTGGAAAAGCTCCATGTTATGCAATCGCACTGAGAGTCTCAACCCATCGAGTTGCATACATTCGGGGCTTTGTGATTTGCCATCAATAGTGACAAAAGTGGAAAACTTCACCAAAAATACCCACCGGTCCACATCCAATCAATAATGAACACGTATACATCTTGGGGCAAAAATAATAAATTTCCCCCACCACTTAAATTTTTCCTTCATCAAAGCTTTGGCGGTGCCACGCAGGTGAGTTCAAAATTTTTCCCAAAGTATCCAAAAAGAACAAGTTCATAAAACAAACCCTTCATGCCTCATCCAATTAGAAGAAGCCACGTAAGCACTAAAAGAACCAATCAAAACTTAGCGGAGCCATGGGACCAAATTTTCCCTCTTGCCAAAATAGCAAAAAGTGATAAGTTCAAAACATTTATCCTTTGTCCCTCGACCAATAAAAAGAGGCCACGTATCTACCAAATGCTGAGGTAGAATTTGATAGGTAAAATACACTGTCAAACCATCAAAAACACATAAATTTACCAGTTCACACCCAGGATCTGATTTTTTCACTAAGGACGATTTTTGAAACAAAACTAGGTAAATCATGGCTCCAAGCATTTTTCGACCATGGGAATGGATTTTCAAAGGCATACAAAAGAAATTTGAACATTTTTCGAGCATCCATGATTGGGAAGATAGGAAAAAATGGCAGAGCCCGCAAATTGAAAAGATTTAGGGAAAAAATAGGGCACATTTGGGGATTTCTTCAAAATAAGGTCTTGTCAAAATTTCACCCCCACAGGTAATTTTGATAACATGCATCGAAATATTCAAGTCCCGGGAAAATTGATTGATTCGGGGCCAAAAATCATGTTCTTTAGAGTCCCCTCAAATATTTTCTAAGTTCCCTGTGCGAGAGGAAAAGAGCAAGCTCTGAGAAAATGTGAAAAAAGGTTGCAGAAGGCAAGTAGGTTGATCCAGGAAAAAATCATAAAAATGACTAAGTCCTAGTCCTAGGGGCAGTCGGGACATTTGGGACAAAAAGGCCCGAACCGGCCGGCTCGGCCGAAGTAAGCACAAACAGCCCGCAAAGCAACGGGGACATCTGGGACAAAAGTACGTGGCGGGCGCGAAATGCCGGTTCGACCGAGAAAAAATTGGCTAACTGCTGAGAGGGACGCAAATGGGACAATCGGGCCAAAAAGGCGCGAACCGGCCGAACCGGGTGAAAAAGGGCCAGACAGTCCAAAATCAAATGGGACAATCGGGCCAAAAAGGCGCGAACCGGCCGAATCGGCCGAAATGAGTCCAGAGGGTCCAAAATCAAATGGGACATCTGGGACAAATGGACGCGAAATGCCCGAACCGGCCGAAATGAGCACAAAGGGCCCAAAATCAAATGGGACATCTGGGAAAAATGGAGGTGAAGTACGTGAAGGAGCCGAGGACCAATCGAAAAGCGCACGTCCTCCTCATAGGAGAAAAAGTCAAAAGGTCAAAGGGGCGAGTTATCGAGCGCTGAACCGAACCAATGAAATGGCGCCACGTGTCCAAGTTTAAGGGGCCCACAAGCAATTTCAAAAAGAAAGCCCGCGAAAGACGGAGGAGATAGAATTGCTCGTCCAATCGGCACGTGCCATGTGTCATCCGGATGGCGAAATGCGGGAAAACATTTTAAAATTCGTTTTGATCTTTCCATGCCCTAAATCTTGGATCGCCATATCTTTTGATCCAAGCTCGATTTCCACATTCTTTATATCAACGGAAATCTGTTGAGATGCTCTACATGATTCTAGGATCAATCTCGAGTTTTGGTGCATATGAAGAGAGAAAAAATTGAGAAACGGCTCGGCGTGTGGTAATGGCCGGCGACCTTTCAACAACCCGTTTTAATGCTAATGGGTCGCATTCTTCTTCTGCACGGCTAGAAGTGACATTTTAGCGGCCAAATTAATACAAATGGGTCACATTCTCCTCCAAAATCACTCAAAGTGACAGGGTATGGGTTGGTAAGATCCTCCATGCTGATTTAATGCATCTGCAGTCAATGAGGAATGGGCTTGCATGTTTTCCCACGTTTTCTGTCCCCTGGGCTCGACCCATGCAATGTAAAAGCCAGATTTGGCTCATTTAAAAAAAAAAGAAGTTGTTCATTCTTTCGGCTCTGCCCTCCCTTCTTTTCTTCTCTAGGGTTGAAAATGGAGTTGGAACCTCCTCCCTTGCTCTGTAATGGCGTTTTTGCCTTTTACTAATGGAATGATGTTCTGTGCAAACTTCTGGAGCAACAAAACATGTTTTGTGATGCATCTATCCATCCTTCCTCGTTTTTGCTTGTCCTCTTCTTGCCTCTCTTCATTGCAGGTATCAGTGCATGTTTGAATGTTCATTGCAGGTTTGGAGCTGTGTTCATGGAGTTTTGGGACATTTTCTGTGTGAAATCTATCCTTGGGCCTGTGATGCATCTATCCATCCTTCCCATTGCTCACCTCTCTTTGTCCCATGGCGGTTTGATAGATTTCCAACATTCTCCTTCTCTGGTGTATCACCGTTTTAGTGTAGGCTTTTGCTATTTTTTCCTTTCTCTCTCTCTCTCTGTCTCCTTGGCATGGTTAGATTAGGATTAGATTAGCTTGCCTGCACTGGAATAGCTTGTGGCAGGTAGTTTAGGAGCAGGAACCAGCCTTCTCTGGAGATTCCTCTCTCGGTTTTACAAGTCCCATGCTTGGAGAGAGGTTTCCATGTTGTGCAATCACACTGGATGCTTGAACATCAACCTAGAAGCCTGATGTGCATCCAGGGGTGCTGTGATTTTACACTAACATAAGGCATGAAAAGGAAACTTGCAAACAATTCATGATATACAGATGGAGATAAAAACTTCATTTCATCCATTCAGAGATAGAAACGTTTCAGAACATGTAGATCAAAAGGAAAAATAGGGCAAATGGTGCAAGTTTAAAATGAGCACTAACATCGGCTCAGGCTCAGGGATGGGCATTCCTAGCGAGTGCCATAAGAACAAATAGAGCGAGACCAAGTGCTAAAAACATCCATTGGGCAATGGAGTCAACTTGCAGAGTAGAGAAACCATAACCACCCTCCAAAAATGAACTGAGAAACTAGCAAAACTAGGTCACCAAGGACCAGAATGAACAAAAACACAAAAGTAGAATGAAACCAAAGAACTATACACTATACAAATGGTGCTCACCTTGATTTTGGGAAATTAATCAAGGAAATGTTTCAAATGCCTACCATTAATAGGCAATTCAAGTAATTCCCCATCTAAGTATTTTAGGAAGAAGGTATTTTCACCAATTTGAATGTCAATTGAATAAGGGCCCATCCATAATGCATCAAATTTACCATGCTTTCCCTTATCTTCATGCCTGCTATCCCATAATAGCACAAGATCCCTAATGCTGAAAAAGCTCTTGGAGTCACCTTCTTGTCAAATAACTTCTTCAACTTTTCTCTGAACTTCACATGCCACTAATGGGATGCCCTTCTTTCTTCATCTAACTCAATAATCTGATTGATTCGAGCATCATATGGAATAAATTCTTGATCTTAAATTTTTTGAACAAACTAAAATGAAGACAATTGCAAATCAAGGGTAGCAAAGCTTGAGTTCTATGTACCATCTCAAATGGGATTTTTATAGTAGCTCTTTTGACAGTGATTCTATCATCCCAAACAAAAAATTTAAGTTTCTCACCCCACTTCCTTTTGTTCAGCTCCAAGGTTCTTCTAATGATCTTCAACAAGTTTTTATTGTTGGAATAAACTTGTCCATTTCCTTGGGGATTGTATTTAGAAGCATATGTCAAATTGATTCCATACCCTTTGCACATTGCCACCAAAGGTTTGGCTCTGAAACTCATGGCATTATTAGTGACAATCTTAGCTAGCACTCCAAATCTGCATATGATTTGATTCAGCATGAAGTCCATGATAACTTGGTGTGTTACTTTCTTGGTGGGGATTTCTTCCACCCAGATTAGTGAAATAATTAGTGGCTAAAAGAATCCATTTCGACCAACACTGGAAGGATCTAAAATATCACCAATCAAATCCATTCCCCATTGCTTAAATGGGGCTTCAATTGACACATCCTACAAAGGAAGAGAGCCTGAAGCTTTCATTCTTCTAGAAAAATGCTGGAAACTTTCACATTTCCTAACTAATAGAGTTATATCTTTGAAGAGAGTTGGCCACCAATAACTAGCCCTTAATATTTTATGTGATGTAACTCTTCGAGTAAAATTTCCCCAAAAAATACTCCATGGAGATCAGAAATTACCTTTGGGGATTCATCCTCAGTAATGCATCTTAAGAGCACTCCCTCCGGATTATTCCAAGCTAATCCAAAATCAATAATGACATATTTTTGAGAGGATAAATTAAGATCTCTTTTCTAATTTTTACTCAAATGTTTAGGGCAGCATAGATGTCTGAGATAAAATATTATATCTTTGTACCATTTAGAGCTTACCAAATTTTCAAGGACATCCACCCTTTCTCTTAGCCATAAGATTAGCTAGGCCCAAACCTCTTATTAATTTCATGGTTTGGATATCCATGTCATATTACTACAACTTGTTTACCCATCTACATCTTTTTCTTGAGACCTCCATCTCTGATAAGATATCTTTCACCATGGTGTGGGGAACATAAGAAACAACTTTAGAGCTCAAGATGTAAGGTCTGAAAACCTTTGTTTCTTTCACCAAGGAAAATGCTTTCTTCTCCATGATGGTGTACTTCAATTCAGCTCCTTGCAATGCCTTATTGAAAAAGGAAATTGGTCTCTCATCCCCTTCATCATCCTTTTGCAATAAGATAAATGCAATGGTGTTTTCTGAAGCAAAAGAAAACATTTGAAAATGCTTCTTGTAATTTGGAGCTGCCAAAACAGGGCATGCTTTAATGCTTCTTTGATCCCATTGAAAGATTGAATGGAAGATTCTTCACATTTGATAACTTGGTCCTTCTTCAGCATGCTAGTAATGGGGATGGTCAACTCAGCAAAGTTAGACATAAATCTTATGATAAAATTTATTTGTCTAAATAAGGATTGAACTCCCTTCTTAGTTCTCAGAATTGGAACCTTTATAATGGCTTCCACTCTCTCGGGATCCATCATGACCCCTTCCTTTGATATAATGTGACCAAGAAGCTTTGCCTTTTTCACTCCAAAATGGCACTTCTTGGGATTAAATTATATGCCATACTCTCTACACCTTAACAACATTCTCTCTATGTGTTGTAAGTGGTCATTTATTTTTCAGGAAAACATAGTTACATCATCTTAATAAAAAATAATGAAATCATTAATATAACCAGCAAACGCTACATCCATTACTCTTTGGAAATTTTCTCCAGCACTCAATAAGCCAAAAGGCATCCTGACATAGACATAAGTTCCTAAGGAGTGGTAAAGGTAGACTTTATTCTTTCTGAATCCTTCACAACCACTTTATTATATCTAGAGAAACCATCCAAAGTGGATAAAAATTTAGAACTAGTTACCAATTGTAGCATATTCTCCATATTTGGCAGAGGTTAATTATCTTTTAATGATGCTTTATTCAAGTTCCTAAAGTCTACAGATATCCTTATATCACCATTCCTTTTTCTGATAGGTACTAAATTTGTAACCCAAGATGAGTACCTTGTGGGTTGAATGATCCCTCCATCCCTCAACTTCTTCAATTCTTCTTGCATCTTCAAAGAAAGGAGCGGATTGATTGGCCTCTTTTTTTTTCTTGAAAGGCTTGGCATTAGATTCAAGAGGAATTTCATGTTGGAAAAAATCTTCCCTATATGCCTTCAACTCGAGTAAGACCAAGCTAGGAAGTCTTGATATTTCTTCAACAATTGAACATAGGATTGCTTCTCTTCTTTTCTCAGATTGCTTCCTAACCAGATTTTACGTGGTTTTTCCTTTATGCCTAGGTCATCCTCTTCCACATCTTTTGAAACTAACATAGTTACATTAATAATGCAATCAACATTATCAATGTTTGACACAAGTTCCACTAAACCTCTAGGAATTTTGTTTGTCTTTGGTTTGATGTTGTCTTTTCCAAAAAAAGTTTCCTTTCCTTCAACAGACACACACCATTGGTTCGCGATCTATATTTTGGTCAACAAATCACATTGGTTCTTCGAAACCATTTAATCTGGGCATAATCATCAATTACTTGCTAATTTTTAACATTGTTAGGGACATATGGCCTTGTTAGTATTTCAACATAATACTCACAAAATGGATATATTGTACAATTTCCAAATCTGGATCGTAGCATTTCTAACTTGTCTCAATATAAAAACATTAACATTCTATCATGGTGCATGTTTGTATTGTTTCATTCTTTAATTTTTAGTAGCATACAATTTTCTAATCTTCTTGACAATCAGTTTTGAATCTCCTTTGACAATGATATCCTTTACACCATATTTCCATGCAATTCTCAAACCCAATAATAGTGCTTCATATTCAGCAATGTTGTTAGTGCATTCAAAGTTGAGTTTGAAAGAAAAAACAAACTCTTCCTATCCTAGAGAAATCAAAACAATACCAGCACCATTTCCAAACTTGGAACAAGCTCCATCGAATAACAAGGTCCAAGAAAAACCTAATTCTTCAAGGAATTTACATTTATCAATCTTGTGCTCTTTGCCACCAGCAAATCCAATAAAGTTATCAACATCTACATCAGCATACAACACTTCATAAGAAGCATTATTGGGATCTTCAATGAGGTGTAACATCTTCTTCTCTCCATACAACTTTATAAGGCTACCTTCAATTGGAATGGTGGAAAAATAAATATCCATCTAAACACTTCCACCAACACTTGCAACCCACTTTCTTGATAACAAAGATGCCCCATTTGGCAAGGAAATCAACAATAACAACATCAAGTTTCAAGTTCTTACCCAATAAGTTGCAAGGTGTACTACCAAACCTTTTACACATCCTACAACTGATACCTCTCTACAATCCATTGCAGAGTACACTCACCATAAGTTTGTACCAATTTAATGTTCAATTCATTCATGACCTCTAGAGGCATAACATTACATGATGCTTTGGAGTCAAACATACAATTATGCAATAGTCTATCCTTAAAAATCAGCATTGTAAAAATGGATCAACATTTAATTGAGACTCAACCAAATATGTTCCCAAGTAAACTTGGTGGTTCACCTATCTCCTCAAATGCTAGTGATTTTTCTAGGTCTATAATGGTTGGAGGAGGAGTTTTTAAATTATTTATATTTATGCCTTGGGTACTCCTATCTTCTTCTAATTCCAAATACTCAAAGGCCTTCTTCTTGTGCTCGGAATCCTACGCAATTCAACAATTGGAATAGAAATCTTGATCGACTCAAGACTTGGGAAATGTCATAAGGAATGTATTTTGGAAAAGAAACATTTGGAGAAATATTGACAAACTCATCGGATGGCACAAAATTTTCACATTTTGGACATGCGTGGGAACACCGAGTCTACTTGAGACAACAAGGCCTTTTCCGGATGCATCTTTGTTTGGAGTTTCTTTTGGGATATTGGTAAGAATAGGATTTTTTTTTTATTTCTATGGCTTGAGGCTCTCCCCTTTTACCACTTTACTTATTATGTTATACTCTTTTTCTTAGCAAAACAACATTCATTAACAGTAGTTGTCTATCCTCTTTTGATGGGATTCCTCTATCATACTTTTTAATTATTAAAGCCCTTAGATACTCAAAATCATCATTTGGAAGTTCAAAATCTTGTACCATAGATATTTCTAAAGTAGGAGAGGGAGTGTAGACACTAAAATTTTCCTCCGTAATTTCTATTTCATTAATGTATGTATTAGGAATAAGATGTTGTTAAGTATAATTAGTAGTAGCATCCGATAGAAGATAACGGCACTACCGGTATGATGCCACCAATAATGTATAGTACGGTAATAGTCAAAAGTACAATAGGAATGTTGTGGTAAAAAGTAAATATTTATCGTAAGTGGTCCGGTAATGTTAAAATGTCAAAGTTGGGGTAAGTAGAGAAGTAGGGTCTACATGATTAGGAATTAGAAATATTATATTGGTAATAAGGACAAGGAGTGAGGTCATAAATATTTTGTGTATTTTATTTGTAAAAAGTCTAAAAATGTGGAACCCATGTGAAATGATAAGGTTTATCTTATCTTAAAAGATAAGCTTACATGTACAGATAAGAGTTAAGGTATGGAATATGATTCGTCAGAGTGGATTTCTTATCCTATCTTAGAGATAAGATGGATAAGCCTAGAAGTTCTATAAATAAAGAGGCCACCCCCCTCATTTAGCATAGAAGGAAGTAGTGAGAAATATTGTATGAGTAAGTGTGTAAAGGAAGCCATCATTTTGAAGGTGTGTTAAAGAAGCCATTAAGAGGTGTAATTGTGAAGTTTCTCCCATAGTTATTGTTGGAAGGCAAGTGAAGTCAGTAACACTTGAAGTACCTCATGGGTGAGATTGTAACAATTTCATGTTGATATTATAATTTACACTTATATTTTAGATTTATCATCATTCCTTCTTATCATAGTCTATGGTATTCTTGTGTTATGTTTGTTGTTGTGTTTCCAGATTACATCCACCAAACTAAAAGTTGTGCATTAGTAAATAATCATAGCATGAGGAGTTCTGGTGAAGAATTATCATAGTGCTTGGGATTGGTGATGACATTTTGGTTCCGTTGTGGGACCATTCCTCGTTGGTGGATTTTCTGGAGAGATATTCCCACTTAGTCAAAAATCATTTGGAGGGTAACCTTGTTTTTACTGTGCATAGTAGTTACCATGGTAAAGTCACTTTTTACCATGAATAGTATTTACCACAGTAAAGTCACTTTTTACCATGAATAGTATTTACTGCAATAACTTCACTTTTTACCATGAATAGTGTTTACCACAGTAAAGTCGATTTTTACCCATGATAAGTCAAGTTTTACCATAGTTTACCATGGTCATTTCTATTTTCTAAAGGTGTAAAGTCACTTTCTATTATAGTGATTCCAATTATTTGTGCACATAAGTCTTGTTGATTGTACTTGTGGGTTGGTATTTCACTGTGGTTACTTTTGAAAATGGGAAGATTCTGTTTTTTCAGCCCAATCTAATGAAGATGCTTCCTCTTTCATTCAAGAGTTTAAACGATCTTGTATTTGTAATGGCCTTATAAGAAGGGAACAATGGACTGAATTTTTTCCTACCTTTTTGGATGGTTCAGCACTTAGGTGGTTTGAAACACTAGGTGATAATGTGAAAAACTCATGGGATTTATTAACTGAAAGTTTTCTTGAAGAATTTGGTGAACAACAAAAATATGTAGATCTCATGATCGAGATCACAAAGCTATCCCAAGGAGAGAAGGAGAAGATAAGAGATTATCATGCTCGTGTTCTAGAGCTAAGGAGGAAGCTCGATGCCCAGATCCGGAAGGAAGGATTAGCGGATGGGTTGATGAATGGCGTGGATAATCTCCTATGTAAGCACTTCATTCTTGGGATGAAGCTAGAGATCAGACAACGAGTGAAGTATGACCACCCAGCTACCATTGAACAAGAAAAGGAGATTGCAAGAAGGCAAGAAAGCATGGAAGAGGAGCCCAAAGAAATTGTTGCTAAAGTAGAGCCTACACCAGCACCTTTGGTCCAGAATCCACACCACTCTCGGTGAGCACAAATCTTTCTCCTAGTACATCTACTGAGTATGAAGATCTACTCAAGAAGATGGGTCAGTTAACTATTAATCTTCTTCAAGGAAAAGAATTTAGTTCTCAGGGAGGAGATAGAGGTCCAAAAAAAATATTTATGAAGTTGTATGTTATGGTTGTTATAAAAGGGTCATTATAAGTATAATTGTCAGATAGAGCTTCTACATCAGTACGAGAGATAATGATAAAGGAAAAGCACACTGTGAATTCTTTTGATGTAGTAGATAAGAGCATAAATAATGAAGTAGATGTGTTTGTAACAAAAAAAAGAAAGAAAAAGATAACCAAGATGGAAATGATCCTAAGAAGATGAAAGGAGAAACTAGTAAGAAACATAGGAGAAGAAAGTTGGGTGTGCGGGATTTTCGATTTCACGGGGACAAGGACCATACTCCATCTTAGAAGATCTGTCCAAAAGGCTGCAAATATTACATATGGTCAACTCTTGGCTATGTCTTACGAGAAGAGGCGGGAGGCTGAAGTGGACTCAATGCTCGATGAAGGAAGGAGGTTGAGGTCCCTGTTTTGGAGGCGAGCGGATCCCTATGCTCCACAAGCTGAGGTATTATGTAATGGTATTTCAATTCATGATGTCTTAGTTGATGGAGGTGTTGTAGTTAATGTAATGACCGAGTCTGTAATGAATATGTTGGGTTTAAAAATTGATCACCCCTCAACACTTATGTTAAGGTCATTAAATAAGGAAAAACTAAACCAGAAGGTGTAGTTTCAAATGTGGCAATATCTGTTATGGGTGTTGTATGTGTGGTAGACTTTCAGGTGATGAAAAATGGTACTGTTGCATACCCAATGTTGTTGGGAAGACCATGGCTAAGGAGAGTTCATGCAAGAAACTACTGGAATGAAGGATTCATGACACTTGGACGTGGTAGAGAGAGGGTGAAGATAAATGTGATCTCTCGGCATCATAAGGTAGAACCTGTGGATTCAAGTGATGAAACTATGATTGGACATCCTCTGATTACTCTAGTACCAGTGAAGTGGACACCAAAGATGAAGAAAGTGAGGTTGATGTTTCGGTCATGGATATCCTTCCCGGTCACACCGACTCATGACCCCATAAAATTACAGAAGAAGAAATTGATGATCGTCTCCAACAAATAAAGATTGGTGATGTTCGTGATGGAGAGTGAGAAGGAATCCTACCTCCAGCTCTTTCGAAGGTACATACACATATTCACTTTTGATTACAAGGAACTCCATCAAGTAAGTTGGGTAGAACATTCTATTGAGATGGTAGATGGTGCTAAGCCCATAAAGCAAATGCCATATAGAATGAATCCTAATTTTTCCAAGACTGTAAAAGAAGAAATAGATAAGTTGCTTGATGCAGGATTCATATTTGTTGTGGAGAATTCAGAATGGGTTTCTCCCATTGTGATCTCAATAAAAAAAATGGGAAGCTACGCATTTGTGTTGATTATAGGAAGCTCAATAAGGCAACAAAAGAAGGATCATTACCCTCTTCCATTCTCAGATCAAATCTTGGACAAAGTAGCTGCCAAGAGTGTTATAGTTTTGTTGATGGATATAGCGGATACAACCAAGTTCGTATAGTGGAGAAAGATCAGCTGAAGACCACGTTCACCACTCCTTGGGGAATGTTTTTCTTATAGAGTTATGCCTTTTGGGTTGTGTAATGCTCTGGAAATGTTCCAGCGTTTGATGAATAGGGTGTTTGAACCCTACATTGGGAACTTCATCAGAGTATTTCTGGATGATTTTTACATCTATGGGAGCAAGATGGACCACCTGCACTAGATGGAGACAACATTTCAAAGGTTAGATGAAGCACAAGCCTCACTAAACCCTCTGAAAGTGTGTCTTTGGATGTTCTAAAGGTGTTTTGTTAGGGCATGTTGTATCTAGAGAGATGGTATTGGTGCGATCTGATAAAGTTTCAAAAATCAAAGAGTTACCATTTCCTATGAATAGAAGTAAGTTGAGATCATTTTTAGGCCATGTGGGTTACTATAGAAGGTTCATCAAGAATTTCTCAAAGATTGCACAGCCACTAACCCAGTTCTTGAAGAAGGATGTTACTTATGAACCAGGAAATAAGGCGTATGAAGCTTTTGAACAATGCGAAGGAAGCCCTAGTGTCTTCACCTATTTTAAAGAATCCAGATTGGAGCAAGCCATTCATTGTGTATACTGATGCCTCAGATGCAGCACTAGGAAGTACTCTAAGCCAAAAGGATGAAAATGGGAATGATCATCAATTTACTTTGGGAGCAGACAAATGAGCAGTGTTGAGGTAAATTATATTGTAACTGAAAAAGAGGCTCTAGCTATCATTTTTGCTTGTAAAGAAGTTTAGAAATTACTTGCTAGGGCAGAAATTTATAGTTGTAATAGATCATCAGGCTCTAAAATATATTGTAAATAAGCCTAACCCATCAGGGAGGATAGCAAGATGGATAATTTTGCTACAAGAATTTGAATTTGATATTATAGATAGGCCAGGAAAGAAGCATGTCAATGCAGATGCACTCTCTCGAGCCTATGATGGTTTAGGTTCATCTTGTGATGATGATGATTTCCCAGATGCAACATTGTTATCCCTTGACACAATCCCTAGTGAATACATAGATATTTGGAATTATCTGAATGAATTCAAGTTTCTTGATGGTGCCAATGCAAAGACTAAGAGGAAGATTACTCAAGCCAGTCATCCATATTCTATTCTATGCATGGAGTATTATTTGAATAGGACACGATGGACGTACAAGAGGGTAGTTGGATGTGATCAAGGGAAGGAGCTGATAGAAGAATTCCACAATGGTACATGTGGAGGACACTTCTCTGGACAACTTACAACAAGAAGGATCTTGGATGCAGGTTATCACTAGCCCACTCTTTTTAGAGATTGTTATAATTATTGTAAGACATGTGATATTTGTCAAACACATGGTAACCATAAGACTTCATCAGCTCCATTATGCCTATTCTTCCACTTGGTCCCTTTGAAAAGTGGGAATAGACATTGTAGGTCCACTTCCAACTACCCCACACCAAAATAAGTATATTGTAGTTGCCACAGATTATTTAACCAAGTGGGTTGAAGCTAGGCCATTGAAAACAACTTCCATGGATGAAGTGGCAAGGTTCATATATGAACGCATTGTCACCAGATTTGGTTGTCCATTAGAAATTGTAACAGATCAAGGAAGCCACTTCATTAATGAGGTGGTAGAAGCCCTAGTCAATAAGTTTTCTATTAAGCACAGGAAGGCAACAACATACAAGCCAAGCACAAATGGACAGGTGGAATGAACAAATTTTGTGTTGTGTCAAATTCTAGCAAAAGATGCAGCCTTGCAGGTACATAAGTGGGATAAAAGGATTCATGCAGCATTGTGGGCATATAGGGCAACATCAAAGTCAGCAACATGATACTCCCCATTTCAGTTGGCTTATGGCATTGATCCAGTTCTTCCTATTGAGTTTGATATTCCCACTGTGAGAGTTATGAAAAATGAAAGGATGGATGAAAGTGATTCGAGTAAAGAAAGGTTGGTACATCTTCATTTTCTAGAGGAAATGAGGAAATAGCGAAGGATACAAGCTATAAGAAGAAAATGAAGCGAAGGAATACTTTGATCAAAAGATCCATTGGTCTCCATTTCATGTGAATGACTTGGTTACTAGTATATGATTCAGAGATACAAAAAAAAGAAGATAGAAAAATTTCTTCCAAAATGGATGGGGCCCTACAAAATAGCAGTTGTGCATGAAAATGGTACATACCTTGAATAGAGGAATTGGATGGCACTCCCATTAAGAAATGGGTCAACCACGACAAGTTGAAGATTTTCCAAGCACCCGAGAATAGTCTACTCGAGGACGGAGTAGAAGCTAGGAAGGGGAAGATGTCGACACTAAAATTTTCCTCCGTAATTTCTATTTCATTAATGTATGTATTAGGAATAGGATGTTGTTAAGTATAATTAGTAGTAGCGTCGATAGAAGATAACGGCGTTGTCGATGCGTGCCGCCACCAATAATGTATAGTACGGTAATAGTCAAAAAATACAATAGGAATGTTGTGGTAAAAAGTAAATATTTGTCGTAAGTGGTCCGGTAATGTTAAAATGTCAAAGTTGGGGTAAGTAGAGAAGTAGGGTCTACATGATTAGGAATTAGAAATATTATATTGGTAATAAGGACAAGGAGTGAGGTCATAAATATTTTGTGTATTTTATTTGTAAAAAGTCTAAAAATGTGGAACCCATGTGAAATGATAAGGTTTATCTTATCTTAAAAGATAAGCTTACATGTATAGATAAGAGTTAAGGTATGGAATATGATTCATCAGAGTGGATTTCTTATCCTATCTTAGAGATAAGATGGATAAGCCTAGAATTCTATAAATAAAGAGCCACCCCCTCATTTAGCATAGAAGGAAGTAGTGAGAAATATTGTATGAGTAAGTGTGTAAAGGAAGCCATCATTTTGAAGGTGTGTTAAAGAAGCCATTAAGAGGTGTAATTGTGAAGTTTCTCCCATAGTTATTGTTGGAAGGAAAGTGAAGTCAGTAACACTTGAAGTACCTCATGGGTGAGATTGTAACAATTTCATGTTGATATTATAATTTACACTTATATTTCAGATTTATCATCATTCCTTCTTATCATAGTCTATGGTATTCTTGTGTTATGTTTGTTGTGTTTCTAGATTCCATCCACCAAACTAAAAGTTGTGCATTAGTAAATAATCATAGCACGAGGAGTTCTCGGTGAAGAATTATCATAGTGCTTGGATTCCTTGAGAACCTTGTCCAATTCCTTTCTCTTCCCCAGCTAGCTTGTAATAAATTTCTTTGACAGCTCCGGCCAAAGTCTTTACAACTTTCTCAAGATCCATAGCCTTACTTGATTAATACTTCTCTAGGTTGATCGTATAACACCCTCCCTCTTAGGAGGTTTTCCAACATCTTTAACATTGTTCTCAATTTTCAGAGCCATGGTAAAGGCCTACCTTAAAGTTTTAGGTTCTTATCCCTCAAATAGTAAGAAAACTTTGTTATCAAATGAATATGAATACTTTATCAGACATGATTCATCACATGGCCTTAAATTAACAGACAATCTTCTCAATGTTTTGTTAAATCTTGTATTGAAATCATGCACTAATGTATTAGAATTCGTTTTTATATTTTCAAATTCTATTAAAAGAAACCTAGTGTCTATTTTATCTCCATCTTGTAATCTAAAAGCATTCTTCATTTCCGTCCAAGAATCAATGAAATTATCTAGAAAATATTTATACCAGTCCCTTGCATATTCTCCTAGAGTATGGATAAACAATTTAATGTACACATCCTCAAATTCTATTTCAAAGTCCTCCATCATATTAACAAAGAGATCCAAGTGTTGATCAGTAGTGATTGTATTATTTCCTTGAAACTTAGGCAATCTATTTCTTGCATCTTGTGGCACAACATTTGGATAGCCACCATACCTTTAAAATTGACAAGACCAAAAGTATTAACAAAAAATGGAAGTCTAGGTGGAGGCTGAGCCATATTATTTTGAGGAGGTTACCTTGGAGGAGATGCAAACTGATGAGAAGTGAGAATTTTTTGTGGTAAAAGGATGTACTTCTCATAATGATTTGTCACCTAAAGGCTCTGTTTCTTAGAAAACTCGATCAGCTTTGGAAAATACAGGGGTAGATTGAGAAGCAAATTTTTCAAATACAAATGAAGGACCCTCTCTAGATGGAGAATTCAATTCAACAAAGAGACTACCTGATTCAGATTCACTTGAGAAAGTATTGCAATCTTCAATCACAAGTTGATCAGTTTCACTAATGGAGATCTCTTTTCTTGATGCTTGATCTCCAAAAACCTTCCAAATTTTTCTTCCTTCTGAATTAAACTTTCCCAACTCTGAAACAACCTTCTGCTAGGGTCCTTGGTGAAGAAATATCTTCTTCCTTTAATATTTGAAGAGATTAATGACAAATCTTACTTAATATATGTTAAGACAACTTTGGTATTTATTAATAATTTAAACAACACGAATTTGCCACAAATTATTTACACCTTAGTTTGTCCAAATGCGCTATGAAAGACCTATCAAATGTCATTAATACCAAATTCATTCATGCAAATATTACAAGATCTTCTCTTTTTCTAACCAAATTTGTCGATGATGATACAAAATGTAGTGCGAAGCGTATAAGATGGAAATATTACACTCAGAACTTACAAATTTGAATAATTCTTACAGATCTGAATAGATAATGATGTTTCAGCAATGTATTAGCACACAACATGTGTAAGAAGTATTACCAGGGTTTGTATGTACTGCATTTGTAAAATACTTCAAACAGTCCCCTGGAAAACGGTGCCACGAGTGTTGTTGATGGGCCAAATGGATATGAACTAGCCAAAAATCAACAAATCATTCCCAACAACGATGCCACAATTTGTTTTTGATGGGTCAAATGGATATGAAATGGTAAAAAATCAAAAAATCATCCCCAGAAATAGTGCCACGAGTGTTGTTGATGAGCCAAATGGATATGAACTTGCAATAAATCAACAAATCATCCTTGCAATGACACCACGAAGTTTTGGTATCCAAATTTGTTCTCCTTTTCAAGTTGAGCAGCATCACATATTTGACATGGAGCTTAGAGATAGATAGATCATAATGTATGTCATTTTTTAGTTGGGGATGAGATCTAACTGGCCCTTTGTCACTCAAATTGTGGAGAGATGGATAAACCTTCAAGAGGATTTGACCTATCCTCACTACTTTAGGTTGTTCCTCTTTAACCAGGGTGAGAGGACCCTTCGTGTAACCTCTTTTTTATGAATAAGATGGATATATCCTTCTTTTGCAAAAATTTATGAATAAAACCTTGGGAAAGTATGATCAATACTCCATAATTTAACTCTCAAGAGTTGTCACTTCTAAAAGATGGAGATACTTTCAAAACAAGGCTAAGGTTACTAGAAGACATTATGAAATCCTGATTGTTCTACATATTTTAGTAAATAGATTTTGTTCCTTTGTGGATATACAGGGAAAAACAAGGGTAGTACAGAGTAGGATTAGTTGTTTGAATGATTTTTTGGTGGGAGATTAAGCAAGATAAATTGGAATTTTCTAGATCTTTGAGAAACTTCACAACAATGGACAACTCAACAATAGAAAGCTTCAGAATAGTTAAGACATTCCTTCAACCAGAAGGTGTGCATCAATGGAGGCCCAGATTTTCACGTTTTCACACAATATTTGAGAATCTAGCATGAAGGCTCAATTTGAAATACTAAATTAAACACCAAAATATCTTATCAATCATGCCTAAGGTACACCCAAAGACTTACAAACAATCTCTATCAACAAATGAAGGTAAAGTGATTTTAAATTGTTTATTTCATTACCAGGTGAAAGATCTTCTGATAAATGAAATTGCAAATGCCACTAAACCATCACAAGGATGAGATCTATGTGATTTCAAAAATTTCAATGTAAGATTGCAATAGGAACAAGAGAAACCATTTGCAGACATTCTGAAATAAGCAGACACAAATTTTCCAGAGATTGAACACAAATTAATTTCAAAATTGCTTAGATTCATCAACAGGGAGAGCTTCCAGAGCAATCTCAGAGTTTTTCAATGGCTATACATCTACAACCAAATTGACATGATAGAAAATCTAACACAGAAGAAATTAACTAGGTATCTCAGATGGGTTTCTCAGAAGATGGATTTTCTCAATTTTTCTCGTGAAATTTAACCCTCCCCCATTTTGCATGACTAAAGCATGATTTTTATAACACTCAATTTACATCCATAATTTCCCCCAAAGAAAATAATATCATAAGCATCAATTTGTGTACAAATTCCATCATGATTCATAGAAAGGGACGTTTAATAGAAACACGTCCAAAAGTTGCAGGGGTTTTCTAAAAGGTGAATCATTGCAAATATTTCCATCATTTCTTCAACTGGGACCATGTTTTTCATCCTCTACACATGCAAACCCCATTTCCTTCATCATTTCACCTTTTCCCTTCTTAAATTTTGCCTCTGTAACTTTTGGATCTAGAATTTTGCATTTTTGCACGAGCCCGAGCAAAAATCCACCTCAAATGCTTAAATTCGCACCTCAATTTACAAATTGAGCCTCCAAAACTATTCAATTGCACCTTACAGACCAAAACAACACAAATTCATCAAAATTTGATGAAGAATGATGCAAAAATCACATCTCCAAACATCCTTTAGCTTGATGGCGAAAAAAATCAAATGAAATGCAAAGCTACCATTGATTCCTCCCTTTCTCAACTTTAGATTAGAGTTATCTATGTGGAAAAATCTGATTCGAAGAGGGCCTGGGGTTTCCTTTTGAATTTTATTACTTTTGGATAAAATTCACACTTTTCACATTTTTCCCCGCCACTTCACCTTTGAAATACAAGCTTGACACGTGGCTTAATTTGGGCCTTTGATGGAGTCGCGGCTCATTTCTATAATTTTACCCTTTTTAACAAAAAGAAAAAATTTCTAATTTTCTTCCGCCAACCCACCTTCCTGCTAGTAAATTTTTATGTGGGCCCCAATGGAGTTGTGGCTTATTTCATAACTTTTCTCTTTTTTCAAAAAGGGCAAAAACTTCAAAGTGGTCCACTGAGCCACTTCCCTACTTGTCACTTGAAAAACTGCGATGTGTCCTTCTTTGGGGTCAAAGTAAGACTTTTTCCTTGCCACTTCATATCTGTTGAATAACCAATTAGATGCTATTGGGGCTGCAAGGCCAATTTGATATTTTTTACAAATGTGACAAAAGTGGAAAATTTCACCAAAAAGACCCATCGGCTGCATCAAATAAAAAATGAACACGTATACACCTTCGGACAAAAATAAGAAATTTTCCCCGCCACTTAAATTTTTCTTTAATCAGAGCCTGGTAGGGCCATGGGGCGAGTTCAAACTTTTTGCCAAAGTAGCCAAAAATAACAAGTTCATAAAATAAACTCATTTCACCTCATCCAATTAGAAGAAGCCACATAAGCAAAAAAAAAACCAATTAGAACTTAGCGGAGCCATGGGACAAAATTTTCCCTCTTGCCAAAATAGCAAAAAGTGATAAGTTCAAAACATTTATCTGCCGTCCCTCAACCAATCAAAAGAGGCCATGTATCTTCCGAATGCTGAGGTAGAATTTGACAGTAAAAGACACACGCTTAAATCAAAAAAACAAAAAAATTTATTAGTTCACAACTAGGATCCAATTTTTCACTAAGGATGGAAAATTTTGAAACAAAACTAGGTAAATCATGACTCCAAGAATTTTTTTACCATGGAAATGGATTTTAAAAGGCATATAGAAGAAATTTGAACATTTTTCGAGCATCCATGATCGGGAAGACAGGAAAAAATGGCAGAGCCCGTAGATTGAAAAGATTTAGGGAAAAATAGGGCACATTTGGGGATTTCTTCAAAATAAGGCATGACAAGGAAACTTGCAAACAATTCATGGTATACAGATGGAGATAAAAACTTCATTTCATCCATTCGAGAGATAGAAACATTTCAGAACACGCAGATCAAAAGGAAAATTAGGGAAAATGGTGCGAGTTTAAAATGAGCACCTTCTCGCCATGTATTTAGGGCCCGAAAAAGTAGGAGCGGCCATTGAAAATCCCAATAGCCTGTGGAGGCTTCCACGTGTCGACCTGACGCATCTCGAAAGGTAAAATCATGAGCAGGTGTCCAAATCGGCGCGGACCTTCCACATTTCCCAAGTCCAAAAAAGGGACAGAGTTCAGGAATTAAATAGTCAAAGTAGATGCACGCCGAAGGAAGGTTCCAAGTGTCATCATGACACACATTCAAAGGTAAAATTTGGGGTGGGTTTCCGAACAAGTGCCAAGCCTCCACGTGTCTAGGGTCAGACTTTTGGCCCCGCCAAGAAAAGAGACTTAGACAAAATTCAAAGGATCCCCGAGGAGCTCGCGAAGGCCACCACGTGTCAATCACGGAGTGATTAAAAGAGCATAAGGAAGGAGCCATACCTACAATATGTGCAAGGCCACCACATGGAACCTATATGGATAGACTCTCCAAATATTAAGTGCTTGACCAAAGGAACTTAAAATGACCATATCTTTTGATTGAAAACTCAGTTTGGGTGGGAGAATAATTTTTGGAAACATCTTGACACCCTCTACACCATGGAAACATAAAATATCATTGTTAGTCGGCTATGGTAGGTGAAAAATGGGAAAAACATCCTCCAGGACATTAATGCCAAATCTGATTTCTTTAACTACTAGATTAGATTTTGATCTGCACGGGGAACCAAAATCGAGAGATCGTAGGAAAAATTGAGAGGGGCATTGATTGATAGTGGTCGAGCCTTGAAAGCAAGATTCAATGCGCATCTCATGGTGGTTGAAGAAGGATTCAAATTAGTCCCTCCTCTCTCTCCTATTCTCCTATATATTTTAATGAAGTGGCATATTCAAACAGTTGGTCATTGTTTCTCCTCTACTCCCCTCTCTCATTCTCCCTTATGGTAGAATGTGGAGTCTAAGCCTCCTCCCATGGCTCTATAATGGCGTTTTCTTACCCCTTTCCCACTAACGATGCATTGTATAACATTTTGGAGCAATAATTTTTTTTTTTGTGATGCATGTGTCCATCCTTAGCTTATTTTGTTGTCTCTTCTTACCTCTCCTCATCGCAGGGTATATTGTGCATAGTTTGGTGTTGTTACGAGGTTATGAGAGCTGTGCTTAATGGGTTTATCTATGTGAAATCTATCTCCAGTTTTTGGTGCATTAAGTCCACCCTCTCCTCTGCTTACCTCTCTCCACTTCGAGGCATTTGGATCTGAGTGAACCACTTCCTTTTCTAGTGTATCATCACTTATTGTAGGATCCTTCACACACACTCTCTCTTTGTCCCCTTAGAATGGTTAGATTTGGATAGAATAGGTTACTGCTTGCCTTTGGAGTAGCTTGTGGTAGGTAGATTAGGAAGAAAGAACCGGCTTTCTCGCAAGGTCCATCTCGAGTTTTGCAAGTCCCACAACTTGAGAGATGGTCCCATGTTTGCAATCACACTAGATGTTCCACTCCCCCAAGAGTCCATTCGGGGTGTTGTCATTCTACACTAACACTACCCTCATTAAAAATTGGAGTTTTATGTCAAAAGTTAAGACTATTTGATGTTCGGGTGTTAGGCGTTGACTTTTCCTTTGGATTGCAAGTATTCAGGTTTTGGGAAACTCATGTCCCCGTAGCACTTGGAATTTCTAGGCCTCCTTTATTTGTGTTGCTTGATTCAGATTTTCGTCCCTGCACATCCATCGTTGATCGGACCAGGTGGGCGTTGAATCCCACCATATCTATAATGCTTTGAGTGCGTTGATTTTGGTTTTGCGAGAAACTTACGTCCACTGTGGTACTTAGACCGCTCGGGCCGAAAATTTACGCATTTCCCGTAATGCCGGGGCTTGCTCCTTGATCGGTTACATCATCTTTTTGGGGCCTAACTATCTCGGAAAAAAATTCTGCCATACCCACAATACAAATGCTTTCTTCCCCTTTGGAGTTTTTTGGTCCGATTGTCCTTGACAAAATTTTCAGTCATACCCGCAATACAAAGGCTTGCAACAATTTTGGATTTTTCGGACCTAATTGTCTTGGACAAATATTTCTACCCTACCCGCAATAAAAATACTCTTTAGATTTTCAGGCCCAAACTTGGTATAATGAACCTTGGTACGATCCGCATTGGTTCCATCCATAGCCTTCATACCTAATTTTCACTAAAATAGGCCCTTCACTTGATTCTTTCAATTTTTTGCAAATTTTCGCTAACTCCTTGGATTTTTCTTGGGTACGGAAGTTAGAGAAAATACAAGGGATGGCCAAGAACATAATTTTGGGGCCTTGAATCATTTATGATTTCTCAAGTCTGAAGAAATTTTCCAAGTTATCAAAATTACATTTGGGGTGAATTTTGGATAAGAATAATTTTCCATACGACATGCACTTTTCAAATCCACATAAACCTTTATAAAATATTCACTTATCGAAAAATAACCATTCCTATGCACTGAAAACCGAAATAAATTATGCACACTACCAATGAATAATTTATTCCTCAATACACTTTGTGGGTTCTAAAAAATTCAATTCCATGAAACCTTATATTATTCTGCACCACTTCTAGTTTATTTAATTATGAAGTTTGTTCTTAACAGGATCTCCTCGCAACATAGATATAATTACATTGAGGAATAGGTTATGATTTATACATACTTTTCACATGGGACCAACTAAATGATATAATTGAGATTAATATATCGGAGTAAAAAAGTCATAATAAGATAAATTGATCTCACATGGCGACCTGAGCTATTTTGAGGAATATTTACAAATGTATATTTACTTGAAAAAGAATCTTTTTTATCCAAATAGAGCCTATATGAATTCTATAAATAAAATGGAGTTGTGAATGTGTAATAAACTCATCCATACATTTGAGGATGTGCTATAGGATTCTAATTTATTTTTTCAAATTGAGCCAAGGACAGTTATGTAGAAGTTTTCAGAGTCTATAAGACTAGGATAAGCCATATGAATTATTAGAATGATCTTGATTTAGTGAAGTCTAGTATAATTAGGGCTTTTTTTAGTATAGTGTATTCCTTGAAGGAAACCCTAACCATGATTACATCAAAAACAATATAATTTCTACATATATTTGAAATATAAGGGGTTAAAGCACCAAATTCTATACATAATGGTGAAATTCATAAATTAGTGCATTTTAGGACTTCTAAATACTATATCAGTTGAAAATAATTTTTCTTTTACAACAACATTCTTGCAATTTCATTCTTGGTGATTGAGTGAATTTATTCTTGTGTTGGTTTTTCCATATGAATCTTGTTGGAACAATTTTAAAGTATTGTGATGGTTCTTGTGGTTTGATGTCAATGTTCTGATACTCTAACCACATTTAATAGGACATGTAAGAGGATTTAATTTTATACCATTGATATGGATTTGAGTGAATCTATGGGAAAACACTCAACATGAAGGAATGTATATTTTTAAAATATATGAAAAATATTAAGTATTTAATTAAAATAGGAAAAATATAAAACTATGAACAATGAATCTATTTTGTTTTTTTATGTATTTAGTACATAAAACACTCAAAGGAAATACATATGAATTATTATATTATACATAGCATATTCATACATATATTAATAGATGTGTGCATGCATGTGTGCATATATATGTGCTGCACACACACACATAAATCCATGAAGGTGATAAACATTATTGATATTTTTGTTTCTCCACGCAACTCTTTACCATTTGACCATTACAAAATGGGGGTTTCTAGGTGTACATAGGTCATTTGATGTGTTGATCTAATGAACCCCATGGATTTTCTACCTTTTATGACTCTACTCAGTATAAAATTTCTAAGTGGCTAGTGTATTATTAAAGTTGTTATGTGGTAGTTATGTTGTATTTTTTCTAGAGATATTACACAAATATTAATCACTTGCCATGATCTTGCACAGTGTAAACTATGTTACAAATATCAAACAAGTGTATATCTATGACTTAGAGTCTTCAAAACTACCTCGAATGGTTTATTATATTGAATAACATGTGTAAGGGGAAAGTGATATTTAGGTGATCTCAAAGTGTATAGGGTATATTTGAAAACCAATTTTAACAACTAATTTCATTCCATAAGAGATAATTGGTTAGATGAAAAAATTAAGTGTGAAATTCTTTGAATTCCAAAGCATGGTTCCTTAGAACACAAAATGTGTGTAGGGTGAAAAGCATTTTGCAGAGATGTTTGAAGTGTAGGCTTGTAAAATTATTCACAAGATGAAAAATTTAACTGGATTTATTTTCTTACACCCATTCTCCACAACAATATTTAATTACTTAGGAGACCGATTGTTAATAGGATAAAATAAGTATTTGTAACATGATAGTCCTCAAAACCAATATGTTTTGTGAAAGATTAGAATTGAATTCATACCTCATCAAAATCATATATTGATTATAGTTTTGTCCTCCCTTGAAAAATCATAAAATTTGAAAAACATGACACCTAATTTATAGTTTGAATGCAAAAGTTATGGCCTATATAAGGTAGATGAATTTTTAGTGTATAAGAAATGAATATCCACTTTTAGAAGAAAATATCAATTTGCAAAAAAATAGTTTAAAATGGATATCCATTTCTCTTTGAAAAAATTTCAATCTGACTTTGGTTGTAATCATGGGTACCCAAGACCTAATTCTATTTTTACAAAACATGGACATAATATAATTTCAGGCAGTTCCCATGTCTTCACTTGCATTTTTTGATAACTTTATATGCCTTTTTATATAACTCCAAAAGTTTTTGTTGAGAAAATTGCCTACTTTTAGAGTATATTTTCTAATAAAATTGGTTTCTATTATTGATTGATTTCCTTATGTTGGTCTTATTTGTAAAAATATAGGCACTTTGAAAAAGTAATATAACTTTTGACTTGTTAAATTTCCTTCAAAATTTCAAGAACCACAACAATTTACACATCATCGAGATACAACATAAAAAAAATTTCTATGATAACAAAATTTCATGATTGCACACATCCTCTTGTGGTTACAAGATGTACAAATGATATTTCATTTCTTTATAAGTGTTATATTAAATATGTAATAAACAATATAGTTTTAATAAAAAAAAAATTACCCGAACACCCATCCTCTTGTGTTATCCTTACAAGATGTATACATAATGTAATTATTGTTAATTAAATTTGACCCTCCAAATCGTATGCACATGAATTTTCATTAACAAACACAAGTCTATGTTTTACCATGGAATACTACTTTCTTCCACATTATGAAATATTTTTGATCTCTAGAAGATACTATAATTTTTTTGACCTACTTTGGATTTCCTTAAACAAAAAAATATTGCAAACCTTATCTTTTCACTAGTATACGTTGTAGAATGAATCTCCAAGTTTTTACATTTAACTTATAGGATAGGGATTATTTAGAAATACAATAAATCATATGTTGTTACAACTTAAATATAACTCTTACATTCAATTTGCATGTGTATCTAAATGCATTATTACACTTATGTATTTATAAACTATTTGAACTCAACATACAAGTAATTTGGTGGGTAGGGTAACACTTAATAGGTAGAAGTTTTTTAAAAGGACAAAGACTCAATGAAATCCAGTCTAGGTCAAAAGGGTCCATAACAAGTTTACCAAAAAAATATTGAAATTACAGAAAACTAACTATAAAACAAGAAATCATCTTTTTTTTAGTTAAAATGAGTAAATAGTGTGAAAAAGTGTTTTCGATATATTAAGAGCATTGGGAGTTATAGAATGATAAATAAAAGAATTTTTTGTAAGTTTTTAAATATTTTTAAAATACATGTTACTTTCAATAATTTAAAATAAGTGTAAAAGGAAATTTTAAAATAACCAAAAAAATAAAAATATAATAAAATGAAAGTAAACATGATCAAATGAAGAAAATAACAACAAATAACAATATATATGTGTGTATATATATATATATAAATTCATAAATAATAATAAAATAATAGGTGAAACCCATGAATCTCCTCGATTAGGACTCACTCTAGAAATGGTAGAAGATTCTATGAAAAATAAACAATAATAAAAATGCATCACTCTCAATAAATCAACTGAATGAAATTGATATCAATAAGTTTGGTTTATATCTTCTAAGAATTTACAAATAGAATTAGTCGTATATAGAGAAAAAAAGTGATTAAATTTAATTTGTATTAAATCTAATTACGAATTACCTATTGAAAGAAATTATGTAGAAATGCTAAAATACAGTAATGACACATGAAAACTAAGATGTAAAGTATAAAACCCTAACTAATAAGAAGTTGCAATAACTGATGAGTGAATTTACAAATGGACAGGGTTATCTATTGGTCACTTGAAAAATATGGAGTGTAGGAATAGATTCGAACATGGGCACACGTTTTGGCGTAAGAGACAGGATAGGCCTGTGGCACTAGAGATTGGAACTAGGCATTAGTGATTCCGTATATGTTTAAAATTTTGTTTCTTCTCTGTCGATAGGGTTTCATAGTTTTTCTCTATTGATTGATAGATGTTAACACTATAATTTTTGGTGATACTTGTAACCCAAAAAGAGAATTTCACATTCACAAGCCCACAAACCATATCAAACCCGAAAATAAAAATGCAAAATGGGGCATGGGAATTACCCATGATCACCCCGAGAGTAAACTTATGACCTAGTGCTATAATACATCTCAAAATCCATGTAGTTCTTATTTGGTTTTGTGTTAAAATGATTTCCTAGGATTCCCTTGTGTAAGTTGCACTTGATAGCGAGGATGTAGCTAGAATGTAGTGATGTAATAGTATGTGTGAAAATACTAAAATAGACCTCCCCTTCCTATGTAGTGTATGAAGTATGCATCCCTTTTCCCTTGAATGGATGTTAGATGAATGTCTTTGAAGTGTTTTTTTCCTTTGGATGCAAGAGTAGGTGATGATAGTAATTCTTAATGCTTGGTCCTTCATTTTGAACACATATATATGTATTTATATGAGTTCTTGTTTTAATTTCGTAATTTACAACTTGAAGGACACCCCATGCGTGAAAAATATTCAAAAGATAAAAAGACCCAAAAATAATAAGTGAGGTAGAAAAGGGTTAGGGGCACTCGGAGGGGATAGGTGCGGGTGGGTGTTGCTAACATGTAAACTATAACTAGAGGCATGTGTGTGTAATTATAGAATAGGTGTGAAAATTTTGTGAACTCTAATGATTTGAGAAGATTTTTGTTTTTGCCCCAAGGACATTACATGCCCAAGCACTAGTGTTTGATTTTGGGAGCTGGTGTTTGTATTGTGTGTTGCACCCTACAATTAATATTATGGGTTTTCCTATAATTGTATTCCTATGATTTTTATAATGTTGATATCTGGGCTATAGCTTTGTCCTTCTATAATGATGATTTATTCACCCAATGTATGCCCCCATTATTTTTTGCATGTGGTGATAGAAGGAGATTCTAGCCCAAATGAGAGAGGACTTCGTGCTTGTTTAAAGTGGAGATCTATGGGGTTAGGGATGGGCATGGTAAAAATGAAGACACATGCAAACAAATTTGGCTAGTAACATGTGTTAGTAGTAAAAGTAGAAATCATGAAAATAGAAGATAATGCAACAAGAAAGTGATAGAAAAGATATACCTTTTAAAGTGGGTTTCAAACATGGGGCACCACTCACAATGTCACAAGAAAATCAGAGCTTAAGCAGCCAAAAGCATACAATTAGCACACAAGAAATAGAGCATAACCTATAAATAATGAGATAAAATAGAAAATAATATCAATCAACATGTTAGATAACCATGGTGGCATATATTTCTACAAGGAAAATACTACACATAAAGCACCCATTAACATGTTAGAAATATAAATAGTATGTCAAGAACATGTATGAATAAGTGAAAATAAAAGTAATTGTAATGAAATGTAATAATAACATCTATGTGGTATGTGATAGTAAAGAAATTATATTCCCCATGAGCCTCGGTTGGATAGGTTAAAGGTATGGTTCAAAGCATCATTGCAATGTGTAATAATGTATAAAATATCTACATTCATTGCAAAATACCAAGTGAACACATATGTGTATATATAGAATGTTAATGATATATTAATAATCCATCTATAATGGAAAACATTGTAACATGTAAATAGAATAAGCTAGCAAGAGTAGATACAAACAAGATATGGAAATGCAATGGATGAGTGTGATAGAATGATATGCAAAATGTGAAGATGATAGGAGCAACATGCTTCCAATGGATTAATATGAGATGAGGTTCATTTTTAAGGACCCTCAATAGTAAAAAATGATACATTTAATAAGAGTGTGTCATTAGGTAATGTGAGTATCATGAGAATAGGTGCCGAGGAAGATATATCGTGAAGAACAAAACACGAATTATGAATGATCTAAGGTTCATTTAAGATTTAAACCCTCAGCAATCAAGTATGAACCATGGAACTAGAGTACATAATAGGATAAAAATGATATAATGTGTGTATCAAAGGTTGTGAATTTGTAGAAATTTTAATCATGAAGCTTGGAGTGTGAAGTGTAGTAGAAAACACTAAAGACAACTGATGGTGCTTTAGAAGGGGGAAGGAATTGCAATGCCCCCGAAGTGTGCCAGTGATGGAGATTAATTTGGTAACAAAAGAGATGCCATGTAAATGTGGGAGAGTGTTAGTTGTGTCATGAGAATAGAGGGATTCATCACAATGGTAGGAAGGAGTAAGAGTAGAATCTAAGGTTAGATTTTTGGTAGAAGGGGAAGGAATTACAATGCCCCTCAAGTGTGCCAAAGATGATGGAGATTAATTTGGTAGCACAAGAGATACCATGTAAATGTGGGAGAGTGTTAGTTGTGTCATGAGAATATAGGGATTCATCACAATGGTAGGAAGGAGTAAGAGTAGAATCTAAGGTTGGATTTTTGGTAGAAAGGGTAAAGTATAAAAAGGTCATCTAGGTTTTTGGTCTTGATTGATTGGGGGCTAGTAATTTAGAAGTGGTAATGTCGGAGATGTCTTAATAGGAAGAGTGGATGGAGGATGTATTTTTAGTGGTGGTTACTTGACAAGAGGAGGAGATGGGGGATGGATTTGGAGTAGACATTTCTTGAAAAAGGAGTATAAGGAGGACGTATTTTGAATGGTGGTTGTTTGACAAGAGGAGGAGATGGAGGATGGATTTTGAGTGGTGGTTCCTTATTCTGAATAGGTTGAATAGGCTTCTCTTGACTGACCAAAGGAGGAACATTAGTTATTATAGATTGATGCTTATAATACATGGAAGGATTGAATTTAGGAGCCCATTGGAATTTATCAATTCATTATGAACATGAAGTAGAATGTTGTGTAGCGAATGAGTTAAACCCTGATGCTAAAGGTGCTTAATTATTCATTTTAGGCATAAAAATCATTTTCATTATGTCCATTAATTCTATGATAATTAAAAAATGGGAGACGTTGATATTTGGCGAGTCAATAAGGAGGATAGAAATGAGTATTTGGAAATTTTATTAAATGGTGAGTGAGAAGTTGAGGAATAAAATAATGTTTCTTATCATTGAGATCAAACTTAATATTCATGGGTAGTAGTAAGACTTGGGCTTCATTGGCATGATCACATAAATATTATTATGATGAGATGTAGAAGAATAAGTACAATGGTCATTAGAATCACCCTTGAGATGTTGAAGTTTAGTTTTAAGAGATGTAATTGTGGTTTCCATAGCTTTACATTTTGGATTGAAATAACCCATTTAAAGTTTTAATTGATTTGCAAATGGATTGATTGGGTGTGATAAGCAGATCGCTAGGATCATTAAAGAGATGACAAAAAGTGGCACTAACTTGAGAAGGTGGTGTATTGCAAGGGATTTACATAGTTTCCGTGGATTTGTTTGAGAACACCTTTGCAAGGTGAGTGCATTTGAAGTAATTGTTGCAAAGCGCACTTGAGGAGCCATGAAAGAAGATCAAATAGAATAGGAAAAATAAATATCCTAGTGTCTAATCATGAATGAGGTACACCAAATGATTTAATTTAATTTTTATTAAATATAATTGAATAGTAACCATTCAAATAAATGATGTACAAATGCAAAAATATAATAATAACACAAGAAAACTAAGATGTAAAGTATAAAACCCTAAGCAATAGAGGGAGATAAAATAACTTATCTAATTTTTAAATGGATAGGAAATGACCTGGGTACAGACTGATGAAAATAATGCAAAAGGGTCATCACTAGCCACCTTGAAAATTATAGAGTGCAAGAACAAAGCCGAATATATGCATCTTGGCACTAAAGACTTAAACTAGGCGCTGGAGAATGTGTAGATGTTCAAAATATGGTTTCTTTTGTGTCACTAGGATTTCATAGTTGATTTCTTTTGATCTCCTGATGTTAGCACTATAATCTGCAGTGATATATGTAATCGTAAAAGAGAAGTTCACCTACACAAGCCTACAAACCATATCAAAGCGAAAGAGAAAATAGAGAATTGGGAGTCATACTATCCTCGATAGTCACCCCAAGAGAAAACTTACAACCAATAAGTGTGCTACATATCAAAATCCATATAGTTCTAGTGTGAGTTTGTATAAATGATGCCCAAGGATGCCCTTGTGCAAGTTACACTTTAGAATGGGTTGTAGATAGAATGTAGCGATGTAATAGTATGTGTGGATGGAATAAAATAGACTTCCCATTTTTATACAATCTATCCAAGCCCTATCCCTTGAATGGATGCTAGATGAATGCCTTTTAAGTGCTTTAGTTCCTTTGGATGCAAGCTTATGTGATGAAAATAACGCTTACCCATTGGTCCTTCATTTTGAACACATAACTATGTATATATATGTTTCCATTATTTGAATTTAATAATTGACAATTGGAAGGTTGACCCATAAGTGAAAAAGATGCCAAAAGATAAATGAAACCCAAAGAGAGAGAGTGAGGTATAAAATGTAAATGGATTCCCGGAGGCGACAAGAGTGTTTATGAGGTGTTGTCTGGATGGGCGTTAGTGTGTAAATCCATGAAGGATAAATGAGTTAAGTTTCAACAAGGTTATAGGGTGTGTAAGAACAAAGAGAAAGCAAGGGATATAGAAAATAATCCAAATATAGTTGTCAACCATTAGTTTTCTTACTTAGGAATCATGTAAATGCTAGTGTTCTTGTAGGACCTACAAATGTACCCAAGTGCATGACTTTGTGTCTATAAAAAGATTTATAGTCCAGCTTCGCTTTTGATGATAAAATACACATGTGTGCAAAAAAAAAAATTCAAATGAATATACACACATGAGAAAAAATTGGTCAAGCTATGAGTGTTATTTATGTTAATCTAATCCTAGGAGGTATGCAAATAAGATTGAGTCGGAAAAACTAAAATGAAGCTAAGTGAACTATGAAAAATTAAAATATAAGGTGTGTGCGTGTGTGTATATATATATATATATATATATATATATATATATATATATACACCAACACCCTCCCTTAAGTTATACTTAGGGAATTAAAAAGTAAAAAATAAATTGGTTGGAACAAATAATCCCAATAAACTACACATGTACAATAAGGACAACCTAGAAAAATGAGATACAAAATAAGGTTTCTAAAAAACCAAACTATGCACTATGAAAACTACACTAGATGGGATGGAAGCCATAATTAAAATGATTGGATGGAATGAAATCCATTTGTGATGAATATATATGAAATGTAATTGAAAATAATGGTAAAGAAATCAAATATGCATGAGCGGTTTGAAACCACTACTCAATTACTTGAATACGACAAGCTGACAATATATACATTATAACAACATAAAGTAGATCATCAATCCATTGAATGAGGTGATGATAGTACAAAAGAGAACACAAGGAATAACATCAAATTCTTGAAGTAGAAGATATAATTTGTGAAGGGTAAGTAAGGAAAAAAACAACCACATAATAAGTATGACTACCCCCATTATGTTTAATGGGTGGAGTGGAAAATATAATATATTTTCTTGAGTGGTCCGAATCCACAACTTGAAAAAAATTGATGAAAAAGTTGGGTTCAAAAATTCTAACTAAAAGCGAAGGTCCGACTAATTAGTGTGACAATAATATAGACAAAGGGACTCTCATAAATAACATGATACTAATACATATAAGAATACATAACATCTCAAAAAATGGTTTGTAAAACAAAAAAATCACACATGCAAGTAGACTAGGATATGAATCGAAAACCTACAATGTAACTTTATAACTTAGTGCAAGTATATATCTAACAAAACCAAATAAGACAAGTAATAAGTATATGTCTAATCTATCAAAGAAAGGCCAAAGTAAGGTGAAAATTTCTCCACAACAAATGAAGTGATGCTTGGAAATAAGTAGTGTTTGGATGATGTAGTTTAATTGCGGATGATATTATCCTATATATCCTACAAAAATAACATTGATGATGTCATTATCAATTATATAAAATCTATCCTAGGTGAATGTGGATGGTAGATTAAGTTTTCTACATGTGATCTAGTGATATGTGCAAAAACCATACATGTGAGGAATCATCTCTAGATGTGTCATTACTTTCGTGTCTTATTGAAATAGTATCAATTATCTCATGCCTAAGAAGAAGTGTATAAGGTGTCACATGTCACTCAATATCCTATTAAAGAGTGGAGTAAGATTAAACATGTGTGTTTACGTGAAGAAGAATTGATGAAAAATCCTCTATTTTATATTGAATTTCATGGAAAGAAATCCTATGAATAGGTTTTATAGGGGAAGTGATACGATATAAATTTATACTTATGCCTCTACAGAATTGACCCATGGAACAAATATTACAAGATCCAAAACTATTAGAGTGCACTTATTAAATGAGCTAAACATAATGGTGGGTGAATCTAAAGTGTCGGGTTCTAATAGGTGCAATAATAGGTGCATCAAATTCAATGGAAAATTTGTGATTAGGGAAATAAGAGGATGGTTATGTAACAATGGGATCAGAATTAAGGACATAGGATAGACTACTCTCGGTGGTAGGTATGGTCAATATGGCATTGTAAGCATGCAATAATGTCCTATAATGACATTAAGATGGCATATTTTAAATAAATTAGTGATGGTAATAGAGATTTATGATTTTTTAGATAAGATAAAAATAGTTTGGTTTTAAGGGGACAAATAAAAACCTCATACCAATGAGCAAAAGATATAGTAGATTGAAACCCAAGGGAAATCTTTTGTCGGTGGTATCCAACCAAGTCGCTTATCTAACCCACCCGAGAAAAGGAAACATAAGACCCAATAAAAAATCAGACCATTTATGGGTCATTCGAGTATAATGATAAGGAGGGAATACCATCCAGTCCACCACTATGACATGAGGAAAAGAAATCTGAGTGCCCACCAAGGTCCACCATGAGACCATCATGCAAGTTTGACAAAGGGTGTGGGCTAACTCCACCAGGTATACATCCAACCACATCATCTTTCGTTTGTTTAGATGAGCTCAACCCCAAGGGCCCACACACCCGCAGGACAAGTGACGCATCCTCCGAGGAACCTACCACATTCCCAAAGACACGAAACAAACAAGTTCATTAATGCTTCCATTTGAAATTTGAATTCTCTTCCCATTAAACTCATTAAGTTTTCCATTCCAAAATTTAAAACTCTACCAATTAATAGCTTCGACATGCAAACCTCCCAATGGGAATGTTGACCACAACACACCACCAAACCACCACTGGTAATTCGCCCGAAGGAGGAGGAGAAATAGGATGAACATCACCGAGAAAACACAACTATTTATCCATTCTACAATGGACCAGTCATAAGTTACTCCATATCTTCTACATATTCCTTAGACTCCTCATCGATCTCGTCCACTAGCTGAGATATGGGATTTTCCTCCTCCGCCGCTTCCTCTAAAGTATCTTGAGATTCATTACACTTAAAAAAATTTCTTTGAAACCTACTACCCCGCACCGTGGACAGATGATAGGGGATGATTCTATATCAATACTTTGTTCCCATACACCTAAATAGGAGTCCAAAACAATTATTTTTAGCACAATAGATCCAAAAGGAGCATTGATGCGAGAGACGGAAAAATCAACCTAGAGTGGGCTTTAATTGCTAGATCTACAACAATCAACACCCCAAGTTCTCTAACAATAATTAGGAACACTTCAAGTTCCAAAAAAATACCAAAGGGAAAGCATGGAGCTGTTGGTGCTCAAAATTGTCTCACCCCATTTGTGCCCTTCAAGATTTATTAATTCACGGCCTCTATCATTATCTCCTTCCCCGTATTGTGCTTAGATGGTCTTATTGCCATTTTTAATCTGCTCCTAGGTTGAAGATCATGTATGGGTCCGTATTTGTCTCCCTATTTCTTTTTCCTCTCAAAAGCTCTGTATTTTGAGTCTCCCGTGCTTTGTTCCTTCAAAACTCGTGTTTTCCTATTTTCTCCATCTTTCCATCGACAAAATCTATTGTCCCCTGCAATTTTTCCCTAGTTACTCGAAGAAAAATGAATTGATGTCTCATTAAGGATCGTGTTTGAGCCTTGCAATATTTCTAAAATATCTATCCTTGAGGAAAATTTCATTTTCTATCTCGAATGTACATTTTTATGTATTTTAAAATTTGACGGGCATTTATCTGTAGTCAAATTTGCATCCTTGCATCAACAGGGAAATGTGGCATCATTTTGCTTGGATGCGGATCGGCTAAACACTTCAAAAATTCTATAAAATGCCTCAACTCATAAATTTGTCCACGTGTGTGAACAACGCTCATTTCAGAATCAAATTTTTGGTTTGGCTTTGAAGTAGCGTCGGGAGGACACATGGAGGCTTGGCGGATGGAGACACATGGAAGCTTCCACTACTTTCCCCAAACTTAGACAAATTTTTATGCAGCTGGATACAGTATGGTGGCTCAGGGACACGTGGTGAGCCTGCACTTGTCTAGAGTCTTAAAATTTGGCACCATCTTGGAGAAGCGTCATGAGGACACGTGGGGCAATCTGGTCACATTACATATTTGCTTGGACTTTTCAACAACCAAGGGAGACTTCAAAGGATCTTGAAAACTGGTTCCTTCCCCTAAGATTTAAGCCTTGAAACAAATCTCACCGAAATAGGACACGTGGCGTGAGCTGCGCTCGTTAAAGGTATTAAAATTTTGGGACCACCTCAAGGTGCATTGTGGTAACACGTGGTAGTTTGAAAAGTCATAAGGGACAGGGAAGCGGACCATTAGAGGAAACTTAAGTATTTTCCCTTTTTTCCTCAAAAGGGTTAAAATATCAAAAATGGCCCGCAATCTTGATGGAAAGAGTCAAAGCATGTTTTAGTCAACGATAGAGGTGTTAGGCTTACGGAGGAAAAGTGAAAAAATTTCCCTTTGAGGGAAAAGGACCTAAAGGCATGAAAAGACCCAGGGACCTGTTGGGACCCACATTAGAAACCTGAAGTGGAAGGGTGGAACTGCGGGGGAAACTTGGAAAATTTTCCTTTTTCCAAAAGAGAGTCAAATGGTAGAATTTTTCCATGATTCCTTTAGGACCCAGTCGTCGGACACGTGTCGTGCCAATTTTTAAAAAGCGGTGGTGCGAGAGAAAAATGGGAAATTTTTTCATTTTTCAAAAGGGTCAGAAAAGGATAAAGGAAGCCCCCTAGCCCTTTTTTGGATCTTCCATGTGGACAACCCACATTTAAATCAAAGATCAATAGATGTGAGTGTCTGAATCTAATTTTCCCCATTTTTCCGTAAATCCCCGGAGGTGCGATTCTTCATGATTTATTTATTTTTCTACATGCCAAATAGAGGGGCAAGTTAATTTTGATATCTAGAGTTTGGTGGGAGAGATCTGGAGACGTCTTTTGCCATTAAAATGGTTTGACTATCGGGCCCGATCTAATTTTCCATTTTTCTTCTCTTGAGCACGCAAGGGGCCAGATTTGACATATTTGGGGCAGAAGTGGTTGGCAAATTGAAGGATGATTAATCTACCAGAGAAAGGAATTGAATGCGGGAGATATTCAAATATATATTCCCTTGAGAACTCGAAGAATTTTGCATATCTAATTCTCGCGAATCACGAAATAATCATGGCGAGCACAAGTGCATTTAAAGGTTTTTGTCTATTGGGAGGAAGGGGGTCTATTGTAAATCCTATAAAGGGCACGAGTTCATCATGAAAATGGTTGGAAGTTAGAGGTCGAGTGCTAGATGTCGAAGAAATTTGACAAGAGGAAAAGCTGATTAAGCCTGTCTTTTGAGAATGCATATGAGAAACTACGTTATCTCTTTTTTCTATTAAGTTTTATTGTGTCAATGTGGTTGCAAGTGTATAGCCATTGATGAGCTTTGAGATTTTTCTAAAAATTTTCCCTGCTAATAGACTTAATCAAATTCAAGTTATTTATGTGTTGTCTTGAGCAAAATGTGTTTGTTTTATTTCTGAATGTCTGCAAGTAGTTTTTCTTATTTATGTTGCAATCTTGTATTAAAATATGATTCAATCACACATGCCTCAATCCTTGTGATAGTTTAGTGGCATCTACAATTCCATTTCTCATAAGATATTTCATTTGGGATTGGAATAAATGATTTAAAATCACTTTTCTCTCATCTATTGATAGAGATTGTCTGTAAGCCTTTGGGTGTACCTTAGGCATGATTTGACTCAAATCTTGATGCTTTGTTGGGTTTTCTAACTCAAGCCTTCATGATAGAATCTTAGAGATTGTGTGAAAGAGTGCTAATTTGGGCCTCCATTGAAGCACATATTCTAGTTGAAGAAACATTTTAGTTGTTCTGTGGCATTCTGTTGGTCTGACTTTCCATTTTGTAAGGTTCCTTAAGGATCTGGTGAATCTAGTTTCACCTGCCCAACCTCCAACAAAAATTCATTTAACAACAACCAATCCTACCCATAATACCCCTATTTGTCATGTGTGTACACAAATGCATAATCTCTGTTACCAAAACATGCAAATGCAATCAGGGTCTCAAATGTCTTTAGTAACCTTTTCCTTGTTGTGAAATTATCTCCATGATCTGGAAGTGATAAATCATGAGAGTTAGATCTGGTGTGTTAATCATACTTTCCCAAGGTCCTCAGTATATAAAAATTTTTTTAAAAGAAGGATTTCTCATTGTTCTTCAACAAACAAGATGTCAAAAAATAGGTTCTCTTACCTTGGTTGAAAGGAACAACCTAAAATAGTGAGGATAGATCACATCCTTTTGCATGTGCTACCCACTCCCTTTAGAGCCTGAGTGCCAACAAGTCAGATAGATTGCTTTCCCAACTACAAAATGACATACATGATTTTCTATCTACCTATGAGTGTCCTATCTAATCCATGATGTTTCTCGGTATTTGAAGGAGGTTAAATTTGGGTACCAACATAAATGGCACGATTCTTGAGGGACATTCGATTCCAGTTCATAGTCGTGCCCTGTAAACATTTCTTGTATGCTCTAAAGTGTTAGAAATCTATTTTAAATAGCATTTTGTGTTTGACCACGTGAAGTTTCAAGTTCCAAATGTTGATGCAACTCTTCCATGCTCTACAAGTTTTCCATGGGTATTTATTGATAAATTTTGGTGAAGAAAGGTCAATTTTTTCATTTCTAGTTTCTAGTGCTAACAGACACTTGATTAATCATATTTTAGTGCATTTACACAACTAAGGTGGAAATCGTTAGTGGCGACTCCCTATGGTTTTGATTTTGATAAGGACCGATTGTCTTAAACCTTTGTCAAGGTCATATTTGTTACTAAAATTTGTAAATCTAGAAGGAAGAAAATATTTCTTTTCTAGGGATCCTGCTAAGACACTATTTCCATAGCTAGGAAAAGTAATCTTAACAAAGAGGAAAAGTACTCTTACATCTAGTTGTTGAAAAAATACAAAGATTACATGGCTTGGACCTATTCTGAGCTCAAAGCATACAAAGAATACTTGTTCCAGCATGATATTCCCTTGGAGCCCAGTGAAAAACCATTCAGGTAGAAGCAGAGGCTAATTAATCCTCTATTATCTCTCAAAATGCAAGAGGAGGTAAAGAAGCTAAGAGATGGAGGAATTATGTAGCCCACATGGTATTCTTCTTGGGTTTCCAACCTAGTGCTAGTAAGAAATAAGAATGGTGACATCAGGTTGTGTGTGGACTTCAGGAATCTAAACAAGGCCTCAATGAAGGACAACTATCCTTTACCTAACATGGAATACATGTTGTAGTTGGTCACTAGTTCTGAGTTGCTTTCTACTTTATATGGCTTCTCTGGTTATAACCAAGTCATGGTAAAAGAATCAGAAAGGATCAAGACATCCTTCACTACTCCATGTGGAACATATGTATATGTCAGGATGCCCTTTGGTCTGATGAATGCTTTGGAGCCACTTTTCGAGAGTGGTGGATGTTGCTTTTACTGGTTACATCAATGAGTTTATTGTTGTTTACCAAGATGATGTAATAGTGTTTTCAAGAAAGAGAAGTGACCACTTGCTGCACTTAGAGAAGATGCTGATCATATGTAGGGAATATGGAATCTCACTCAATCCAAAGAAATGCCATTTTGGAGTGCAGAAGGAAAAATTTCTTGGTCACATTGTGTCACAAGAAGGAGTGATGATTGATCCAGAAAGAGTGGAGGCCATCAACAAGGTCCCAATTCCAAGAACCAAGAAAGGAATTCAGTCCTTCTTTGGGCAGATAAACTTCATTAGAAGGTTTATATCAAACTTTACTGAGTTGACCATCCCAATCACTTCCATGTTAAAGAAGGATCAGGTCATCAAATGGGAGGAGGATGCCATCCAATATTTCAATGGAATCAAAGAGGCATTGAAGCATGCCCCTATTTTGGCAGCCCTAGATTATAAGAAACCTTTCCAGCTGTTTTCCTTTTCTTTAAAAAACTATTTCTTCTTTCCTATTGCGTAAGGATAATGAAGGGGCTGAGAGGGCTTTCCTTCTTCAAGAAGGCACTACAAGGGGCGGAATTAAAATATATCATTATGGAAAAGTAGGAATTTTCTTTGGTCAAAGCAAAAACATTTTCAAGCCTTATATTCTAAGTTCAAAATTTGTTGATTATGTTCCCCATACCATGGTTAAAGACATCTTGTCAGAGATAGAAGTCTCAAGCTAAAGATGTAGGTGGGTGAACAAGTTTCAAGAGTATGATATGGACATCCAAACCAAAAATTTGGTGAGAGGTTTGGGGTTAGCTAAGCTTATGGCTAAGAGAAACTTGCAGACCATTGAGGTAAATGAGGTTGAAGAGGAAAGGGAAAGTGTTTTGAAAAGTTAATGAGTTCTGAGTGGTACAAGGATGTGATGTTCTATCTCAGACATTTAAACTTCCTAGGCATTTGAATAAGAACTAGAAAAGAGCTCTTAAGTTGGCTTCCTAGAAATATGTCATTACTGATTTTGGGTTGGCATGGAAGAACCCAAAGGGAGTCCTCTTAAGATGCATCACTAAAGATGAAGCCCCCAAGATAATAGTTGATCTCCATGGAGGATTTTGTGGGGGCATTTTACTGCAAGAGTGACAACACACAAGATCCTGAGGGTTGGTTATTGGTGGCCAAATCTTTTCAAGGATACAACCATGTTGGTCAAAAGATGTGAGAGTTGCTAGTATTTCTCTAGAAGACTAAAAGCTTCAAGATCCCTTCCTTTTCATCCTGTATCAATTGAAGGCCCATTCAAGCAATGGGGAATGGATTTCATTGGTGATATTTCAGACCCTTCAAGCGCTGGCCATAGGTGGATTCTTGTAGCCACTGACTATTTTACTAAATAGGTAGAGGCAATCCCCACCAAGAAGGCAACACATCAAATTGTCATGGATTTTGTGCTAAAAAACATCATCCGTAGGTTTGGGGTACCAGTCGAGATTATAGATGACAATGACATGAGCTTCAGAGCTAAACCTTCGGTGGAAATGTGCAAAAGAGTATGGGATCAACTTGACATATGCCTCTAATTACAATACTCAAGGAAATGGACAAGCTGAGTCTAGTAACAAAAAATTGTTTAAGATCATCAGAAGAACATTGGAGAAGAACAAGAGAAGGTGGGGTGAAAAGTTGAAGTTTTTGTGCCTGGGCAAATAGGATCACTTTGTCGGGAGGGTCATTGGAAAGAGTCTCTTGAGTTGGTGTATGGGACTCAAGCCTTGTTGCATATTCATATGCATCTGTCTTCATATTAATTTATGTAGCAGCTAGAAGATCAAGAGGTAGGTCCTTATGATGCCCACATCAACCAGATTGTTGAGCTTGGTGAAGAGAGGAGGGCATCCTACCAAAGGCATATAAAGTTCAGAGAAAAGCTAAAGAAACTGTTTGACAAGAAGGTCACTCCCAAAGCCTTCAATATTGGAGATCTTGTGCTACTATGGGATAGCAAGCATGAGGATAAGAGCAAGCATGGTAAGTTTGACTCATTGTGGATTGGTCCTTTCTCTATTGACATCGAATTGGGGAGCATTATGCATACCTTCTTCCTCAAGGACTTAGATGGTGAACTACTTGAGTTGTCTGTCAATGGCAGGAATTTGAAGCATTTCTTGGATTGATTCCCCTGAATCAAGGCATGAATCTTCTGTATAGTGTATAGTTTGTTGTGTGTTCCCTATTTTTTTTTGTTTTTTCTTGTTCTAGTGCTCGATGGCATGTCTTTTATAGTTTCTTTGTCCGTTTTTAGAGATGGCTTTATTTCTTTTCTCTCAAGAAGTTTGAACATTGTTGCCCAATGGATAATTTTTGGCACTTGTGGGAAGTTCCCATCCCCGAGTCAAATCCGATGTTGGTGATCAAAATTGTCTCACCCCATTTGTGCCCTTGAAGATTTATTAATTCATGGCCTCTGCTCACTATCTCCTTCCTCAGTATTGTGCTTGGTTGGTCTTATTGCCATTTTTAATCTGCTCCTAGGTCAAAGATCATGTATGGGTCTATATTTGTCTCCTTGTTTCTTTGTTCCTCTAGAAAAGCTCTGTCATTTGACTCTCCCATGCTTTGTTCCTTCAAAACTCACGTTTCCCATTTTATCCATCTTTCAATAGTCAAAATATGTTTTCCCTGTAGTTTTTTCCCTCGATACTTGAATAAAAATGAATTGATGTGTCCCTAAGGATTGTGTTTGAGCCTTGCAACATTTCTAAAATCTCTGTCCTTGAAGAAAATTTCATTTTCTAGCTAGAATAGATGTTTTCTTGTATTTTACGGTTTGACAGGTGTTTCTCTTGGTCAAATTTGTATCCTGCATCAACAGGGAAATGTGGATTCCTTTAGTTGGACACACTTTCACCTAAACACTTCAAAAATTCTATAAAAGGCCTTAACTTAGAAATTTGTCCACGTGGGTGAACGAAGCTTGTTTGGGAATCAACTTTTTGGTTTGGCTTTGAAGTAGCATCGGCAAAGTACACATGGAGGCTTGACAAGATGGAGACATGTGGAAGCTTCCTCTTCTTTCCCCAAACTTAGATAAATTTTTATGTGGCTGGATATAGTTTGGTAGAACAGGGACACATGGCAAGCCTACTCTTGTCCGTAGTCTTAAAGTTGGGCACCATCTTGTATAAGTTACATGAGGACACATGGGGTACTCCGCTCACTTTGCATATTTTCTTGGACTTTTCAATGGCCAAGGGATACTACCTTGGAGCTTGACAAGTGGCGCCTTCTGTTGAGCTTCAACCATTCAAACAAATCTCACCGAAATAGGACACGTGGCAAGCTGCGCTTGTTCAAGGTATTAAAATTTTGGGACCACCTCAAGGTGCGATGTGGTGATATGTGGCATTTTGAAAATTCATAGGGACAGAAGCGGACCATTAGAGGAAACTTAAATTTTTGCCTCTTTGCCTCAAAAGGGTTAAAATATAAAAAATGGCCCGCAATCCCGATGGAAAGGGTCGAAGCTTGTTTCAGTCAATGATGGAGGTGTCGGGCTTTTGGAAGATAAGTGAAATTTTTTCCCTTTGAGGGAAAAGGAGCTAAAGGCATGAAAAGACCCGAGGACCCTCTGGGCCCCACATTAGAAACCTAAAGTGGAAGGGCGGAACTGCGAGGGAAACTTGGAAAATTTTCCTTTTTCAAAAAGAGAGTCAAATGGCAGAAATTTTCTCTGATTCCTTTGGGGCCCACCTAAGGACACGTGTCAGGCCCTTTTTTCAGAACCGTAGGTGTGGAGAAAAATGGGAAATTTTCCCATTTTTCAAAAGGGTCATAAAAGGTCAAAGGAAGCCCCCAAGCCCATTTTGGGATCTTCCACATGGACAACCCACATTCAAATCAAAGATCAATGGCTACTGAGTGTCTGAATCTAATTTTTGTCCCATTTTTTCTATAAAGCATCTGGAGGTGTGAGTCTTCATGATTTCTTGTTGTTTTTTACGTGCCAAATAGAGGGAAAAGTTAATTTTGATATCTAGAGTTTGGTGGGAGAGATCTAGAGACATCTTTTCCATTAAAATGGTTTGACTATCGGGCCCGATATGATTTTCTATTTTTATTCTCTTGAGCACGCATGGGGCCATATTTGATAGATTTGGGGTGGAAGTGTTTGGAAAATTGAAGGATGAGTAATCTACTAGAGAAAGGAATTGAATGTGAGACATATTCGAATATATTTTCCCTCGAGAGCCTAGAGACTTGTGTAGATCTGATTCTACGAATCACGAAAGAATCATGGCAAGCACTAGTGCATTTAAAGTTTTTGTCTTTTGGGAGGAAGGGGCTCTATTGTAAATGCTATAAAGGGCATGAATTCATCATGCAAATGGTTGGAAGTTGGAGGTCAGAGTGCTAGAGGTCGAAGAAAGTTCCCAAGAGGAAAATTTGACTAAGCCTATCTTTTGAGAATCCATCTGAGAAACTAGGTTATCTCTTTTTGTATTAAGTTTTATTGTGTCAAGGTGGTTGCAAGTGTACAGCCATTGATGAGCTCTAAGATTTTTCTGTGAAACTTTCCCCTGCTAATAGACTTAATCAAATTTGAGTTATTTTTGTGTTGTCTTGAGCAAAATGTGTTTGTTTTATTTCTGAATGTCTACAAGTAGTTTTTCTTGTTTCTGTTGCAATCTTGTATTAAAATATGATTCAATCACATAGGCCTCAATCCTTGTGACATTTTAGTGGCATCTGCAATTCCATTTCTTATAAGAGCTTTCATTTGGGATTGGAATAAATGATTTAAAATCACTTTTCTCTCATCTGTTGACAGAGATTGTTTGTAATCCTTTGGGTGTACCTTAGGCGTGATTTGACTCAAATATTGATGTTTTTTTGGGTATTTTAAGTCAAGCCTTTGTGATAGAATCTTAGATATTGTGTGAAAGAGTGATAATTTGGGCCTCCATTGAAGCACATATTCTAGTTAAAGAAACATTTTAGTTATTCTATGGCATTTTATTGGTCTGACCTTCCATTTTGTAATGTTCCTCATGGATCTGGTGAATCTAGTTTCACCCTTCCCAACTTCCCACCATAAATTCATTTAACAACAACCAATCCTACCCATAATACCCCTATTTGTCATGTGTGTACAAAAATGCATAATCTCTATTACCAAAACATGCAGATGCAATCAGGGTCTCAAATGTCTTTAGTAACCTTTTCCTTGTTGTGAAAGTATCTCCATGATCTGGAAGTGACAACTCGTGAGAGTCAGATCTAGTGTGTTGATCATACTTTCCCAAGGTCCTCTCTATAAAATTTATGCAAAGAAGGATTTCTCATTGTTCTTCAACAAACAAGAGGTTACAAAATAGGTTCTCTTACCTTGGTTGAAAGGAACAACCTAAAATAGTGAGGATAGATCACATCCTTTTGCATGTGCTACCCACTCCCTTCAGATCCTGAGTGCCAACAAGTTAGATAGATTTCTTCCCAACTACAAAACGATATATATGATTATCTATTTGCCTATGAGTTTCCTATCTAATCCATGATGCTCGCTCAAGTATTTGAAGGAGGTTAAATTTAGGTACCAATGTAACCTAATCCAAATAGGATTGACATGAAATTCCTACCTTGGAACACTCCAGGTGACCGTTGCAATATGGTGAGGGCAATTTTACCATAAAACCATGGTGCACCTTATAAAACCTTTGCAAATCCCTATCATCATGGAAAAAGAAAAGAAAATCGTCCCCCACTAAATATATTACCTCCACCTTGTAGGCCCATTTTCTCCTACACCAATCCCTTAAGAAGTCAATATTAGGCCTTAGCTTAGAAAAAGATCCAACAATAGTGTGTTGAAATCGATTCTTGGGTCTTTCCAAGAATTCTTGAGGAATCTTCATCTGTGGTTCCTCTTCTTTCCATGAGGGAAAAACTTTAACTTGTTATCAATGAATAGCTCCAAAGATCCTGGCTAACCAAGAAAACCCTACATTATTCCATTATCAACCCACCTCTATTCCTTTCTTCCGATTCGCAGCTCCCCATTCTTCCCCTTCTTTGTTCCGCCTTTCTCCCCATTCCACCTTTGAGTAATATATTCTCTTGTTTTCTAGTATGGAATATTTCATCCAAGTTTCATTTCCAAACCCCTCCTTTATTCATATATATTACGCTTTTATCTTCATATTATCTTCAACAAATCTAACCATGTCTTCTTGAAGTGAACATACTTCTAAAAAGAGAATGTGTTATTTTAAAAGTAGATTATTATTTGGATGCATGAGAGTGTGGAAGTCATCGATGGAAAATATTTAAAATAGAAAAAAAAATACCTCTTAAGAACTTATAAAAATGAACACACTCAATAGACATAACCCAAACTGATTATAACAATCTAATTCAAATAGTTTCTCCTCAACATAATAGTTGATATGAAAGCCCAAAAAAATCCCAACACGAAACATTTTCAATACAAATAATGAACTTCCTATCTAAAAATAGGTGGCACTTTATAAAATAGTGCATTTACAAATAAAATACAATCAATAAATTGTAAATTTATCCTAAAATTATACTCCTACTATATTATGAACCAAATCTTGACCTATAGTTTTAAAGGACATTAAAATGCATGCACTTTTAAAAAAATGACATCGTAGTTTGACACATAGATATAAATATATGGGTAATCGAAAGTACAAAAATATGACATGAAAACATTATCCTAGAAAAATTAAATTTTCCAAGTGAGTCCAAAGAAATATGGAAAACAAAAGGAAATATAGTATACTAGGTTGGATGTAGTGTTCGATAATATCAAATATGCTCTTTTCTCGAACTTATTCGGAATTGGAAGGCATAATGGGTAATTCCTAAACATTCATTGTCACGTTTATGCTAATATGATACCGATTTCATTACTTTTAAATGTGTTTCCACTAGATATTCATAAGGGTAAAAGGATGTAGAATTAATTCCAGAATTTTAAATAGCAGAAATTGTTTGTTGCTTTGTCAAATTTGGGATTGTAGACATACATAATTAACTAAATTAGTCTAGGTGTATGTAATGATGATAAATACTTGTTCATAGATTTACTATCACTTGTTTATATGATTGCGAGAAAATAAAATAAATGTAGAGTCAATACCCCAAATAAATAATAAATAAATAATAATCAAGTGTTGGATGCTTTTTTCAAATACCATATTGTTGATTTGCATAGTTACAAGAATTAGCTATGGCATAGTAATGAGGAATTTATTTTTTTGACACTCACAAGATTTAGGCATTCAATAATATTCACATGTTATGCTGGCCCAAACTAGATCCCATGTCAAATAATCATTTGGAAAAATTCCCATTAGACTTTCTAAATACATGTTCACGATTCTGACGTTATATTTATGATTTTGAACATGTGAGATTGAGACGTTGGGGCAAGAATTATGACTCGTAGCCTATGGATTGCTTTTTCCAAGAATCATGCCTATGTATATGAATGAAATTAATTAAAAATTATACACCAAAAAATTCAAATTTTTTCATTCCATTTACAAATCGTAGTACCTCCTTTTTCATTATTAGTAGCGGTTTTCAAATTGTCTTAAAATATATATGAAAGTCATTTTACTTATAACACCTTTTATTCTAATCATTGTTGATTTTTATCCTGTCTGATTATTAATTTTCATATCAGTCTAATGGCTGGGCAGAGTGCACTTTTATGATGAACTGCGTGACTTGAATAAGATTATCATAGGTGATACGGTGTGAAAGATCTATTTGGAAGGACATATTGTTGAAGAATATACATCTGGTTGTACAAATCAAATGAAATGATATGAAATTTTTACTCCCGATGTGTAATGATTTACTTTGGTAGAGTCTTGTTTATTGATTTAATTGATGGTTCTGAGAACCAATAAAACTAACTACTTGTAACAATTCAATTCCTAGTAATGTATGTAAATCCTATTTTATGAAGACTCTCATATGGAGATCTTCCCAATCTCTTCAAGAATGTTGTCAATGAGATCTGCAAATGTTAATAGAACATGGAAAAGGATTTTTGGGGTTCCCCGTTCTACTTACAACTAAAAGAAGAGGCCAAAGATGATGTTTAAGAAAGTGAGCATTGAGAAGATATCTAAGTTGTTTCCATTTTACGGAAGATACTACTTGTCATGAGGAAAACCTTAGCAATATTTCCGAGAGACCATACCATTCCTGAGCTAAATTTGTTAGAATGGTCATAAATTTCTTTATGCTTGTATTATTTTTAGAAAGAGATTTTGTGGAAAATTTCAATTTAAAAAAATAAATTGAAATAGTTTTTAAATATGACTCATTTTGTTTACCTATAAAATATAATTTAAATTTTTTTATCTTTGATTTACATAGTCAATATGTATATATTGGCATACATATTTCTTGGGTTTATTTGGAAATCACATAGAATCTAAAAATGGAGTGAATTTCCATGTTGTATAATACTCATAGTTGAAGGTATCATTTTCATGAATGTTAAGAGGATTTTATTTTCATTATCACATTAAATATTCATAGAAAATATGTTTCCATAAAATCCTTCTTATCAATTGTGTAATGTCGTTGACGTCTCAAACTTGGTTTTCTATCCTATATGTGATAACATTGCACACTTATAGTGCAACTACAAGTTCTAAACTAATATCCACATGTGATGGTGGCCCAAACTATACCCTATGCCAAATAATCATTTGAGAAATTTTCCATTCAAATTTTATATATGTGAACATGGGGAAAACTTATCTTGAACTGTAACTTGTCGCCTGATGCTGACTCATGACCTAGATGATTTTCAAAGTGGTTTATCATCAACCAATGAAATGGTTTTTCAAAGTGGTTTACCATAAACCAGAGAAGGGTGGTTTTCAAAGTGGTTTACCACAAACCAAGGAAGTGGTTTACCACAAACCAAGAAAGATCATGTTGTTTACAGTTTATTTTTAGCTCTCATCATATTCCCATTTTTAGGAGATTTCATATAGGAAATTGATTACAATCGTGAACAGAATAATCCACTGTTCATTATTACAATCAGTACGCTAAAAGAAAACACTCATCACACAACTGAAAAACATGGCCACCAATCCAATGTTGCAGCCTCGTCGATGGTGCCTAACGAGAGGTCGCCGATTGCCCTCCTACCTCCGTTGCCTCCAGCCTCCATCTCTTCATTTAGAACAGGAAGTCATCTAAATTGTAGTCAGGGTCTTCTTTCACTTGTTCTTCTTCTTCTTCTTCATTTTTGTTTCTTCTTTGATAGCTACATTTGCTTCATTTGTTTTTAGACTTCCATTGAGTAGATCTTTAGCTCGAATCCTGCAGTACAACATTGTATGTCCCTTTTTCTTACAATAGAAACACTCAGTTTCTTCTTTGTTTTTAGAAAAGTTCTTGTATCTCTTTTTAACAAACAAAGTTGTTTCTTCAGTATTTTCTTTTGTATTTCTTTTCTCTTCTGCTAAGAGTGTTGAAATCATATCTTCAAGTGTCTGAGAAGGCATTTGTCCTAGTGTGAACACCACATTACTGTATTTTGGAGGAAGACTGTTTAATAGTATTGCTTTTGCATCTTCATCATCTATATCAGCTTTAGTCTCTGCAAGTTGTCTTTTTAGAGATCTTAGTTCATTTATATGGCTGGACATTGTTACCCCATCATTCATCTTGAGTTTATATAGTTGTAGTTTTAATGTGAATTTTGCATTTGTTGCTTTAGCACCAAACATTTTACTCAGCACATCCCATATCTCCTTTGAAGTTTTGTCTAGATCTACATAGTGCAATTCCGTGTCACACACTGCAAGTCCTATTATTGCCTTAGCTTTGTCATTCCTGGCTTGCCATTCTATTGCTTTAGTAGAATCTGTTGGTAAATTCTCTGTGCCAGATACAATTCCCCACAAGTTCTTATGCATCAGTTGCATTTGTAGTTTTACTTTCCAAGTGTGAAAGTTTGTTCCGTTAAACTTGTCAAGTGGTATCTCCATATTATCCTAGAGCGTCGGTTTCAACCGAAAATGCGCTCATCTAATTTTGGTTTTTAGGGTGTCGGTTTCGACCGATAATGCACCCAAATTACAAAAAGAAATACAACCTATTATTCACCTAGACACAATTTTTGAAAATTTAATAAAGCTCTAATAATTATTTAATAGTGGTGATGAAAATAAGTAATAAACATGACACTAACATGGCCGACTATTTTAGACCATTCGACATAAGCAATTGACTATAGCTCAACTAAAGCTAAAGACCACATTAAAATATAAACGCTAATAACGACACATGCTTTTATAAACATAACCTGGCAGTGTATGCGATGATATAGCGAGTTAATAGACTCCAATAGTCACAGTTAGAAGCTAGTAGCAGAGACGTCGAATTAATGAAAATCAATGTAATTTGAAAGCCGAACTGTAGATACCACCTCAGGAAAATAAATATGAATCAACTTGGCAATACTATCACTTTGAATTTGAAAGAAATCAGTCCACGCACCTTGCAGATGTGATCTCTAAGCTGCCACGTTTAAAATCCATGCATTGGACTGATCATTCTACAAATATACGCCTCTAAATTAAATCCACACACAACTGACACATTGATAACAATATCAAAGTGAATGATCACGAACAGAATTATTCTTGATCCGTGGAGATCTTTCGTGGACGACTTTGAATACGCAGGCAAAAATATAATCTTTTTCACGGATCAAAGAATTTCATACTCTTAACAATGAGAATTGAGCTATCAAAATCTCTGATGCGTCAGATTAGCTTTCATTACAGAGGCTGTCTCTGAGCGTGAAGATAAGCTAAATGCTTGGATCGAATCCCAAATCATGGAGAAAAATACTGCCCGAAATGGAATTTGATCTCCATAGATCTGTAATATATCTCTCATCGAACTGCAATACGCAAGACTGCTCAACAGATCCAGCTAATAGAACACTGAGATTGCTAAATACAACACAGTCAAAAAATGCATTAGATAACTCAATCCCATGATGGTCAAACAAGGATGCAATCCATTAATCAATCATTATGCTCAGGAACGACGCTGCTCTGATACCATATGTTGAATCTGGGTAAGATTTACACAGGAATAAAAACAAATACACTGAATATAAGATATATATTTTTTCAATAGAAATCATTCGGTATAATATTATTTGTGTAAGGAGGTTACAATATATAGGAAAATTGCTCCTATAAGGAAGGAGTCAACTCCTATCTCATTATCACTCATATCTCTCACACATCCCTAGGATATCTCACACACCTCCTAAACTATCTCAACCACACCTATTACTAAGGTGAGATAAACTCACGTACAACTAATACTTCTCAATATGAGAGAGTATTATTACACACATAATAATAATGTTCACAATATTAAAACTCTAATATCCAAATAACCCAAACCACTAACACTTCATGTTCACACTATAAACATGAATTCCGTAACATATCCTTTCTCGATTATGAAATTACAACTAATGTGTGTATTAGTAATTTATTTTGGTCTTGTGAAATAGACGATGAGGCTGGCATAAAGTTCAAAGGTGAAAAATATTATATCAGTTTTAATAATTTTGGCTATAAATATGATTTTAATCGATTGAAGTTGAGACAATGGGGAAATTATTAGGACTCCTAGGTAATGTATTATTTTCCCCAAGAAGCATGCTGTGTATTTGGATGAAATTATTGAAAAATATAACCAAGTTTTTTTCAAATTGCTTCATGGAAATTACAAATGCTATGTATACTTTTTCGATAATTAGTCGTAGACTTCAAAGTGTCTTAAAATAATTATAAATAAAATAATTTTTCTTATAACACCTTTCCTTCTAATCATTGTTGATTTTTTCATGTCTAAGTTCTACTTTCATATCGAGTGTAATGGTCGGGAGAGTGAAATTTATGATGAAATGCATGAATTGAATAATATTATCATAAGCGATACGGTCGAAGGATCTTTTGGAAGGACATCTTGATGAATAATGGGTAAGTGCACAAAGTTGGTGGACAATTCCGTGGACATAAAAACCCGAAATAAAGGAACGGCGATCATGGTTCTTGAATTCTAGGTTCGGTAATTACCGAACCTAAAACCGCGATCGCGGTTTAGAACCATGAGCGGTTATAAAAGCGTGATCACGAAACTCGAGACAAAATTTAACATCCATGACTCGTTATTTTCCTCATTTTTCATTTCGAACCACGACTTTTCCTAAACGCGTTTTCACTCGCGCTCTCAATACCATCTCAAAATTGCTAATCGGACTTCTAGATAACGATATATTCAACCATGCCACCAAGATGAGGAGGTAAGTCCCGATTGTAATCATTTTTTTGCATTTTAGGTTTTTTTTTTTGCATTTTAGGTTTTTTTGCATTTTCATGGGTTTTTTGAAATGTTTTTTTATAAACAATTTTCTTGTTTTATCGCTTGGTTGTGAAGCTTGAAATCATGCAAACCATCAAAACATTCCTCAAAACCCATGGAACATTCCTCAAAACCCTCTCGAACATTCCTCAAAACCCTCCTCCAAACATAGATCCGCCTCTTGTGGCTCCTTCTGTCCCCACTGAGCCAGCAGGAACGCAAGATAATATCATTGGAAGAATCCAAGAAAATAAAATTGCCATTGAGAACCTAATTCAAAATATAAGACAAAATCATGCTACAAATCCATCCCGCATGACTTTAGCCAATACATTGCAAACATTGATTGGCGAAGTCGAGTCTGCAACCAACCAAATACATAGATGGAACACCTTTAGAAGTGACTGTAGGTGGTGGTATGCGGATAAACTATCCCATGCGGCCGTCAAAGACAAAAAAATTGGAAAAGACCTCATTTGTGCATTATTTACCGACCCTAGAACCAATGCCCCCTACCAGTTACTTGCAAACGGTTCCCAATCCATTGGTGCCATGATGATAGAATCAAAAACAATTTTTGGGACCGATGGTGGATGGTTTTTGATTATCCACCATGCAACAACAATGAGGTTCCTCTTTATTTTTTGAAGAAATTATATTGTGAGTTCGTGCTCAATGAGGTCCCGAATTATTTTGACTTTTCGACTTTTTGGTCGAGGAGGTGGCTCTGCACAGAGCAGACCTGGTGCACGCGTAGGTCAGCCTAGGATCCCTCATGCCTCAAAACCCCCACTACCTTCCGCTTATCCCTCCTACAAAGTGAAGGAGGTTGTGGAGATTGATACATTGCATGCATTAAGGAGCTCACTAACACTCTCACCCAAGATACATAGCACCCAGTTGCATCTCGGTGATGTTGGTGGAGGCACCAGCTCTAGTGCACCACACCACTTTGGATCATGTGGTGCCGTATACACCGCAGTGCAGAGACATCATTTGTTGGTTCACGGGATTTCTTTTCTATAGATGAGATCTTTGGGAGTGTTTTTGGAACCGGAGCCACCGATATTGGTCTTTCATAGGTAAATTTTAAATAAATTTAAATAATATATATACACATAGTTTAATTCAATAGTTTAATTCACATGTTTGATATATATATATATATATATATATATATATATATGATTATATTTGATTGTGTACATGTACATACATGTAAAAACTAATTTTTTACTTTATTTTAAATAAAGCAAGAGCCGGTGAAGGAAACATCCGGTGTCGACATGCTAGCTACTACACTGGGCATAGGCGTGTTTCAAACGTAAGTTTCAAGTTGTACAAACTTACATTTTTAATAAATCATTTAATTGCACTAGATTATTATTATAATTTGTTTCACGTGTATGTTGTACATGTATTAATATTTTTCTCTTTTATACACAGGAGCCTGGTGGGTCATCATCTGCTCAGGGAACTGAGGCTACTGGCACGCCTCACATGAGTTTTACGCAGGTTAGTAAATCTCTTTACACTTTGTTTCTAATTACTGGAAGTTCACGCACGGATTGCATGCTTTGGACCTCTGTACATGAGTTTCACTTTCTTATACTCAACCTATATATTATTTAGTAGGAAATGCCAATTCATTTGATATAACTAGCCATGTATGTAATCATATATTGGTTTTACATGTCTTGAAAGTACCACCTGGGGTAAGATTGTATAGTAGGGACGGGAATGAATGTATAATTTCCCTCCTTTGTATAGTTTTTTACCTTCTTAAAATCTCAACATGTGGAATGAGTGCTTGTAAATGTGTCATGTACCTATATATAGATCTCGGTTTCCTTGATGAACATGAAAAGATATGTTTAGAGTGTAGGGACCTTTGAGTTCCTTTACTATTATTTTTTTCAATAGGTTTCAATAGGAGTGCTAAGCTCTTAAGTAGATTTTAATATTGATTTGTACATGTTTTTATATAGCTTATGACTCAGTAGAGAGACTCCTCCATATATGTAGATCTGTGGAGGTCATGTAGATCTCGCCATAAGATCTCGCAGATCCACTAACTGAGGTACACAATTTTTTAAATTTGTTAAATTTTGGAGACCTTCATTATTTTTTATTAAACTTAAATCTACAATATCAAATTTTGTAGGTATATATGTGAAATATTTAATTTGAAAATTAATTATTTGTATGTAGCTTACCCCTCGTGAGTCTATTGTTGTCCCTGTGATGCGTCAACAACAAATTGATAGGGATCATGACATTGCGGTAAGATTTCACATGCATTTTAACTAAATTATACAAGTTTCTAAATTTTGAATGTATTTTAAAATTTTGGGTGTTAAAAACTTGTTGTTTATGAATGTGCAAGTTAGGTTGCAAGCATGCTTAGAGACACCTAGGACCACATGGATGAAATCCGTAGTGGCATCTCCCTCCACTACATCCCCAGGTCATGGACGTGCTACTTCTAGCAGGCGAAGAGAGGGAAGATGTTTCATGAGTAGATTTATAGTCCACCTGGATGTACATATGTGGTCATGAGTAGATTCACAGTCCATTGTACTATATATAGCCTTTTGCGACCGCATGTGGTCCCATATGTACATTATGACATGTGCTTAGTTTGAGATGTATACATACATTATGAACTTATGTACATATATATTTTCAGAGACGTGCGCGTCTGGAGCACACTTTGTTTGATTCTTATATATATATATCCATGTGTGTTGGTTAAATCATATTTATTTTGGTTATTTTGGCAATTCCTCCATATATGGAACTTCTATGGATATCTCTCACAGTGCTGATTTGTTTCCGAGGCTATAAATTTGAACTATTTCATGTCTTTTAAATCTTGAGGTGGATTTAGTGTATTACTTCTAGTTATATATTTTCTAGTATCTTTCTGATTATTATTTGTGGTATATTTCACCATGGGCATTTTGAATTTTTATTTTTCAAACTAAAACAATATTGTTAGCTCTATTGCCAACTTAAGTATTAGTAACTAAAGCTTATATTTAATGGAATTCATCAATTTATCATCCTGTTGTATTTGGAAAAGTGTGCTTGAAACTCGATGTATTTGATCACACATCTTGATAATATTACAGGTATACCCAAAATTGGGTCTGCATTGTTTGTAACTTTTGTGTACATATGAGTTAATCCTTGAAACTTAACTGTATTGATTTTCCAATCCTGTAGCCATATTGTTCTTTTGTAACTCATAATAATCCTGAAATATTGTTAAATCTGAATGATATGTGGCTGTATCTTTATATTATTTTTATTTGCATCATAAGCTTGTACTATTAGATGTGCATTACTGAAACATGCCATTATAGTTGCAATCTTCTTAGACTTCTGGATATGAAACTAATACCATGAAACTACATTCTTTCAATTGCTCTACAACCTAGAAGTTATTTTCAAATGTATTTGTACATTTGTTTTAGCTGATTGCTTCATGTATTTTGAGTTCCAAAACTGTGAAGACTGTAAGTACCTTCCAACATGGGCATTGTTGTATTTGCCTATGCATCATGGATATTGAACTTGGCAGTTGAAGATGGTAGTTGATCATTTTGATTATGCTCATAGTATCTACATTAGAGTTAGATAAATAATATCAGTAAGAAACCATATAGAGGATAAGGGATAATATTAAATTTGGAGTATGTTAACTAGTGAAAAGGAGCTGTTTGAACTTGATCAAAAGACAGAGTTGAGTTTTTAGGGAAACATAGAAACCATTGAATACATATGTTATAAATTTTTTGAACTGCAACATGTGGTATCATAGCTTGAAGATCAAGGAAGATTAGCTAAAAGGATTTGAGATAAGGTTGATACAGTGGTCCAAGAAGAGAGACAAAGAGATAGATGAAAATGATGGGTGAAGTAAAGAGTGAGGTCATGGTTACAAAATGCCACATTGGATGGAGAAGTTAGTATCAGAGAGATAAGATGCTAGACTAAAGCAATTACATGAAAGGATAAGAGAGTTCAAGAACATATGTGAAAAATAGAAAAGATGATGGAAACAAGGAAGAAACGTAGAGAAAGGTAATTGAAGGTTATTAGGCCTCATGAATCAGACTTGATATATATGGTGAAGAAGAAGAAGAACTAGCAGGAAATGTGATTCAAAGGTTGATAGAGCTAATGAGGTACAAGAAGAGAGAGAGAGAGAGAGAGAGAGAGAGAAAAGGAAAGAAGAAAGGAGGAAGAGAAGATAATTATGGTTTCACAGGAGGTCAGAGAGTTGAATCAAGAGGTAGCACAACTGATGGTCTTCATAGAAAGAGAGAAAGAAGAGAAAGGAAAAGAAAACCGTAGAACAATACTACCCATAATATTATAACAAAACCAAGTGTTAAGGATAAGGTAGAAAATAAGATTCATGAGCCCCATATATCATCCTACCAAGGACAAGATGACAACAAGAGATAATATAACAACCAAAGTCATTGTAATTTAATTTAAATAAATAAGGAAACACTATATTTTATAAACGGTGGGTCGTGGCACCGAACGGACTGCACCGACTCGTCCGGGTGGCTAGGTGAATGATAGAGGAGGTGGTGTTTCGGTGCGCAAAACGATTGTTGCTTTCAGGCTACTTCGTTCGGGCATAGTCCCTTAAGATCCCTGAGACCAAAATATCATTCAACTTCAACGGGTGACTACTCAGACTCCATGGCACCTAGAGAGGCCTCGTCTGATCCAACACCTTGGCGTAGAAACCCTCTACAATAGTCTCTCTCAGTTTTTTCCTTCTCATTTCGGTGCTCTCGTTGTCCTACTGTTTACAAACGCGTGAAATAGTGTAGTTGGAGCATGGGTAAGGTTGTCAAATGCTATATTTTTCAAACGGTGGGTCACGGCACCGAATGCAATCGCACCGAAACATGTCGGGTGGCTAGGTGAATGATAGAGGAGGTGGTGTTTCGGTGCGTGAAACGTGCGTTGCTTCGAGATACTTCGTTCGGGCGTAGTCCCTTAAGAGCCTTGAGACCAAAATATCGTTCAAATTCGACGGGTGACTACTCGGACTCCGTGGTACCTAGAGAGGCCTTATCGATCCCACACCTCGCGTAGGGACCCTCTGAAGGTAGTTTCTCTCGAAATGTTTTCCTTTTTCATTTTAAGGTGCTCTCGTTGTCCTACTATTTGCAAACTACTCGAGACTCCATGATACCTAGAGAGGTCTCGTTTGATGCGACACCTCGATGTAGGGACCCTCTACAATATCCTCTCTTGGTTTTTTCCTTCTCATTTCAAGTGCTCTTCGCTTGTCCTACATTGCTTTTGCAAACGCATGCGAAATAAAGTGCGGTTGAGCAGTGTAAGGTTGTCAAAATGCTATATTTTGACAACGGTGGGTCATGGCACCAAACGGACTGCACTGACACGTCCAGTGGCCAGGTGAATGCTAGAGGAGGTGGTGTTTTAGTGTGCGAAACGGTCGTTGCTTTCGGCTACTTCGTTTGGCGCATCCCTTAAGAGCCCCGAGACCAAAATATCGCTCAACTTCGACGGTGACTACTTAGACTCCGTGGCACCTAGAGAGGCCTCCCTTGATCTGAAACCTTGGCATAGGGAACCTCTACAATAGCCTCTCTCTGTTTTTTCCTTCTCATTTCGCTGTTCTCGCTGTCCTACTGTTTCAAGAAACAAACGCGTCAACTAGTGCAGCTGGAGCAAGTGTAAGGTTTTCAAACACTATATTTTGCAAACGGTGGGTCATGGCAATGAACGGACTACGTCGACACATCCGGGTGGCCAGGTGAACACTAGAGGAGGTGATTTTTTGGTGCACGAAATGATCGTTGCATCTGGGCTACTTCATTCGGGCGTAGTCCCTTAAGAGCCGTGACACCAAAATATCGTTCAACTTTGATAGGTGACTACTCAGACTCCGTGGTACCTAGAGAGGCCTCATCTAATTTGACACCTTGATGTAGGGACCCTCTACAATAGCCTCTCTCGGTTTTTTCCTTCTCATTTCGGTGCTCTGGCTGTCCTACTATTCGCAAAAGCGTGAAATAGTGCAGTATGAGCCAGTGTAAGGTTGTCAAACGCTATATTTTGAAAACGGTGGGTCATGGCACCGAACGGACTGTGCCAACATGTCTGGGTGGCCAGGTGAATGCTAGAGGAGGTGGTGTTTTGGTGCATGAAACGGTCATTCCTTTCGGGCTACTTCGTTCGGGCGTAGTCCCTTAAGAGCCATGAGACCAAAATATCGTTCATTTTCCAAGGGTGACTACTCGGACTCAAGTGGCACCTATAGAGGCCTCTCCTTATCCGAAACCTCAGTGTAGGGACCCTCTATAATAGCATCTCTCAGTTTTTTCCTTCTCATTTCGGTGCTCTCGCTGTCCTACTGTTTGCAAACACGCCAAATAGTGCAGTTGGAGCCAGTGTAAGGTTGTCAAATGCTATAATTTGCAAAAAGGGGGTCGTGGCACCGAATGGACTATCTTTGACACATCCGGTGGCTAGGTGAATGCTAGAGGAGGTGGTGTTTGGTGCGCGATACAATCGTTGCTTAGCCCAGCTACTTCGCTCGACGTAGTCCCTTAAGAGCCCTGAGACCAAAATATTGTTCAACTTCGACGGGTGACTACTCGGACTCCATGGTACCTAGAGAGGCCTCATCTAATCGACACCTCGATGTAGGGACCCTCTACAATAGCCTCTCTCGGTTTTTTCCTTCTCATTTCAGTGCTCTCGCTGTCCTACTATTTGCAAACGCGTGAAATAGTGCAGTTGGAGCCAGTGTAAGGTTGTCAAACGCTATATTTTGTAAATGGTGGGTCATGGCACCAAACGGACTACGCCGACACGTCTGGGTGGCCAGGTGAATGCTAGAGGAGGTGGTGTTTTGGTGCACGAAATGGTCGTTGCTTTCGGGCTACTTCATTCGGGCGCAGTCCCTTAAGAGCCCTGAGACCAAAATATCGTTCAACTTCGACGGTGACTACTCAAACTCCATTACACCTAGAGAGGCCTCATCTAATCCGACACCTCAACGTAGGGACCCTCTACAATATCCTCTCTCGGTTTTTTCTTTCTCATTTCGGTGCTCTCGCTGATCCTAGTGTTTGCAAACGAGCGAAATAGTGCAGTTGGAGCCAGTGTAAGGTTGTCAAACGCTATATTTTGCAAACGGTGGGTCATGGCACCAAATGGACTCGCGCCACACGTCCGGGTGCCCGGTGAACACTAGAGGAGGTAGTGTTTTTGTGCGTGAAACGGTTGTTTCTTCCGGCTACTTCGTTCGGGCGTAGTCCCTTAAGAGCCCTGAGACCAAAATATCATTCAACTTCGATGGGTGACTACTCGAATCCATGGTACCTAGAGAGGCCTCGTTTGATCCGACACCTCAATGTAGGGACCCTCTACAATAGCCTCTCTCAGTTTTTTCCTTCTCATTTCGGTGCTCTCGCTGTCCTACTGTTTGCAAACGCGTGAAATAGTGTAGCAATGAGCCAGCCAGTGTAGAGTTTTCAAACACTATATTTTGCAAACGGTGGGTCGTGGCACCAAACGGACTACGCCGACACATCCAGGTGGCCAGGTGAATGCTAGAGGAGGTGTTTTTGGTGCGCGAAACGGTCGTTGCTTTCAGCTACTTCGTCGTTCGGGCGCAAGCCCTTAAGAGCCCCGACCAAAATATCATTCAACTTCGACGGGTGACTACTCGGACTCCGTGGCACCTAGAGAGGCCTCATCTAATCTAACACCTCGGTGTAGGGACCCTCTACAATAGCCTCTCTCGGTTTTTTCCTTCTCATTTTGGTGCTCTCGCTATCCTACTTTTGCAAATGCGCGAAATAGTGCGCAATTGGAGCAGTAAAGGTTGTTAAACACTATATTTTGCAAACGGTGGGTCGTGGCACCTTTGAACGAATACGCCGACATGTCCGGGTGGCTAGGTGAATGCTAGAGGAGGTGGTTTTTTGGTGCGCGAAACGGTCGTTGCTTCCGGGCTACTTCGTTCGGGCGTAGTCCCTTAAGAGCCCTGAAACTAAAATATCGCTCAACTTCGACGGATGACTACTCGACTCAGTAGTACCTAGAGAGGCCTCATCCGATCCCACACCATGACATAGGGACCCTATACAATAGATTCTCTCAATTTTTTCTTTCTCATTTCGGTGCTCTCGGTGTCCTAGTATTTGCAAACGTGCGAAAGAGTGCGATCGGAGCCAGTGTAAGGTTGTCAAACACTATATTTTGTAAACGGTGGGTCGTGGCACCGAACGGACTGCATAAAACGTCCGGGTGGCCTAGTGAATACTAGAGGAGGTGGTGTTTTAGTGCGTGAAATGGTCGTTGTTTTCGGGCTACTTCATTCGGGCGCAGTCCCTTAAGAGCCCTTAGACCAAAATATCGTTCAACTTCGACGGGTGACTACTCGGATTCCATGGCACCTAGAGAGGCCTCGTCTTATCTGACATATCGGTGTAGGGAACCTCTACAATATCATCTCTCAGTTTTTTCCTTCTCATTTCGGTGCTCTCATTGTCCTACTGTTTGCAAACGCGTGAAATAGTGCAGTTGGAGCCAGTGTAAGGTTGTCAAACGCTATATTTTGCAAACGGTGGGTCATGGCACCGAACGGACTACGCTGAAACATCCGAGTGGCCAGGTGAATGCTAGAGGAGGTAGTGTTTTGGTGCGCGAAATGGTCGTTGCTTGCAGGCTACTTCGTTCGGGTGTATTCCCTTAAGAGCCCTAAGACCAAAATATCATTCTACTTCGACGGGTGACTACTTGGACTCCGTAGTACCTAGAGAGGCCCCGTCTAATATGAAACCTCGATGTAGGGACCCTATACAATAGCCTCTCTCAGTTTTTTCATTCTCATTCTGGTGCTCTCGCTGTCCTACTATTTGGAAACGCGTGAAATAGTGCGGTTGGAGCCGAGTGTAAGGTTGTCAAATGCTATATTTTGCAAACGGTGGGTCGTGGCACTTGAATGGACTACGTCGACACGTCTGGGTAGCCAGAATGAACACTAGATGAGGTGGTGTTTCGGTGCGCGAAAAGGTCGTTGCTTTCGGGCTACTTCTTCTCGAGCACGATCCCTTAAGAGTCTTGAGACCAACATATCATTCAACTTTGACGGGTGACTACTTAGACTCCATGGCACATAGAGGCCTCGTCTGATCCGACACCTCGGCGTAGGGACCCTCTACAATAGCCTCTCTCAGTTTTTTCCTTCTCATTTCGGTGCTCTCGCTGTCCTCTCACTGTTTGCTTTGCAACGCGTGAAATAGTGCGATTGGACCCAGCCAGTAAGTTGTCAAATGCTATATTTTGCAAACAGTGGGTCATGGCACCAAATGGACTATGCCAACACGTCCGGGTAGCCAGGTGAATCCTAGAGGAGGTGGTGTTTTGGTGCGCGAAACGGTCGTAGCTTCCGGGCTACTTCGTTCGGGCATAGTCCCTTAAGAGCCCTGAGACCAAATTATCATTCAACTTCGACGGGTGACTACTCGGACTCTGTGGCACCTAGAGAGGCCTCATCTGATTTGAAACCTCGGCGTAGGGACCCTCTACAATAGCCTCTCTCAGTTTTTGTTCTCATATTGGTGCACACGCGTAAGTATGGTCTTGTAAACACTTGGGGAGGAGTCGTTTTCAAAATTTACAACATTTTGAAAATTTACAATTTTTTTAAAATTTACAACATTTTCAAAATTTACAACATTTTCAAAATTTACAACATTTTGAAAATTTACAACATTTTCAAAATTTACAACATTTTCAAAATTTACAACATTTTCAAAATTTACTTGACTTTTTCAAAATTTACAACTTTTTCAAAATTTACAACTTTTTCAAACAATGAAAGCTTCTCTTAGCTTCAAGAATTTAAAATTCTCTACTAACAGTGCCAACCACGTGAAGGTGGAAGCTTTTATGGCACCACTAACCTAAACATAAAAGTGTTAGTCAAAGAAATTTAAGTTTCAAATCAAAACCATATATACTATAGATCTAGATATAATGTACGTGCAAAATACACAAATTTAAAATAAAATATATATTCAAACTTAAATCTAGATCTTTAAGTTCTAAAAATTATATATATATATATATATATATATATATATATAAATTGAAAAGAAATTATATATATACTGTACATGCTCGTATTGTAAAAATTCATTCCAATGAACCATCGAATTGCATCTACTCGAATAGCAGAGACAAGATTGCTTCATGATCTCGACTCTCGAACCTTCCAAAGAATCTTTTTATTAGGCCTTCCTCGATATCTATACAGCTAAATATTTGTCACTAGAACTAGATGTGAATATAAGAGTATTTTCCTGTGTGTCTCAAAGTCTTCAAACACCCAAACAGAGGAGTTTTTTAATGGATACCGTCGAAGCCAAGTTCCAGTAACTACCACTGACCCTGTAGGATACTCAATATCTTCGCCATCTATAATAGGAGAAGTCAACTTCTTTCTTTCCTCGATGCAACGACATAAGAAATAGTTTGTTCCTTCTTCATTGTCTTCTATCGCAATTACTGCAAACACATGTCCTACAAAAAAATAACCAAGGAAAGTTGAACAACTCAAATTTAAATTACATATTAAAATTTCAATGGACATATAACTCAATTTACAAAAATTAAATAAATAACCATATTTATACCTTGTCGCACCAAAATTGAAATTTCATCAAAGTCCTTGGATGTTGTAACTTCATATGCAGAAACAAGTCATAATACTTGTGGAGGTTGATAACTAGGAAGCGGAGTTAGAGGCCTACAAATCCATCCTTCCACCCATTCTTGTGAATCACACTCAGCAGTGACAAATTCGATACAAGATGCACAAAAGCATGTCAACTTTCTTGTCCATACGGCCCATGAAGTAGCGTCTGAGCTACAAAATGAGTGCATATCACTGGACCCAGTGAGTGTCATACAATCCTCGTAGTTAGCAATATGTTTTTCCTCTATCAACCAAAAATATCTCAAACTATGGAATTTTCTTGAGAACCTCGGGCCATGTTGTCAGTACACCATTCCACTATGCTCTTTGCATCTTTTAATTTAGCACCATCTTTGTACTTCAACTCTTCTCTTACAAGAGCTCTTTTCACACATGCCCCTGCACCGTCATGCTCTCATTTTCCATGTCTAGCCTTAGTGAAACTCCAAATATGTTGCACACCCATCTTGACGTGCATTCTTAAACTGAGATGTGTAATTATATGACCATATATAATGTTGTTTGAAGTGGATGTCCCTATCAGACAAGTTTTCATAAAATAACTGGAAACACCCTTGCACACAAATTTCAAGAATGAGTACGATCATCATTGATATAAAAGTGGTACTGTCAGGAGAATGTAGAAATGCTATATGCACAAAAATGGAAACTTGTACTGAGTTGTAATATTGTGATTGAACCTCCATTTGTGGTTGCAATGTGTAATTCTCTATAAAATCGACCACTGAAACAATACTACCAATAGGAAATGTGTCTTTGCATAGCTTGAATTTTTCATCCAACCATCGAGCTCTATGTGTATGCCTCACATACTCATAAACAATTTCATCCTTAAATTTTCTCATAAATTGAAAAATGGGCATTTGTTCTGTAACTAGCTCACATCGTTTCGACTCTTTTCCATCTTTCAACTGGTATGTAACTGATTTATATTTATCAAATTCAACTAAATTATGTCTTATTGTACCTTCAATTTTCTCATGGATGCAACTTTCCAATTTAGGTAATCCGCCGCATGTACTACAACTTTCATCTAAACAATCCTGACTATAAAAAAATTGTCCAACTTATTTTTCACAAAATATAGTGGGAATGAAATCCCTGGATGATATTGGTGGAACTTGAACACCACATTCGATAACATAGTTTCGAATAAAAATTAGAACGAATACGTAAAAATTTAGCATAATGCATCGCAAATTCAACATGTTGCCTACAACAAGTGGTGCGAGCATGGTTGATTTTCACATAGAATGGTTTCAACATTTCAAAAAAACATTGACTAATTTTAATTTCCAGATTCTCTTGTTCAAACTTACAAAAAAATTGAGTTTGACTCATATCTAAGAAATGCTTTGGATGTGGTTCACAATTAGTAGAACCAACTCTCTGTTTTATAACATCTCTTGTATTAGGTGAAACTCTAGTGTTATCATGCCAAAATTTAATACCAACTTCTCTTATAGCATCAAAATTATTTTTTTCCTTACGCGGTGCTCTAGCAGAAAATGCCCAAAAATCGGCATTATTGAGTGATTGAAGGATATTACGTCTTTCAATTGCTTTCATTAGAGTTTTTCGATTAACTTGCAACATTCGACTTGTTTGCGTAATGAAACGTTGTTTTTATTGATTCACTTACAACACTAGTAGCAAGTACACGACGCACAATATTACTATCCCTAGTGCGTCTCTTGACACCAACAAAGGTGATATGCATCATGAAGGTTTTCAACAATTGTAGAGGTTTGACCATGTATATTAGATGTTGTCAATCCTAAGGTGTTTAATGTAGGTCTCATTTTAATCAATTTCATCAAACTAACCAACAACTATCATCTTTGGGAATCATTTAAAATTTCAAAATGATTATCCCAAATTTCAAAGTGGTTTTCTTCTGATTTGTCGTTTAGAAAGTTTTTCAGACATTGGTTTCAAAATGTTTTCATCAATTTCAATAAAAAATTAGGTTTCTTACGTAAAATCCTAGGAGGTGTTTTTGTCAAATTTTGCTTGTCTACAGTTTCAACATGAATTTCCTTATTCACATTTTCATTATCTCCTTCAATTTCAACATTTGCTACATCATGAGTATTTAATTCTTCTTAAACATTGACAGATAAAAAATTATTCATCACGAGTATTTAATTCAACTTCAACATTGATGTAGAGAAACATTACCTAGTTCTTCATTGCTTAGAATATTTGGGATTGAAAATGAACCTCTTCTAGATTCATGAAGTTTCCGCATTCGCTCGGCATTTTGAATTTTGTTGGCCTCTAATTTGTTTGGTGTTTTTTTAGTTAATGACTTCTTTTTTGACTTCGTTTTTGTCTCCCATGATGTTTTGCTTCCGGTGATAATAAAAACGTGCAAAAAAAGACAGAATTTCGCAGTAATTCATACGGTAAGGTCAGAGAGTAAAAATCACATGGTAATTCAAACATTGGGATGTGTGTAAATATGATTTATAAAGCGCGCTCACTTTTTATAAAGCGTGCTCGCGGTTTATAAAGCGCGATCACGGTTTATGTTTAAAAAACCCGATCGCGGTTCTATCTACTGAACCTAAGGATCGGAAAATCTTTTTTTTTCCCCAACTAAAGCTATGGAAGGTCATTATGAAGTGTAAAAGGTAAAAAAACCTCAAATCTGCTCTTCCAAAGACTTGTACCGTACTAAAAAACTGAAAACATTTCACAAAAATGGTGCCATCACGTAGGGGAGACTCTTAGCTTCGTAGAAATATTGTTTTTAAAGTGAATAGAATAAGATAAATATCATTTTATAATTTTTACTAACAATAGGTCTTTAATACTTTTTTCCCATGAATGTTCATGTCTACGTTTAAGACTGTAACTTTTGTTTCGCTTATCAAAATATGATAAAACTTATACCATCCTAAGCATGGAAAAATTCTATACACATTAAAAAAAAAAAAATTGATTTCGATATTTTTTGATATAGTTATGGCGGGCAAACGGAAAGCGCTCCGTTTTCTAAATATTTTCAGACCACTTTCACGGAAAAAATCATAAAAAAAAAATATTGCTAAAAAAAATACAAAATAAAATCCATCCCAAGATAGACAACTACATCTAACGTTTCACCAAAGGAAAAAAAAATAACAAGATTTGGTAATCCAGAATGCGGGCAAACGGACTATAATCTTATAAGTTTTTTTATAAAAAAACACTAAGTCATATATTTTTATGTGTTTAATATAGCTAAACTTGTCCGTTTTTACAAAAATTAGTATTTTAGAAACTAAATTCCGAATGCTACGATTCATATTTATATAAATTTTTCTAATTTAGAGTGCATGTATAGCTAATAATCCCTACAAGTTGAGATTTTGTTGTTTTTTGCAATATGATATCCACGGATGACCCTATATTTGTCCATCAACTTCCTGCACTTACCCTAATACTTATCTCATTAATACAAATCAGCTGAAATGATCTAAAATTTTCCTCCATATATGTGATGATTTACCCTAGTAGAGCGTTGTTTATTGATTTTATTCATGATTGTGAGAACCATTAAATCTAACTTCTTGCACCAATTCAATTCCTAGTATTGTATGCATAGCCTATTTAATGAAGATTCTCATATCTAGAACTTCTTGATCTCTTCTATAATGTTTTCAATGAGATGTGAATGGTAATAGAACCTAGAAAATGATTTTTGGGTTCCCCTTTCTATTTACAACTCAAGGAAGTGGCCAAAGTTAATGTTGAAGAAAGAAAACATTTAGAGGATATAAAATTTGTGTCATGTTACGGAATATCCCTACCACGAGGATGACATTGGAAATATTTTGAGAGACCATACCATTCCTAAGGAAAAGAAATGGAAAAATTGGTTATAAAATACTTCTTTGCAGTTATTCAGCATGATTAATACAAAATTACAAAAGAGAATGTAAATTTATTGATTTCCTAATTTTTTAAAAGAAGGAAAATAAAAATTGCACATGATAGAAGGGTTATGTGTGTACATTCGCAAAGGAGACAAGGGAAACATGTAAGAATGATTCTCAAATCCTTATATTGGATGTATAAAAACAACCACCTTAGCATGAACCTACACAAATGAAGATCACACATTACAAATTATGTAATGTTTTCGTCATCTCTAACTTTGTTTGTCTACCTATCGGTGATACCATTACCATTACCATCACATTACAAATTGTGTAATTTCATCTTCATTTCTAAAAATTGGATGAGAGTGGATTAGTTGATTTTTGAGTGTTTGGACTGAATTTGGATTGTACTGATGGTGGAAAAGGCTCCATTTGGATTACATGCTTCACATGGGAGAAAATGATGTATAAGTGTGTTGGATAGTACCATATGGGTATGATAAAGATCTCTTTGGGTGTTGTGTCTAATCCAATTAGTAGTGTACTAGTAATGGGTTTGGATCCGATTCTTTTAGTTTCTAAATAAAATATCTAAGTTATTGACCTCGGTGGTCACCCCAATGAGACTATCATCGAGCAATGAAACTACATTTTAAAATCAATGTAGTTCGGTGTGTGTGTGTGTGTGTGTCAGGGGGGTGGGTGGGTGCATGCATGCGTGTGAGAGTAAAAATCATGTCCCTTAAAGTTGCACCTAGATAGGATGATATAACTACTTTTTCTCTAAGAGAATGTGTGTGATGGAACTTAGAATTTACCATTCCTATACAAGGAATAGTGCAGCCCAAATGAAGTTCCCGAGTGTTCCTTTTGTCCAAGTAGCGAGATAGAAAATAGTAACTCAATCACCCCTTCAAATTGTTAGTAGGTTGTCTATATATGATTCATTTGTTTGAATTTTGACATTAACAACGCTAGCATATGACCCATAGTGATAAAAAAAAATTTAAAAATATGAACAAATGGTTTGTACCTTAAAATGGAAAAACCAATTGAGAGGATAGAAGCATCAACAAGGGGACAATATAATTGGTTGGACCTATCCCCTACTAGGTGCTTTTGTCTGAAATACTTTAAAGATAAATAATAAAATGCTCAAATGAGTAACACATTGCGATATTTCAAAAACTAACAAGATAATTCTTGAAAAGAAGAGGGAAAAAGTATGGAAATGTAAAACAATGTTAATGTAGGTAAAAACAAGTGTTATCTATGTCTAGTTTTCTTTCTTAGGAATCATGTATATAACAACATACTAGAGGCATAATGTAATAGTAATATGTGCATAATTTTGTGTTTACAATATAATTTTTTAAGGTAGTGGGTATTTAACTACAATAATATCTCACATTGTTGCCATTTCTGAGACTTTACAGAAACTTGTACTTGAGGAAGTGATAAAGAACTATAAGTAACGGATATGTATTTCAGATGAAGATAAATTTATGGGCTTCTAAAAAATAATACAGCATTGAAGAGGTATCATCTCAGTATTTTGGATTACAAGAATGGCGATAATAGTCACATTTAGCATAAAATAAAATTTGAGTATGCTTAAACCTTGAAAACTATGTGTAAAATTGGTATAATGTGTTCTTAGGCTTAAGTTTTTACATGTCATTATTCATGTTGTTTTTTCAAGGAATCCTTTCTAATATACTATGTAACTCAAAGCACAAGAATGACTTACATTGCATGGAGTGTTTGCTTGTAGGTACAAGTTGCTACATTTGTTGATCAAGTTTATAGAAGCTCAAAAATTTGATGATCTGAAATAGTCCATTATTTGAAATGGATTGTTTATATATTTCTAAACAAAGAATGGAATTGTTTTAATGTTATCAATGGAAAATTTTTATGTTGAATGATGGCATAATATTTTATATCTTTGAACTAGTCACATTGAGTATGGTTGAAGATAAGATTTTAATTTTGTGCATGATATTTAGAATGGTAACCGACATACATACAACTTGTGAGATGTCCTCATAATTATTTAGGAAATAAAGGGAAAGTGATAGATGACCCAGTAGACCCAATGATTCGGTGAATATTTTCAACGTGACGAAATAAAGATGGAAAACAAAAGTAACTATAGTATAATAGGCAAGATGAAATGTTAGATAATATCAAATATACTTTTTTAGGAACATATTAGTAATTGGAAGGAATAATGGATAATTCTTGAACATTCATTGTCAGATTAATGTTAATATGCTAATGAGTTCATTCTTTATAAATGTGTGTCCACTAGATTTTCGTGCGGGAAAAGGATGTAGAATTAATTCAATTTTTTTAAATAATAGGAAACTATTTCTTTCTTTGTCAAATGTGATATTGTAGACATATATAGTTAACAAAAAAATTTCTAGGTGTATGTTAATGTGATAAAGATCCGTTCATATATTTACAATCACTTGTCTATAGGATTTCAAGAAATTAAAATGAATGTAGATTCAATGCCTGAAATTAATAATAATTAAATTTTGGATGCTTTTGTTAAATATTAGATTGGTTATTTGCATAGTTCTGAGAATCGATGCGGTGTATTTGTGAGGAATTGAATTTTTGGCACTCACATGCATTAGGCATTTACTAGGATTGACATGTCATGGTGGCCCAAAATAGATCCTCAAATATTCATTTGATAAAGTTCCCATTACAATTTTATAGATATCCTTTCCCTATTCTAAAACTATAACTACTATGTGTATGAAGAATTTATTTGGGTCTTGTGCAACATATGATAAGGTGGCCATAAGGTTCAAAGGTACAGAAGTTGATATAAATTTTAATCATTCCGACTATGACGATAATTTTAAACATGTGAAGTTGAGATAATGTGGCAATCATTAGGACTTGAGGCAATGGATTTATTTTTCTAACAAGATGCATGCCTATGTATTTGGATGTAATTATTTAAAAATGCTACATCAAAAAAATAAAAACCATCTTGGCATTTGCAAATGATAGTTTTCCTTTTTTTATTAGTGTAACGCCCACATTTATACACGCAAAGACAAAATGGAAAATATCACATAACCTTTTTATTTCTTGAAGTATATACGACACCATCGGTGGTCTAAAAGGACTACACAAAACTCACGACATCCTTTGTACAACATTTTCCAACATAAGCAACAAGAAAACATGTGATACACATTAAGACCAATTCTCTTTTTTTTTACTAGGTATAATATAACAGTCCAAATTAGCTATAGTACACACTTATAGGTAGGGTCTTCCCACAGTAAAATATTTTAGGATTACGTATTTACTATAATCCTATTTCAATTCTTAACTTAAGTTCTAGAAGACTCATGTTATGTGATTCATACATTCCTTCTCTTCTTAAGATTTTATTTTATACTAATGAACATTTAGCTTAAGATATAACTCCTTTAATAAGGATCATCTATAATATGTCAATTACTTGTTTAATTCATTTGTTTATTAAAGGGATATTCAATTACTCACAAGGTTATTTACATGCCGTCAATGATATTTGGTATTATCCCTTGGATTCACTCCCAAGGGCACACATCTTAATCTTAGATCATACCTCCATTACGCAATAGATAAAGGGTAAGTCTAAAGAAGGTGAAGTTCACATTCTTTATTTTTTGTTTAGGGTTGTGTTTCCCATGGTCACTTATAGATTGATTTAGTATGCAAGAAGTATTAATTACGAAATAGGATCTTTAACGACAACAAGATTTTTATACATAGTATAAGAAAAATAATGTTCAATTTACCATAGAGTCTACACAACATGGATCCTTTTTACTCACCACAAGAAGGATTAAACATTACAAAAGAATGACCTAAAAACACTCTTCTCCTAGCACACTAATAGAGGTTACATTCCTATAAACCAATCACCATTAAAATAGTTATTATGGTTCACAAGTATCTCTTAGTATTGATCCATAGAACCAAATGATAAATAAATTGGGTATCGGGTTTAATAATGATCCCAACTCTTAAGGTGACATTCAAGGTTAGTTGGTGGTCTTCACCAATCAACAAGTGGTTAGTCCAAGTGGGTTTTTAAATCAATAATGAAGTTTTTTTCTAAGGAACACTACCCTAGGTGAAGGAATTCTCTGTAAAGAACACCCTATAATGAAATATATGGGGAAATGCATACGCCAAGACAAGGAAAACTTATGTCGATTCTGAATGTCGGGTTTATGGCAAAATTACAAGCATACTAGGATATGACAAAAGAAAACACAAACTTGGGATCATATAGATTTAATCTAGAATGTGTTATTAAGCATAAGGATTAAGTTTGTTAAAAGAGTATAATTTAGAATTTATAACTTGATAAGTTAGATTTGATTATTTCTTTACCATTTACCCCTACTTTCCATAACCTTGTTATCCTCCCAAATTACTAACATTGGTTTAAATTTTAATATCATTTTACATCCCATCAACATTAAGGATTATTTTACCAGTATAGCTTAAGAGTAAAAATGTCTATTCTAGTTAACACAAGAAGATATTTTCCTTTTCTTCCACTTAAGGACTCTTTACTTCATCTATATGTTTACAACATATGTAGTGTTAGTATAGCCTTTATAATGATTACAATACCATTCTACTATACCTAGTATTACATTATTGCCATAATATATAAGGGTTTACTAATCAACGTTATAATTCAAATTTGTTTACAATTTTGTTTTTTTGGTAATAGATACCTATTTCCTATCCAAAATTGCACACACCAAAGGTAGATAAAAGTCTTATGTACTTTGATTCGAGTTTAAATAGGTAAAACAATATTGGTCATATCAAAGATAAACTATCTTTCAAATTTACAATCATACAATAAGATACTCATAACAATGAAGAGTTAATTTTATTCCATTCACAATAATATTTTACAAGTTTTAGTTTCAGTCAATAACGACAACACTACTTCAAAATTACACAAATTCTAAGGCACTAATTCCTTGTAACTTTTCCAAAAAATTCTATTCCATAACCTTTCAACCCATTTAAGCATTAGAGTAAAAGGAACCTCATTAGAAAAATTGATGCAACTTTCTACAATTATTTCCCTTTTTCTACTCATGAAATCCATCTACACATTTATTAGCTTAAGTTAGTTCATGAGAACTAAGCATGATAAGGACTACACATTGGAACAATATGCTATTATTTAACAATATCATGAAAGGAAACCTTCTATTTAATGAAATGGATCTAAGCTCTAAACACTAACAACTTCTTGTTCATGATAAAATTTTCACCATGTCAACTAAGAAAGAAGTCATATGCTTCAGTTATGAACAATGTCTCTAAGAAACAACAAAATTTTAACAATCAATCAAGTAGGGCCATTGGCCTTATAAGTCAAACATGGGTTGTCGAGTGCATTAGGATTTCAATCATGTAATCATATAGATTATATGATTGAAATCTAATACTCCAACCATCCATCAAAATTTCCTTATCTAACAAGTGACTCCACAATTAATAATGATAAAAATGAAGGCTAACAAAATGTCAAAAATAGTCATTGCCTAGCAGCCAAGTTACTTGATATATCCAAAATATTTTTTAACAAGTAGGAACAACAAAAAATGTCTCAGAACTACCCAAGTCATTCATGCAAGTTAGTATTTTGAACATCCATTAAAGCTTCATAGTACTTTTAATTCATAATCCTCCTTATCTAATCTATAATTTTGATTTTAAAAAATAGAACACCACTTTCTCATCACAAGTTATTTTAAAGTAACCATCGTTACCATACTCAATGCCACTCTTATATATACATTTATATGTACCACCAAATTCCATTAACAATCTTAACAACAATTTCCATCATAAATCAACAAGATATATATATATATATATATATATATATAGATATTTATATATATATATATACATACCACCAAATGTCATTAATAAAGATCAAGATAGCCACATAACAAACCTGATCATATTAATAGAGGGTTTTGAGATAATCATCAACAAGCCATCATATTGCAAAGGTTCATAACCAAGTTACCAAAACTTAATTCATAATATAACAACACAATAACCATACTTTAATCATAAAGACAATTAAAACTACTATTCATTGTTGATTATAGAGTTTCAACAACATAGCCACAATAATAATTTTTATCCTTACTCCCTATTTGAGCCTCGAAATAATCAAACTCAAAGTGAAAGATCCCTAATGAGTAATGGTTTGAATATATTATTACAGTTATGGCGTATCATATTCTTAGGTCAAATCGACCATTTTGGACCAATACAAAGAGAATTCAACTATTCTAAGGTAAATTACATTTACCTTATCCAATCAATAGTACTTTAACTACCTGAAATGGGTAACAATCTTTTACCTTAACCATTGAAGACACATCATTCACACTTCCATAAGATAATATGATATTGAATCCCATTAAGGAAATACTTTTAAGCCATGATGGTAAGTTTGATATCCCAAAAAAATCACATACCAAATCAAGATTATTAGGGTAAATTTTATTTACCTTTATTTTATCAAATCCCTACATCCACCTAATTGAAAAAGGTTTACATTTAAAAACTTAGTTTTAACCTTGACACCAAAGTGAGGAGTCAATGATGAAATTAGGAATTCTTATTCCCTTTTTATAGGTGAATAAGCACTCCTTATGATATTATTAGGTCGATAAAATTTTGAAATAGAACATTAAATCTTGTAAATAAACTAGTCAAAAAAATTCCAACATACTGAATATAATATGATTATTCAAATTAATGGAGACCATGAAATCCAAGAAGCAGAGTTTGATTAATCAAACAAAAATTAACAACATACAATGTGTACCATATTACAATAAGCCATCGATTTACTTTTATGAAAACAACTTACAATTTCCCAAATTTCAACCAGACACGGAAAAATGCAATCCATTCACCAAGAATGGTCAAATTTTTTTATTGTTATAACATGAAATATCAAGGTAAAAGGAGAGCTTTCATAGAAAAGCTACTAAACCCATAATAGATCTTCAAGGAAAAATCACCCAGAGGGAAAATCTCAAAGATATACCCATCCACAATAACCCAGAATCATAAAGTCTAAAAATGACAAGGAATAACCCGCAAGGCATAAAATGAATAAACAAGAACCACAAAATCTAACTTGAAAGGCCATTTCAGAGGAAAATAATGATTCATTTCATGAGATTAAACATGCTAGCATAGAAATCAAATGCGAAATTCTTATCATGCCTTTATTTAAGCTTCCAAAATTTCATATACGTCTACCAGACACTTGTAATAGCAACGTCTAGGAACATTCCTATGATTTTTTTGTTGGGCATCCAAAATTACTCCTATTTTTATTTGATACTGGCTGAGTGCGGTAAGAGCCATGGAGGGTCTATACCAATGACTGCATTTTCTTTCAAGTTTCAACCTTTAATAACCAATTTTGTGCATATCCTACTTTCAATGCTTACGACAAAACCACGCTGCATTTTTATTTGATACTCACACAATAGTTCATTGGCCATACATATGCTTCCATATTTTTCCTTCCAATGAGCCAAGGAACATTGAATTACTGTGACTATAGTTGCTTGAAAGTTTCAAAGTGTTCTTTAGTAAAAACCTCAATTTACATATCCTCCAACAATGTAGTTCACCTAGCAAGACTTCTCTTTGGCATTTCAAACCACTGAACACATGCCAAGGAATATCTTAATTAAAACAATACAAGGAAAAAACAGGCGGCCAACAACCCCACGCACCCACTTGCTAGCTAGCTATTAAACAATATAAAACATGGAATCCAATGTTAGATAATAAAACAACGCCCAACATTAAATTTATTAAGGAAAGAGCATGCATCGAGGGATAGGTCCTTGTTAAGGTTGTGTTAACTGGTGATTGAAAGCATTAAACTAAACATTAATCTATCATTCCACCTCCTTAGCATTAGCTCCAACAAAAAAAGACTATCCCCTTCTTTCACGCAAGCCAAGGATAGGTCTTAGGAGGAAGATCAACAAAATAATTAAACATATTTTAAAAATAATAGGCCCCTTTTTAAAATACACCCCAAATTACCCACTTCTCTTTGACACTTACTACAATTTAATCTTGATTATTGTTTATTATATACATGGATATTATTGTATCATTTTGGTTTAGCATGATGATTAGACGATAGAGATACTTTGATTATTGATGGATTTTGATTCATAGTATGATCATGTGGATTTATTAGAGAGAAATTTTATATTGATGATGATGTGTTGACATATTTATATCTATTCTGACATTCAACATTTTCGTCATATTGAGTAGGATTTAGTAGTGAACTAATCTTGTGATCTTATTGGTATTGATGAAATATAAAATTGAGATATTGTTAGAATTTTAAAATAGTAACATTAATTTCCTAGATGATGATTTAATTTATGTATGGATGATTGTTGATTTATATGTATATATTTTACCTTGGATGTTTTGATGCGGCCACGAGGCCGAAGGAGGTATTGTGTTTTTACATGCATTTATATCACAACAATCAAAGGGGGATTGGAGACCAACCACATCAGAATGCTAGATGGATTCAACAATGGTCACCATGGCAACATGTGTTATGTGTGTGTGTTTTTGATGTTATTGTTAGGGGTCCCCATGGGGGATTACCTCCAATTGTGACCAAGGGTTTATGTTTAGTCCTTTCTTTTCTTTTATTTATTTAATTTTTGGTATATGTGATTTAAATTGTGAAGTAATTTCCCTTTTATCATTATTGGGTTATGTGTCTTAATTAAGTGAACTAATAACATTATTAAGATAAACTAATTTTAGATGGGAAAAAAATAATTCATTTATTAGATTAGATGGTTCTTTGGTTTATGTGTTGTAAGTGGAGTGTATGTGATCTTGAGTGTTGTACACTCTACCCCTTCTTGGAATTTCAGATTTTGACTTAAGGGCCAATTTTGGAGGCTTGTGGGACAAGTTAAACTTGTCTCACACCTCTTAATTTTTATACCAACCCTACCTATGGAGTTGGGGGTCAACAATAGACCACATTAAGTATTTTTTAAGACAAAAAGTGGTATTCATTGCACTTTTCTTACATAGGTTTTTAAGTTTGTCCTTATGGGGTGTGGGTTGGGATTGTGTGTGTAAGACGTTTGTCATTCCTCTCAACCACCAATTTATTGTGCATTGGGGTTGAGGTTTGAATTTTGAGGTGGAGTTGAGGATGAGTGATGTGGAATCCTACATGGAGCCACCTAACCCTCCTCTCTCCCTTTTTTATTTATTCAAGTTCTTTTTTTTTGTTTGGGGTTACTTCATTTCTTTTGGTGCTCTTCTTTTTTGGAGTTAGAGGATTTTGGAGTGCTTGTGGATTTTTTTGGAGCTTGTTGGTGATAGAATGTAGGGAAAATTTTAGTGGCGAATATTCGTAATATGGCGAATATTCCATTTTTGAAAATTTTGAAAAGTTGAATTTTTGGCACGGGTCAGTGACCTGTTCGCCTAAAAATTACACTTTAATTTTTTTTAGGGGTCGGCTTCGCCTACCCTTGAAAAATATCCCCTATATAAACCTAGATTATTCACCAGGTAGAACACTTCTACTTCACATTTTTCAACAATATGATATATCCCGTATTATAGACATGCGACAAGGAGGGTTTTCAGACAAGGAGATACTGCAGATATTGACGCATAGTAGACGCATGACAAAGAGTTTGTTGACGAGTGACATGGAGATTTTTTCGATGAGCAAGAAGAGGGTAGAGGCTGCAGACGCGTGACAGGATATTTGCTGTCGCGCATCAAAAAAATGCATTGACGCATGTCAACAGACCTCAGTGATGTGTGTCAACAACCGTAATGACGTGCGTCACTGAGGTCTGTTGACGCACATCACTGAGGTCTGTTGACACGCGTCAATGAGGGTTATTTGTTGACGCGTGACCTTGATGGATAGTTGACGTGTGACAAGGAGGTACAATAGATATTGACGCATAGCAGACACACGACAAAGAGTTTGTTGATGCACGACATGGATATTTTTTGATGAGAAAGTAGAGGTCGGAGGCTGCAGACGCGCGACAGGAGATTTTTCTGTCGCGCGTCAAAAAAAACATTGGCGTGTGTCAATGATTTTTTTGACGCGCGACAACAAAATATCCCATCGCGTGTCTACAACCTTCTGTCACATCACTTGACAATCAGGCGAAATTTTTCATACAACCCCCAAAAAATTTTCCTTCCCGCGAAACCGGTTCCGAGGATATTCGCTAGGTATTCTCCACCTCCGATTTCCAAGAGGTCTCTTAAAATGAACCCGATAGAATGGACTTAAAGTATCTTGGTGTGTGACTCTTGGATCAATCTCTACCATGGAAAGGTAGGAGTTATACACTTGTTTAAGTGTTTTTATTTTACTTGTGTATATGTGTATGTTATTGAGTATTGCGGTATGCTTGTGGGTCCTTGTGAATATCGCCCGAGTATGGTGTAGGAGGAGGCTATGGGAATATTATATGTAGGGAGTCATAAGGGTTTATTTTATGTTTTTGAGGGAGTTGGGTTGGGTGCCCCACCTTGGACAAGAAAATTCTTGCATTTCTTACTTTTTTGTTTTATGAGGGAGACATAAGAGATTGTAGGGAGGTATAAGAGAATTTGGGAGGCATAAGATGGTCTTGAGGGAGGCATAATATTTTTTTAGGGTTTTGAGATGTATATTGGAGGGATGTAAGGTGGGCATCTAATCCCATTGGGAGGCATAAGTGATCTCCCCATAGATCCTTACTCCATTGGCTTGCATTTCAAGCCTTGTGTATTTTGTAAAGTTATATTATTGTGTTATTTTTCTTGTGTTGAATGTTCTTGAAATGGTTGTGAAATTTTTTTGTTGTGTTGTGGAAGCATTGTAGAGTTGTCATGTGTTGGATCCATCCCTTATTTCCTTGTGGTTGGGGCTTAGGGGCCAATGAGGAGAATTGCTTCTTCCTCTCATTGGATTTTTGGTTGGGTGGAGAGTGTTGCCTCTCCCACATTTGTTGTTGTGATCTATTGGAGAAAAGATGGAGCTATTATTGAATAATTGGCACTTGGAGTTTTTGTGAAATCAAGAAGTCCTTCCTTGTGAGAAAACCATCATTTTGTAAATTCCCACTTAGGTGGAGGACTTGTAGTATTATGTTATTTTAAAATAGATGAATACATTAAAACCCTAAATGAGGGTGTAAATAAAATAAGAATATAAATGAGACATGTATGTCTCTCCAAAATCTTGAGATGGCCTCTAATGGATTCTTCCTTCTCCTCCACCAATATGAAAAAACAAAAGAGAAATAATAAGTCAAAAGAAAAGAGAAAGAAGATTTCTTAAGAAAACTTTAGGGTTAGTTGTTTTTCCCTCATCTAAGGGCCCCAAATGAATCCATCCAAGGGATGAGATTCATCCCTACAAAAATTAGGTGGGGAGTGGGTGAGAGGAATATGAATTTAAATTTAAATTTAAAATCTAAAATGCATGGGTTGACTTTTTAAGGGGTCACTTTATTGTGTAAGGGGTGTATTTATTCTTCGACCCTTGTGCTAATTTTTGGGACCTTGTTATTTGTTTTGAACCTAGACACCTTGTGTATTAAAATAACTTTAGTATTTAATTAAAAATAACCCTTTTACCCATGGGACTAATTGTCCTAGTTGATTATGGTGGAACTTAATTGTTTATCAAAATAATATTTACGGGAGACTAAACTATACCTTAGGCTAACTAAGTTATTAAAAGGTAATGAGAGATTTAATTATTTTATTATAATGGGATTTAAAAGGAAATTTATACTATTAATTTAAAGTAACTTAGAATCAAGAATGTGACAACTTGTTATTTCGAAACCTTTTCGCGGGAATGTTTTCAAAAAAATATTCCATAAATTTTCTAGCTTGCTTTAGGTTGTTCTTGGGTTTTGTGTGAGTGAAATTAGCATGCGTTATAATATACCTCCCAATCACCAATCACACACAAAAAAATCTCTTATGCCTTCCTCAAGTCTCTTATGCCTTGCTCAGTCTCTTATGCCTCCCTCAAATCTCTTATGTCTCCTTCAGTCTCTTATGCCTTCGTCAAATCTCTTATGTCTCCCTCAAGTCTCTTATTCCTCCCAAAATCTCATAAGCCTCCCTCAAGTATCTTATGCCTCCATCAAATATCTTATGTCTCCCTCATGGAGGTCGCCACCTTCTAGTCCTAGGAAAATAAACTCCAAGAACCCCTAACCCAAGTGATATAATAACTCGTGCTTCGACAACCCTCTAGTTATTTGTAACTTCTTGGGGTGTACCCCCATACAATGAAGAAATATATAGGTTTAATCATTCCGTGGTGCATCTCATGACCCTATTCCACACATTACAACAATAGAACCAACATAACAATCCATTTCAAATTCCAAGTGGCAAAAATACAAGCCTTGGACTAGGCTATAAAACTTTTAAATTTAAAAGAAAATCTAAATCTAAGCAATAAAATGGCCAAATAACCATATTTAGTGAAAAAATCCACATGGTTAGTACAATAACAAATGAAAGTGCTCAAAATATAAAAAATTTCAATCAAGAAAACTACCGGTCCTTACAAAAAGAAGATAAAAATTCACTTTACAAATAAAATACGTATATAGGAAGAAATAATTATGATGACTACCCGGCCTTATATGGCCACCAAGGGGGTACTCAATGAGTTGTTGGCACTCAGACCATCGAGCCTCAACTTGAAAAATAACATATCATGTAATACAAATGTCATCATCACTATCTGAATCATCCCGCCACCACTTCGACAAGGATAAACATAGTCATAACTACACTTAGGTTAAATCCATATGAAAACCACATAGGGGGAGAGAAAAAGGATTACATGTCTTCATCTACTGAGCCTAAGGTTGGCTCAAGTTATTGGTCCATGGTACACATTTCCTCACTCCAAACATACACTTTTACCGATTTCCTTTAGGGTCGGTTAGTGTAAGGTTCACAACATAACACATAACTACATCACTAACACAATGGTGGTTCACGCACATTAACCATAGCATCTTACACATGGTACATATACAGGGTATATCACATTCATTACATTCATGGTTTATAATACATCACATTACCACATACTGCACCCAAAGTGTAAGCACTACACAATAGAGATCATATGTTCACCATATGCCCCTAAATCACAACATGAACCATCACATATTACATGAATTATACTTATGATGAACACAATTACAACATACAATCAATTGCAATACAACATGGTGATATACATGTTTCTTCACAAAATGATGATGACATCACTATGTAATTCAGTTCACTATACACCAACCTTTCCATACAAAACATCAACACACCTACATATCACAAATGTCAAAATGCTCCAACACTCTGTAATCTAAAATAAATTAGTTTCACACACAAAATTATGGTACATCACACACGAATTCCTCATTGAATCCAAAAAAGGAGAGAGGGTACTCTCATCTCCAGCACATCAACATGCCTATGGTTACACACTAAGTGACACACACAACATGTGCATTCTTAATATCAAAAAAATGACACAGTTCACATCATGCTTATATCACATCACTCTTCCAATCTATACCACCACCATGAAAAACCATCACAACTCTAATCTGTCCCGAGGGTTTGAGACCATGAACCTCTACTTTGATACCAAGTGTAACACCCACATTTACACATGTAAAGACAACATGCAAAATATCGGATAATTTTTTTGTCTTGTTTGAAGTATATACGACACTATAGGTGATCACAAAACACTACAAACAACTCATGACATGCTCGAACAAACTTTACTTGACATATGCAACAAGAAAACATGTGATACACATCAAGACCAATTCTCTCTTTTTTTTTTTACTAGGCACAACATAACATTCTAGCTATAGTACACACTTACAAGTAGGGTCTTCCCACGGTAAAATATTTTAGGATTACGTATTTTCTATAATCCTATTTCAATTCTTAACTTAAGTTCTAGAAGACTCATGTTATGTGATTCATACATTCCTTCTTATGTTGCTAGATTTCCTTTTATACTATTGAAAATTTAGCTTAAGATATAACTCCCTAATAAGGATCATCTATAATATGTCAATTACTTGTTTAATTTGTTTGTTTATAAAAGGGGTATTCAATTACTCACAAGGCTATTTACATGCCCTCAAGGCTACTTGGTATTATCCCTAGGATTCACTCCTAAGGGCATGCATCCTAATCTTATATCATACCTCCGTTACACAACAGAAAAAGGGTAAGTCTAAAGGAGGTGAAGTTCACATTTTTTAATTTAGGGTCACATTTTCCTTTCTCACTTATAGATTGATTTAGTATGAAACAATCTCTTTATCCACACCAAGAGTGTTTATACACAGTACAAGAAAGATCATGTTCAATTTACCATAGAGTCTGCACAACATGGATCCTTTTACTCACCACAAGAAGGATTAAAAATTATAAAAGAATGACCTAAAAACACTCTTCTCCTAGTATACTAATAGGGTTTACATTCCTATTAACTAATCACCATTCAAAAATTTATTATGGTTCACAATTATCTCATAGTATTGATCCATAGAACTAAATGATAAATAAATTGGGTATCGGGTTTAATAATGATCCCAACTCTTCAAGATGACATTCATGGTTAGTTGGCGGTCTTCTCCAATCAACAAGTGGTCGGTCCAAGAGGTTTTTACCTCAATAATGAATTTTGTTTTCTAAGGAACTCTAGCCTAGTTGAAGGCATTCTCCTTAAAGAACACCCAACAATCAAATATATGGGGGAACAACATATGCCAGGACAAGGTAAAACTATGTCGATCCCAAATGCCGGTTTACAAAAAAATTACAGGAATACCGACTATGACAAAAGAAAACATAAACTTGGGATCTTATAGAGTTAAGCTAGGAGGTGTTATTAAGTTTAAGAATTAAGTTCATTAAAGAGTACAATTCAGCATTTATAACTTGATAAGTAAGATTTGAAGATTTCTTGAGAATTTACCCCTACTTTCCATAACCTTATTATCCTCCCAGATTACTAACATTGTTTTACATTTTAATATCATTTTACATCCCATCAACATTAAGGATGATTTTACCAAGATAGCTTGGGAGTAAAAATGTTTATTATTCTAGCTTGGGAGTAATATAGTTTCTATGTCTTCCACTTAAGGACTCTTTACTTCATCTATGTGTTTTACAAAATCATAGTTTTAGTATATCCTTTATAAGGATTATAATAGCATTCTGCTATTCCTAGTATTACATTACTTTGCCATAATCTAGAAGGCGTTCTTGCTCAAAGTTATAACTCAATATTTTTATCATTAAATTTTTTTGTTAGAGATACCTAATTCCCTATCTCGAAATGGCAAACACCAAAGGTAGATAAAAGTCTTATGTACTTTGATTCGAGTTTGAATAGGTAAAATAATATTGGTCATATCAAAGCTAAACTATCTTTCAAAATTGCAATCATACAATAAGATATTCATTACAACAAAGAGTTCATTTTATTCCATTCACAATAATGTTTTTAGTTGTTTTTGTGGTGCCCATTCCTTTGACACCTTTTTGATAATGATCATGATACTATTGACTATATCATGTACATTATTATAGTTTTATTTAGTATGATGTTAGATGCTCGATCATGGATTATTGTTTACTTTGATTCTTATATGATGCCTATTGATTCTTAGAGACATTTTATATGTTGATGATGATAAACCGCTTGACATGTTTATATTGTAGATGTTGTTCGAATATGTGATATTTGGATATTGTGAGTAGACCTAGAAATGGAAATTATTGGATGATGATATAGTTGTTGATAAAACTGTAAATGATATGGTTAGATTGCTTTGATGTTGTTGTGATTCATATATCTGGATGATTTTGGGAATTATATTTATATTATTTTAGATGTTCTGATATGGCCACAAGGCCGAAGGAGGTATTTGTATTTTGCAGGTTTAAAATATCACAACAAACATTGGGGGATTGGAGACCAACCACATTAGAATTCTAGATGAATTCAACAAGGTCACCATGGCAACTTGTATTTGTTTGTGCGTGTTTGTTTGTGTTAGGGATTCCCATGGGGGGGATCACCTTTAAATGTGACCAAGGGTTATGTGTATTTATTTATTTGGACCCTTTGTTATGTTTGCATGTGTTTATTTTGTGGTGCATTGACCCTTTCATTATTCATTAAATGATGTGTAATATTATGAGTAATCATGTTGTTAAGTTAATTAATTAAAATATGTCATAAGAAAGTAATTAATAGAGTTGTTGGCCTTGCATTAAAGTGTTGTAAGAGATGTGTAAGTGATGTGTAAGTTAAATTTTGAGTGTGAAACACTCCACCTTCTTGAAAATTCAAATTTTCCTTGGAGGCTAATTTTGGAGGCTTGTGGGACAAGTTAAACTTGTCCCATACCTCTTAAATTTAATTACCAACCATACCTACGGTTGGAGAGTTGAGATTATACTTTTATAATACTTTTGAGAAGGCAAATTGTAGGTTTTAATTACACTTTTCTTACATGATTTAATTTTAGTCCTTTGGGGTGTGGGTTGGATTTGAGTGTGTAAGTAAATTGTCATATTATTCACCCACCTATTTATTATGCATTGGAGAATGAAGTTGACTTTGGGGTTGGAATTGAGGATGTGTGATGTGACATCCTACATGGACCCACCTCATCCTCTTCCCTTCATGTTATCCAAAATTCACCCCTCAAGGTAATTTTGATAACCCGCATCAAATTCTTCGATTAAGAAAGTAGATTGATTCAAGGCCCGAAATCATGTTTTTGGGGCCCCTTCACTTCTCTCTAACTCTCCCATCCAAGAAAAATCCAAACGAATTAGAAAAAAATGGAAAAATGCAAAAAAATAAGGTCACGGATTGTTTTAAAGCGGTGCGGGTCGTGCAGGGTTCGTTGTACCATGTTTGGGGCCGAAATACAAAGAAAATCGGCTAAGTCAACACTTTTGTCCTAGGCGGTCCACGGGGCGGTTGGGACATCGGGACATGCGGGACGTGAATCGCCGATTTTCTCGCAAGTCGAGTCACCAATTGTGGCGGTGTGGAGATTTTCATCCAGGGGACAATTGAGACAAAATTACGTGTGGGGCGCTTGGCAAAAAGGTCACAAAGAGGACAAGGAAGCCAAATCGCCGATGTGGAAGAATGTGTTCGGGAGCCGCGGATACGTGCACCCAATTTTGCTGTAATATCCACAACTCAAAGGAAAAGTCAATGTTTGACTCCCAAAACTTTAAACGGCCATAACTTCCGACACCGAGCTCCGATTTTCAAAAATTGGACTTTCTCGAATGAGAACGACGTCCTCTACGCCAAAAAAACATATTCAGCTCTAGTCAGGAATGATTTCTTATTTTTAATAAGGGTAGATATATTTAAATAAAAGAAACATATTCGGCTCTAGTCGCTTAATGCTCATTCTGTCAAATGACAAAAATGCCTACTGGACCCAAGATAGCTGCCCGCACTCGAGAAGGCCATAACTTTTGCATTTCTCAACGAAATCACACAAAATTGGTACCATTGGAATCGTGGCTCCAAGCCCAATGCAAAACAATCAAGAAATTATATATTTTATGAGAAATAAGTTGGTATTTTTAATGAAACATTTCCGGGTTCATAACAGTGTTTTATTTGGTAGTTGGGAGTGCAATTAAGATGCATGGTCATCATTCTTTCTCTATTGTAGCACCAGGACAACATGGGGATCATTTTCAAGTAACACAATCATTTCACTCCATTTAACACATCTTACAAGTGGTTGAAGGACAGATTTTAGGATTTCCATTTTCCCTTTCTCTCTCTCTCTTCTCATTTTTTTATAAATTGGAGTGTTGGGCTCATTGTAAAGGGGTAGTTTTTATAGCAAAGCTCTGCCAAAATTTCTTTTTGAATCCAATGTGCTACAGGCCCTTGTAGTGGACTCCTTGCATGGTGATCCAGGCCCTTATCTTGTAATAGATTGAACTGTGCATATCATGAAGCAATAAAATACAAGTTTGTGGATGCATCTTCCCCTGCTGTGTTTTCTTGCATTCTTCTTGCCCCTCTAATCTTGATTACAAGAATATTGTGTCTACTTTATGTTCTTGCAGGGATCCATTATCATTTTGTATGTTTGAAATGTTGTTGTGAATGCATTTTGCTAGATCGTGGAGAACTGTCATCACCCCTTCTAGCATGCACTTTGCTTCTGTATCTCACACATTGGAAGAATACTCTCACACACCCTCCTTTTTGGTGTATCACCGCTTTAGTGTAGGCTTTCATTTTATGCATTCTCTCTCCCTGGTCCCTGGAAAGTTATATTAGAATAATTAGTTTACCCTACATTAGAGTAGATTGTGGCAGGTAGTTTAGGAGCAAGAACTAGCTTTCTCTGGAGGTCCATCTCAAGTAGCAAGTCCCACAACTTGGAGATAGCACCCATGTTATCTAATCACACCATGAGATCAAGTATATGCACTTGATTGAACATAGGGGTGTTGTGATTCAATGATAACACTTCCCTCTTCTATTAAATTTGAATTCCTTACCTTTTTTGGGTTTGTTTCATTTTGGAGACTCCATTTCTTGGGAGAATTCCTTGATGTTTTTAGATCTCTTTCTTTCGGAGAAGCATGAAGATTGTTACATGTTTTTGTCTGGTGGATTTTTGGATTTTTCTTGGAAACAACTAATGTTTGGAACTTGGAAAACTCCATCATGGAGAGGTAACAACTTGGATCTTGAAATGCTTCTATTTTATGAATGTAAACGTTAATGTGTGAGTGTTTGGCATATTTGTGGGCTTTTGGGTAGATGGCCTAGGAATGGTGTAGGAGGAGACTTTGGGGTTTATTTTGTGGGAGGAACAAGTGTGTTTGAGGGAGGTATAAGGGTGGAGGGAGTTTGGATTTGGGTTACACCTTACAAAGAAATAGCTTGCATTTCTTTACTCGTTATGGGGTTCCATAAGAGGTTGGGAGGCATAAGGAAATGTGAGGAATAAGGGGTACTTGGGGGAGGCATAAGGAATGTCGGGATTTGATATACTATATTTTGGCGGTTTGTAATTCAGGTGGTGATACCCATTTCCCCTTTTTGGGAGGCATAAGAAGCATCCCCCATAGTTTCTTTCTCCTTTGGCTTGCTTGATGAAGCCTTAGTATTGTTTGTCATGTTTTAATGTAGTTGTAAACTACATTCTATTTTGGACTGTATTTTTATTGTGAAAATGTTGCTTGTGTGTTTGTGGAAGCTTATTGTTGCCATGAGTTGGATCACATATTTTATTGCATTTTGGTTGGGTCTAGGGAGCCAATGAAGAAGGATGGATTCTCCTCTTCATTGGATTTCTTTGTTGGGTGGAGAGCATTGCCTTTCCCCTACTCTTGTTGTGATCACAATTTGGAAGAATGAGAAATATGCATGTTGTTGTCCTGGAGCTGAGAGAAAGACAGTTTGACAGTCCCTTGTGAAATGAAATATTATTGTATCCTTTCCCACTTGAAGTGGATGAACTTGTAAATGTTTGTAATGGAAAGATGTTGTATTGATTTGAAAGTTGTATATTGTAATGTGAAAGAGATAAACTATGTTGTCAGCGTTTGAAGGAATGTGAAAGAATTGTATTTTGTATGAGGAATTTGAGGAATGAAAGAAAATTTGTAATGTTACATTTGAAAACAATAAGGAATTGCAGTACCTTCCTCAAATTGCATCATTATTTTGAATTTGATCATCTAAATGTGGGTTGTAATCTCTGTTTGTAAGAAAGAAATGCGTATGAAGGAAGTGTAATACTTTGTCTTTTGAAATACATAAAATTTGGAAATCAGAGATGTATTTTAGTTTTGAATAGTTGAAATGAATCAACTAAATGTATTAGATTAGAATATGGAAAAAAAAGGACAAATAGACCTTTTAGAATTTGATCTCAGTTTTGTATATCAAACTGGCAAATGCTTTACCCAAAAACGCACAGTTCAAACCTACAGTCAAGAAACAACAATGCAACATTAAAATTAAACATGCTAGGGTATGAATGAATTTAATTGGACAAAACACTTAAGGAATTTCTTAGAAAACTTAGCAAAATCAAGCTCAAACCGTTTTGCTGTCGTTTTTCCATCAAAGTTGTAAATTTTCAAATTAGAACTCAAAAAGACCAATTGAATATTGAAATTATTTTTAAATCCATCTAAGAACAATTCTCCATGTTTTTTTGACATGTTGAGAGAGGAAGAAGATCAAATTGAATAAAATTTTATAAGTTAAAATTTACCAGTTTGCATTATAAGATCCTGCAGAATGTTTTCATGAAATTGACTTCTTAAAATTTATCAAAATCTAAATTTATTGATTCTTGTGTAAAGAGGACATCGAGATATTTCCATAAATAACTCGTTTGCGAAAACCAAGCTCTCTATCAAAAGATATGGCCCTTTAGAGAGTGGGTATGGTGAGGAATTACCCTCTTAACCTAATTGAACTTTCTAACCCTAAATTTTGGACCTTGTGACCTCTAATTATTGTTAATAAAATAAAAGTATATTCTAGTGGATTAGAATTGAGCTAGAACTTGTTAGTGACAATTGTTGTCTTGTAACCTAGTTGTAGACTCTTTTAAACAAAAAAATTATTCCATAATTTTCCTATCTAATCCTAGGTTGTTCTTGGGTCTCAAGTGGGTTGTTTTAATGGGCATCACATTTTTCATTTCAGTCAATAATGACAAAGACAACTTCACAGATTAAAAAATTCTAAGGAACTAAGTCCTTCTAACTTTTCTAGGAAATTCTATTCAAGAACCTTTCAACCCATTAAGCATTAGATTAAAAGGAACCTCATTCACAAAACCGATGCATCTTTCTACAAGTGTTTCCCTTTTCTACTCATGAAAGCCATTACACATTTATTATGCCAAGTCAGTTCAGGAGAAATGAGCATGATAAGAACTACACATTGGAAACAATATGATATTATTTAAGAATATCATGAAAGGAAACCTTATATTTAATGAAATGGATGAAAGTTCTAAACACTAAAAAATTCTTGGTCATTATAAAATTTCCACCATGTCAACTAAGAAATAAGTCATATGCTTTAGTTATGAACAATGTCACTGAAACAACAAAAGTTTAACAATTAATCAAATAGGGCCATTGGCCTCATAAGTCAAACATGTTTTCGAGTGAAATAGGATCCATCACAATTTCCTTATCTAACAAGTGACTCCAAAATTAATAATGATAAAAATAAAGGCTAATAAAATGTCAATAGTAGTCATTACCTATTATCAAGTTACTTGATATATCCAAAAGATTTTTAAAGAAGTATGGAACACCAACAAGTCTCAAAACTACCCAAGTCATTCATGCAAGTTAGTATTCTAAACATCCATCAAAGTTTCATAGTACTTTTAATTCATAATCCTCCTTATTTAATCTATAATTTTAATTTAAAAAAATGGAACACCACTTTCTCATCACAAGTTCTTTTAAAGTAACCATCATTACCATAATCAATGCCACTCTTATATATACATTTATATGTACCACTAAATTCCATTACCAACTTAACAATAATTTCCACCCTAAATCAACAAGTTATATATATATATACAACACCAATTGTCATTAGTAAAGATCAAGACACCACATACCAAATGTGATTGTACTAATAGAGGGTTACGAGATAATCATGAACAAGCCATCTTATTGAAAAGATTCATAACCAAGTTACTATAACTTAATTCTTAACATCACAACATAATAACCATACTTGAATCATAAAGACAATTAAAACTACTATTTACAGTTGATTATAGAGTTTCAACAACCTAGCCACAAATAACAATTTTTGATCCTTACTTCCTATTTGAGCGTCAACAAACAATCAAACTCAAAAGGTTACCTAATGAACGTAATAGTCTGAATCTATTATAACAGTTATGGTGTATCATATTCTAAGGTCAAATCAACCATTTTGGACCAATACAAAGAGAATTTGACTATTCTAAGGTAAATTACATTTACCTTTGTGCGAACAATAGTCCTTGACTATCGGAAATGGGTAACAATATTTTACTTAACCATTGAAGACACATCATTCATGCTTCCGTAAGATAATAAAATATTGAATCCCATCAAGGGAAGGCTTTTAAGCCACACTGGTAAGTTCGATATCCCAAACAAATCACATACCAGATCAAGATTATTAGGGTAAATTTTATTTACCTTTATTCTATCAAAGCCCTACATCTGCCTAATCCAACAAGGTTCGCATTTACGAACTTGGTTTTAACCTTGTCACAAAAGTGAGGAGTCAATGACGAAGTCAGGAATTACTATTCCCTATTTATAAGGTGAATATGCACACCTTCCTTATGATATTATTAGGTCGATAAAATTTCCAAATAGTCCATTAAATCTCATAAATAAACCAAAGAGTTGTATAAGTTAAAGTTCCTTGATACCGAATATAATATGGTATTCAAATTAATGGAAACCATTAAATCTAAGAAGCGACATTTGATTAATCAAACCAAAATTAACAACATACAACGTGTACCATATTACAGTAAGCCATCAATTTGCTTTTACAAAAAGAATTTACAATTTCCAAAAATTTCAATAGGACATAGACTAACTCAAGCCATCCACCACTAAAACTTGACAAAATTTTATTGTTATAACATGAAATATCGAGGGAAAAGGAGAGGTTTCACATAAAAGTTACCAAACCCATAACAGATCTTCAAGGAAAAATTACCTAGAAGGAAATTCTCAGAGATATACCCATCCACAATAACCCAAAATCACAAAGTCCGAGAATGATCAGGGAATAACCCACAAGGTAGAAAATGAATAAACAACAACCACAATATCTAACATGAAAATCCTTTTCAAAGGAAAAGAATGATTCATTTCATGATATTGAACATGCTAAGATAATAATCAAATCATTAGTTCTTATCATTCCTGTATTTAAGCTTCTAAAGTTGCATATACGTCTACCAATCCCTTGTAATAGCAACGTTCAGCAACATTCCTCTCTTTTTTTCTTGTTGGGAATCCAAGATGGCTCCTTGGTTCCGATTTGACATAGGCTGGGTGTGGCAAGAGCCATGGTGGGGTCTACACTAGCAACCGCATTTGCTTAGAAGTTTCAAGCCTTTAATAACATATTTCGTGCATATCCTACAATCAATGCTTACCAAAAAACCATGCTGGATTTTTTTACTCTCAAACATTAATAGTTCATTGGCTATATGTACGCTTCCATGTTATGCCTTCCCGTGAGCCAGGGAACTTGTAATTACTACGACTACAATTATTTGAAAGTTTCAAACCCTACTCCAGCAAAAACCCCAATATGCATATCCTCAACCAATGCAGTTCAGATGACCAAACTTCTCCTTGGCATTTCAATCCACCAAACACATGTCAGAGCATGTCGTAATCAAAACAATAAAAGGAAAAATAGCCGGCCAACAACCCCATGCGCCAACTTGCGAACTATTAAACAATATAAAACATGGAATCGAATGTTAGAAAATAAAACAATTCCCACCATTTAAATTTATTAATTAAAGAGTATGTGGGAGTGCTAGGTCCATGTTAAGGGTGGGTGAACTAGCGGTTGAAAGCATTAAACACAACACTAATTTAGCAATCCATCTCCTAAGCAATGGCTCCAAAAAAAAAGACTATCCCCTTCTTTCACTCAAGCCAAGGCTAGGTCTTAGGGGAAGATCAACAAAATAATTAAACTTAGTTTAAGAATATTAGGCCCCTTTTAAAACACACCCCAAATTACCCGAAATTTTTTCGATAATGATTTAGAGATTTTAAACAATAGCTTCACTAAGAAACCCATTTAATCGAGAGCATAGACACCTAAAATATGCTTACACCTAGCATTTCCTCCAATTCAACCGATTAACAACACTTCGTTAATTCCCCATTCTTCGCTCCATATTCGAATGCCCATTTACGACACCTTCTTGGTCGTATTCCTCCTATAATCAACTTATTTGGCTAATATCTCTCTTATTAGTTAAACATTCTTCCTTTCGACCATTTAGAACCTCCCTAGTTCTCTCTAAACCACTTATATTGGCTTCGTAGGCTATATATCAGTCAAAATTGGTTATCCTCCCAACTCTCAATGAGTCTCTAATCACTTGCTAATCAAATTTAACTAGCCTAAACCAAGTTAACTAGCCTAAACCAAATTAACAAAGCCTAAAGCATATTTATCCTAATCTAATCTAAAAGTGATTTTTTGAGATTTAGTCCCACATGCACCCAAATTCCAAATTCTTCCAAACCAAAAACTATAAATACAAGGCTAGGCCTACCCATTCAAAACAAAAAATTTAGACATAACTTTACATAAGCTAAAGAAAAACAAGCCTAATAGAGCTTAAAAGCTCATTTGCATTAGCCAAACTAATAAGGCATTTGATCTTGGCTATCCTCCATTAAAATAGCTTCATCTTGCACCCATGTTAGGTTAGTAATGGAATAGCTAAACTTGGCCATGTAGCCATTTAGTGAGATTCATTCACCCTCATGGAGTAAAACAACAAAATTGATTGCTTAGATCCTCTTAGGTTCATTATTTCAAGCTTTCAAAGAATAGAGGTTAAATGCTATTTTGTTACATTTCTTGTTTATTTCAAGTTTGAATACATGCAAAGTAGGTTTCCTTGCTCATTTCTTATCTGATGGTCCATTGAGGGACTTTGCACAAAGCTTTGGGGTTTTTCCCCATATCCATAGCTCTTTGCAAAATCTTTCATTGAACACATTTGGCATGCCCAGGTGGGACACTTATGTCCACCCTCCATTAATGGAGGTCTTTTAGGTTTTTCAAAGTTCATTTTCAAGTTTTTTGCTCAAATCACTTGTTATTTCCTCATTTTTATTTCTAACCCTAGGTAAATGATCTTCATTTGTATACATTTTATGGGTTTGATATTTAAATAGGATGCATTGACTAACAACTAACTTGTTTGCTCTTAAAAATTTGAAAATCCATGTTTTTTGCATGTTTTTCACATGGTGCGTGTAGGTGTCAAACAAGGGATGCATACACATTGAAACCATAGCATACCCATCGGATCAGGTGCGTGCACATCAAGAGGTCCTCATCATTTGCATATTTTCTCTCTACGAGACACATGCATGTGTCTCCATCATCGTGCACGTGTATCTACCTCTCGGCGCGCGCACATGTCGGGCACTCGGCAGTGTAAAAAAATTGTAAATTTTTACCTCTACGGGATGCACACGCATCTCCATCATATGATGTGCGTATCCATCTCTCTGGACGCGTATGCGTAAATAGGGTTGACTATGTAAAAATTGAAAAATTTGCTTTTCGCTAGGGCGTGTATGCATCATTATGGGCGCGCAGTGTCCTGACCGACTCTGTTGACTTTTTAGTTTTTTTCCTTTCCTGCGTACCTATCTACTTGGGCACGTATATGTTGGTTGGGGCATGTATGTGTCATTCTGGGCACGCAGGTGTCTCTGTGTAGGCCGGATTCATACATTTTATTTTTAGTGTTATTTGTTTTGATCATATCTTTTGACTCATTAGCTTTGTTTTCGAGTTTTAACAGTGTCGAGAAAGATAACGAAGCATAATATCTTCTATCACAAAACCTCCAAAATGCTTGGAGACCTCCAAAAATGTAAATTACTAAAAACTGTTAAAAAAGTGCAAAAATTGGATTTCTGGAATTTTTCAATTTTCTTGGTTTTCTAACTCTTGCAGGATTCTAATAGTGGTTTAGAGGTTTCCTTTGCATTAATTTTTTTAGACTAACTTAATCAAAAAAATTGCATCTTTATTTGTGAGCGCGTATGCTCTTCCCTCGCACCTTTCTAGGTGATCTTGGGAATCAGAAACGCTTCACTACTTTCTTCATATTTGCAAAATGGTTTATTTAGCTTTCAAAGTTGGTTAAAAGGAACTCATTTTTGCATTGTACTTAGGAATTTTCCATTTATTGAAAATTTGAGTGAGATACCTTGTTGTGTATGCTCTTTCCTTGCATCTTAGGATGATCTGGGAAATCAAAAACAACATTTTATCTCCTTTATATGACATTTTGGAAAATTACTAACCTTGGTATGTAGGACCAAAATCACTTGTCAAAGAAAGGCATCAAAACAAAATACAAACCCACTAATACACATGTTTCTTGCAGGTTGCCAAATGGTGTGCTACTTAAAACCACATTAAGCTAAGTAAGATAAAAAAACACACCATATTCAAAACATTGTATTGCAGGTTTCAGAAAAGGGTACATCCCTATCTACTCAACTAGAACATAACCCATTTGACATAACGTCTTAAGCTACAACAATGGGGGTGGTTCTAGGAACCCTAAAATAGTCCACCGATATGTAACCGTGGATGAAACAGGAAGTGCTCCACTTACCCACTTGATTAGTTTTCCTTTATGAGATAGCGTTACACATTGTCCTATGCGACCCTTTTAAGTACATGATGGATGCATTTACTTTGCCTATTGTGCTTGAAGGGGGAAAAGATGAGATACTCCCAAACTACTCATTGCAAATTTTTGGGTAAATCACCTCGCTCATGGATAACTTTGTGACACCTAGTTGAGAGAACTTGTTAGGAAAGCCATTTTGTCAAGGAGCCCACTTTACTAGTCCTTTATCATGTCTTGGCCATCACAAAGTGATAACTTGTTTGGATTCAGAACCTTGTTTTTCAAACAAGGAAAAGAATCCACTTAAGTTGGATCTAAGTGCCTTTCATCACGGAAATTGGATGACATTTCACTTAGCTTAGCTTCTTTCTCACCTTCGAGATGAGGCAAAGCTCTACCCAAGTGACGCTTAGTTCATTTCCATCTTTTGATCTACACCTTTGCATTCTTGTTTCCCATTTGGGGCAAGAGAAGGCATCTTTTAGGAGTGTTTTCATAGATGGTGTTCACCACTTTTTTGTCCGTTTACGCTCATCCATGTTTGCAGCTGAGTTGTTAAATGTCTAAAGTGTGTGGATGCGTCCTTATATCTTTGATGGCCACTTGATCTTGATTTCAGGATCATCATCATAGTTGATTGATTCATCATTTCATCTACCCATTGTTAATATTTATGCCTTATTCATTTTGAGCTTGACTTAAGTATTGACATTGTGTTGATCATCTTTGCATCGAACTATCACTTTGCACAGACATTTGCATAGGGTGTATTTCCTTGTTGATTGGCTTTGTGTTTCACACTTGCATGATTTTTCCTTTTGATTATTCATTGAGAAATCTTGTTTTCTAGGAAAAATCCTTTTTTATCTCATCGAGATTACGTCATCACAATGTCCATTTTCCTTATACCCTCATTTTGAAAATCAAACACGCATCTCCATACTTACACAGATGTCTAGTTGGTTGTCATTATGCTACTCAAATCGGCATGTCACTTCCTTCCCTTTGAAGGAGTTTCATCCCACTATCTAGGTCTAGACATTTGTGCCTAAACGATGCCAACAATGACTGAATATCACATGGTTTCTCACATTTACAACAATACGGAACCTAGGTTTAGAAATTCAAATTAAAATATTCCAATTATGACTAAGCCTCGTTTTGTTCTTTGTACTTCTGAGCCCAGTCGGTACCACTGTTCCCCACTTCACTCATAGTTGGTGGTACGGTTTGGATGCTTCTGATCCAAATTATTATTCAGGTTCCCCCCACTCTTCTTCTTCTGATTCAGATCCAAACTACCATTTAGACTCCCACTCTTCTTCTAAAGACTTGGATCCCAACTATTGTTCGGATACCCCTAGATCAAATCTTGAATCACGGTCCTCCCTTCCTTCATAGGACCTTTATTCCAAATCACCTCAATGACGTCTTCCTCCTTTGAAGACTCATGTGACTCCAAGTTCCATCGATTGAACATCTAATTCGGTTCTTGAGTCATGGTCCTCCCTTTCTTCGCAAGACCTCCTTCATCAGTCGTCTCAACGACCTCTTCCTCCATCAAATATTTGCAGGACTCGGATTCCCTCTAGTCAATCATAAAATTTGACTCCTATGTCGCAACTTAGCATATGGCTATGTGATCCTATTTTATCTCCTACATTATGTCATCTTCTAGAAAAATGACATAAGTCCAAATCCAAATCATCCATTCATGAGGAACCTACCACCAATCCTACTTCCTCTCTTGAGTCATCTTCTTCTATCAATCAATTTTCCCCACTTATCGGACATGTTTCTTCTATTCAACCTTCTATGGACAAAGAAAAACAACCTCTACTGATTGATTTCTCTCATAATGAAGGAACAATAAAACTACATGATGATATCCCTCTAGAGGATTACAAAAAGGGTTATTTTTAGAACTTGATATGCTCATGTATTGGGGAAAGGAAGTTTATCCCTTTTGTCATAACATAGAGGAGGAGCCTAAGGTCATGGAAATTGACTCCTCTTCTTCTATTCCATCTTCACCTTCTTTTGAGCATGATGAGATGTTAAGGTCTAGCATTAAGCCATGGCCTATCTTCTCATTACCCAATCATTCCTTATCTATCACCATTCCTCAATCAAAATCTCACCTTGGGTCACCACTGAGTAGCCCATCGTCTTCTCCTATCCTTGGGCCACCCCTAGGTAGTCCTCCATTTTCTACTTATGGGTCACCTCTTGGTAGCCCATTACATTCTATTCTTGGACCACGTCCTAGTAGCCCTTCATCATCTTCTATCTATGATATGCCTCTGAGTAGTCCCTCCTCATCTATACTTGGGCCATGCCCTAACATCCCTTTGTCATATTATTCTATTCTCGGGCCATATCCTCGTAGCCCAACTTCTTCCATCTTAGGGCCATATTCTAGCAGCCCTTTGTTGCCTTCTATTAGTGGCTCACCTCCTCGTATCCCATCCTCTTCAATTCTTGGACCGTATCCTTTTCATTAATCACATATTTCTTCTATCAATGGTTGTGGTAAGCCCATAGTCATTTCTCACATCACTTCTAAACGTCCATGTTCTCTTTCTTCTCCTTCTCGGGATCAAAATGCGCTAGCTTATAAGAAACCCAAACAGTTTCTTAATCAAGCTCAAGTCAAAACTTCCAAGAGCTCTATAGCTCCCAACAAATCAAACAATCTTATGGTTAAAAATCAAGCACGATTCAAGAATGCACATCAATGCAAAAATCAAGTTTAGCACAAAGTACAAAAACCTACAAATAGGGAACTCAAGATCCCACATGAACAATCCTTATTTAAGGATAAATCACAAACATTTGTTGAGTACAATCTCACCTCGATTATTGAAATTGGAGAAAATATTACGCTTGATAAACAAACACGCCTAGTCTCTCTTATCAAGGAATTCACAGACATCATTATTGGATCTTACCATGCAGAGTGACTTTGTTGGTTCCTAACTTTCCAAAAACTATCAAAAAGCTTAAAAATTAAAAAAAAATTCAAAAATACAAAAACATGAGAAACACACAAGAAAAAGCAAAGGTACAAATATCCAACCTTGCAATTAGGTATTGCGTACACATGGATGTTTATTTCTTCTCTTTCTTATCATTCTTCTACAATTCTTCCTACCATTTTCATCCCTTCGGTGATATTGTGGTTAGCCTTTTCGCACACATTTTGCAACATTTATCTCTATGGTATCTGTTTCACCCTGGTCTTTCATCACCTTGGTAAATTAAAGAACGACTCACCTCTTAGATATCCCATCACAATCAACATCTAATAAACTTTTTGGGAAGAACTTTTAGACATATTTGTTGACACTAGCCAAAGTCGTCATCATAATCACTTCCACCTCCTTCCATCAAGCCATCAGTGATTATTAACCCCTTGTCAAACAAGAGGGCTGAAATAAGTTTTTAGAAAGAAAAAGAATCAAAATCAATCAAAAAATCAAAAGATAAAAGCTAAGAGCAAAATAAAATTGATAAATAACTCTCTCTTGGGGTATTTCCAATAATCTCTATCGGGGCTATGGATGCTTGACTAGCAGTAGAGCAATGTTGTGATTAGAATCAAATACATCTCCATTGGGGCTATGGACGAGTGGCTAGCAGCGGTGGAAATGTACGGCTATCCTTTCACCATCTATTCACAAAATCACCTATCATCTATCAAAATAAATCATTCCTACACATTGGCTAGGGTGTCTTCAATTGTTGTCTATTAATTCTTCACTTCAAGAGGTAATTAATTTCAACTTCCACACACTAGATCTCTATGAGTAGGCAGGATTAGTATGTTACCAAGTGTCTTTTTTTTTGGACCTTCTTGAAACTCTTACTTTAGTCCTTATCTCATCTCACGATTTGTACCTTTGGCTAATAACTTCTTTATTACGAGGCTTCTAAGCTACATTCATATCATTCACATCGTTCTTCTACTTCCTTCAGAACATCCATGTGTATAGGATTACCTTTTTTCCATGTTTTCAGACACCTTTGACCCCTTTCAAAAAGAAATCTTCTCCTTCCTTTCTAACATGTGCTTTAAGGCCAACTTACGGCTGGGACATCCTTGCTTCTTCCCAATACTTCATTCGTTTATGTTCACCATCATCTTGAACCTATCCATAATGGCCTTAGGTCCTGCCTCTACTCGTGAAGATTTTTCCTTTGAATACTCCCACCTAATCGCTAGGGAATTTTTACATCTTCACCTTTCTCGTACGCACGTGGCATTATTCCCTTGTACATCCCATCTATCTCTAGGGGCATCCACATTTCCTTGTCTTCCTGTACATAGTTTTAGAAAACTTTCAAAAAATCAAAAACATTCAAATATGTTTCAAAAACTTCAAAAACAATATAAATCATCCTAAAAAACGTCGTTCTTTGGTTCTCACCTATTCATGTGCATGACTCGCGGATCATCTTGATCTACCTCCATCAACAAAAGCTAGGCTACTTACTTCATCTGTACTCTAGGGCACAACGAGCTTCTTGGTACTATTTTGTAGTGCACATTGCTTTTTCATAGGACCAAAGTGTCCTCCGTTATTCCTCTTGCATGTATCCTTGCTTTGGGAAAATCATAACCCTTGTCGTTAACTCGCATAGGTTGGAAATAAAGCTTGATAACAAAAACATTGCATCTTGTTTCTTTGTTAGTTTAGCTTGTTTACTTTCTCGTATTGTATTGCATTATGTATGTTGCATGGAGTTAGGAATCTTTTAATTTCTCGTATTGCATTGCATATGTATGTTGCATGGAGTTAGGAATATTTTAATTTCTCGTATTTCATTGCATTATGTATGTTGCATGGAGTTGGTGCTTTTAGTAATGGACATTTGTTCGTATATGGCTTTTCATGTCATACTACACTTTTTTCATTCTTTTTAATAAGGACCGATGATGAAGATCATTAGTAATATGATGAAAAATAAATTTGTTTAAAAGGCATTGGATGGATGTTAGCTCATTCCCCCTTCCTCACACTCCTTTTCTTCTATATCCCCTTTCTTCTTCACACTATTCTTTCTTCTGTTCTCTTTCTATCATCTTTTCGATCGTCAATCAACCTCTTTCATCACCCCATCGACAATCGAGGGGGCATCCTCCATTCTACTCATTTTTCTTCTATCCCTTCAAAATTTTCTACTTGTTTATGCTTGTCTACTTTCTTTGAAGTGATGTCACTTACGCCACCTCAAAGAGGGGCAAATGTAGACACCTAAAATATGCTTACACCTAGCATTTCCTCCAATTCAACCGATTAACAACACTTCGTTAATTCCCCATTCTTTGCTCCATTCTCGAATGCCCATTTACGACACCTTCTTGGTCGTATTCCTCCTATAATCAACTTATTTGGCTAATATCTCTCTTATTAGCTAAACATTCCTCCTTTCGACCATTCATAACCTCCCTAGTTCTCTCTAGACCACTTCTATTGGCTTCGTAGGCTATATATCAGTCACAATTGGTTATCCAGACCCCTCCCAACTCTCAATGAGTCTCTAATCACTTGCTAATCAAGTTTAACTAGCCTAAACCCTAGTTAACTAGCCTAAACCAAGATTAACTAAGCCTAAAGCATGTTTATCCTAATCTAATCTAAAAGTGTTTTTTGAGATTTAGTCCCACATGAACCCAAATTCCAAATTCTTCCAAGCCATGTCTAATTTTTATTTTTCACATCAATCTAATGGTTGGGGAGAGTTCACTTTTATGATACGCTACATGACCCGAATACGATTCTCATAGGCGATACGGTGTGAAGGATGTATTTGGGCGAACATATTGTTGAACAATATATATCTCATTTGGTACAAATCAACCCGAAATACATGATCTAAATTTTCCATCCATACATACATATATATATATTGCTTTACTTTGGTAGAGTGTTGTTTATTGATTTTATTCATGATCGTGAGAATCAATAAATCTAACTACTAGCACCAATTGAATTCCGAGTAATCTATGTCTAGCCTATTTTATGAAGATTCTCATATGGAGATCTTCATGAGCTCTTCAAGAATGTTGTCGATGAGATGCAAATGGTAATAGAACACGGAAAAGGATTGCTGCTTGCTTTAACTATATGTTGAATACATGTATCAATGAAATTCTTCTTCTCAATTGTGTAATGTTTTCGACATCTCAAATCTAGTTTGCCGTCGGGTGCTACCATTGGACAATGATGGTGAAATGGAAGTGAAACTTATAAACTATTATCCATTTCCCTACCAATGAAAAATAGGTCTAAGGTGACGTTCATAACGGTATTCCGATGAAAGCAAGCTCGTAATAAGTAGGAACATTGATGGGTCAACTTGAATTTCAAAACCTAAAAGTCTCAAAAACATAAACAAAATGGGCATTCATATCCACGACGTTGCTCTGGTTGATTGTGGAATTTAATTTAACATCGTCAACAAAAGAAACATTCAATCACACGCACGGAAATGAAAATAATATTTAGCGCTCGAAAGAGGTGGTATGCTCATGTCTTGTATTGCATAAACATAGGACCTGCTCAAACGCGCTTTCACTCGGTCCTTCATTTAATAATCACAGACGCCATAATTAGTATTGACCAAAACCCATCGTTCGTACTCTCGCCATGTTCTCAGGAGTTTGATGCGATCGGGAATCAATGCAAGCAACATCATTAATAAATATATAGATATAATTCTTCATGGATTTGTGCATCCCTATCACCTATATATATCCCATAAGCTAAACATTTCAGCAATGCTCTTTGGTCATTACAAAATTGCAACCTACAAACCACAATTACAATGGCATACTTTTTGGCTCCCTATTTTTAGTCTTTGTTATTACCCAAAATAAGTGCGAGATCCGGATGCATTGCGGGATTTCTGCGTGGCCGATACTTCCTCCTCCACCATTTTTATGAATGGCTTCCTTGCCTTAATCCCAATCAGGTTTCGCAAAGAACTTCACCATATCTGTTACGAGCATGTGCAGAAATACATCAAGGAATCTGTTTGGAGTGAGTTTGAAAACCACAACAACACGGTTCCTCCTGGCATTAACACATTGGGATTAATAATGGCCGTGTGGATCTCGGCGGTGGGAGTAGTGCTTCCTCTGCATACCCACCCAGAGCCTCACGAAATTATCTTCGTCTTGGAAGGGACTCTCAACGTTGGCTTCGTCGGCACCAACAAGCTTTTCTCTGCGGAGATCAAAGCGGGAGATGTGTTCGTGTTTCCCGGGGTATCATTCACTTTGTTCACAACATAGGAAACACGCCTATGTCTGTCATAGCCACTCTTAACAGTCAAGCTCCGGGTAACTCTGTAATTCCTTTGGCTACTTTCGCCTCGAATCCGGCCATTCCCAACCAACTTTTGGCGAAATCATTCCAGTTAATGTCGTGGAGGTTGATGAAATCGAAAAGAATCTCGGCGGCATCGAGTGATTGTTTTTAATTATTAGGGGTTGTTTTGTTTAAGATCTTCACTTTGAATATCTGTAAATTTTGAAAATGTTGTAAATTTTGAAAAAGTTGTAAATTTTGAAAATGTTGTAAATTTTGAAAATGTTGTAAATTTTGAAAACGACTCCTCCCCAAGTGTTTACAAGACCATACTTACGCATGTGCACCGATATGAGAAGGAAAAAAATTGAGATAGGCTATTGTAGAGGGTCCCTACACCGAGATGTCGGATCGGACGAGGACTCTCTAGGTGCCATGGAGTCAGGAGTAGTCACCCGTCGAAGTTGAGCGATATTTTAGTCTCAGGGCTCATAAGGGACTGTGCCCGAACAAAGTAGCCTGAAAGCAACGACCATTTCACGCACGAAACACCACCTCTTTTAGCATTCACACTGGCCACTCGGACATGTCGGCCAAGACGATCCATTCGGTGCCATGACCCACCATTTGCAAAATATAGCATTTGTGAACCTTACACTTTGCTCTAACCGCACTATTTCACGTGTTTGCAAACAGTAGGACATCGAGAGCACCGAAATGAGAAGGAAAAAACTGAGAGAGGCTATTGTAGAGGGTCCCTACGCCGAGGTTTTGGATCAGACGAGGCCTCTCTAGGTGCCATGGAGTCCGAGTAGTCACCCGTCAAAGTTGAACGATATTTTGGTCTCAGGGCTCTTAAGGGACTACGCCCGAACGAAGTAGCCGGAAGCAACGACCGTTTCGTGCACCAAAACACCACCTCCTCTAGCATTCACCTAGCCACCCAGACATGTCGGCGTAGTTTGTTCGCTACTATGACCCACCTTTGCAAAATATAGAGTTTGTGACCTTACACCGGCTCTAACCGCACTATTTCGCACGTTTGTAAACAAAAGTGATGGACAACGAGAGCACCAAAATGAAAAGGAAAAAAGGCGAGAGGATATTGTAGAGGGTCCATACACCAAGGTGTCGAGATCGGGCGAGGCCTCTCTAGGTGCCACAGAGTCCGAGTAGTCACCCATTGAAATTAAACAATATTTGGTCTCGGGGCTCTTAAGGGATCTGCACTCTAACGAAGTAGCCGGAAGCAACGCGGCCGTTTCGCGCACCAAAACACCACCTCCTCTAGCATTCACCTAGCCACCCAGATGTTTCGCCATGATCTGCTTGGTGCCATGACCCACCATTTGTAAAATATAGCGTTTGACAACCTTACACTGGCTCCAACTGCACTATTTCACGCGTTTGCAAACAGTGTAGGACAATGAGAGCACTTTGAAATGAGAAGGAAAAAACTGAGAGAGGCTATTGTAAAGGGTCACTATGCCAAGGTGTCGAGATTATACGAGGCCTCTCTAGGTGCCACATTGTCCGAGTAGTCACCCGTTGAAGTTGAACAATATTTTGGTCTCGGGGCTCTTAAAGGACTACGGCGAACGAAGTATCCCGAAAGCAACGACCATTTTACGCACCGAAACACCACCTCCTCTAGTGTTCACCTAGCCACATGGACGTGTTAGCATAATCCATTCAGTGCCATGACCCTTCGTTTACAAAATATAGCGATTGACAACCTTACACTGGCTCCAACCGCACTATATCGCACGTTTGCAAACAGTATGACAATGAGAGCACCAAAATGAGAAGGAAAAAAGCGAGAGAGGCTATTGTAGAGAGTCCATACACTGAGGCATCAGATTAGATGATGTCTCTCTAGGTGCCACATAGTCCCGGTAGTCCTAGTAGTCACCCGTCGAAGTTGAGCGATATTTTGGTCTCGGGGCTCTTAAGGACTCGCGCCCAAACGAAGTAGCTCGGAAGCAATGATGTTTTTACGCCAAACACCACCTCCTCTAGCATTCACCTGCAACCCGGATGTGTCGCCAGCGTAGTCCGTTTCATGCCCACGACCCACCGTTTGTAAAATATAGTGTTTGTGAACCTTACAGCACAGCTCTGGCGCACTATTTCGCGCGTTTGCAAACGGTAGGGACAAAATGAGAGCACCGAAATGAGAAGGAAAAAACCGAGAGAGGATATTGTAGAGGGTCCCTACACCAAGGTGTTGGATAAGATGAGGCCTCTCTAGGTGCCACGGAGTCTGAGTAGTCACCCGTCGAAGTTGGTGATATTTTGGTCTCGGGGCTCTTAAGGGAGGCTGCGCCCAAACGAAGTAGCCGGAAGCAACGACCGTTTCGCGCCCAAACACCACCTACTCTAGCATTTACCTGGCCACCTATACATGTCGGCATAGTCTGTTTGGTGCCACGACCCACCGTTGCAAAATATAGCATTTGGAACCTTACACTGGCTCTAACTCCATTATTTCACGCGTTTGCAAAAACATGGGGACAATGAGAGCACGAAATGAGAAGGAAAAAACCGAGAGAGGCTATTGTAGAGGGTCCCTACGCTGATGTGTCGGAGTTAGACGAGGCCTCTCTAGGTGCCCACGAGAATCCGAGTAGTCACCGTCGAAGTTAAACGATATTTTGGTCTCAGGGCTCTTAAGGGACTGCGCTCGAACAAAGTAGCCCGAAAGCAACAACCATTTCACGCACCAAACACCACCTCCTCTAGCATTCACCTAGCCACCGGATGTGTCGGTGTAGTCCATTTGGTGCCACGACCCACCATTTGCAAAATATAGCGTTTGACAACCTTACACTGGCTCCAACTACACTATTTCGCGCGTTTGCAAAAACAGTAGGATAGCGAGAAACCTTTGAAATGAGAAGGAAAAACTAAGAGATGATATTATAAAGGGTCACTATGCCAAGGTTTCAGATTAGACGAGGCCTCTCTAGGTGCCACAGAGTCACGAGTAGTCACCGTCGAAGTTGAGCGATATTTTGGTCTCGGGGCTCTTAAAGGATCTGCGTAGAATGAAGTAACTGAAAGCAACGACCATTTCACGCACCGAAATACCACCTCCTCTAGCGTTCACTGGCCACCCAAACATGTCGGAACAGTCCATTCGGTGCCACGACCCTTTGTTTGCAAAATATAGCCTTTGACAACCTTACTGGCTCCATTGCACTATTTCGCGCGTTTGCAAACAAGATGTATGGCAGCCCAATGACACCGAAATGAGAAGGAAAAAACCAAGAGAGAGCTATTGTAGAGGGTCCCTACGCTGAGGTGTTGGATCGACGAGGCCTCTCTAGGTGCCACGGAGTCCGAGTAGTCACCCGTCGAAGTTGAACGATATTTTGGTCTCAGGGCTCTTAAGGGACTGCGCCCAAACGAAGTAGCCCGAAGCAACGACCATTTCACGCACCAAAACACCACCTCCTCTAGCATTCACCTGGCCACCTAGATGTGTCGGTGCAGTCCGTTTGGTGCCACGACCCACCATTTGTAAAATATAGCATTTGACAACCTTACACTGGCTCTAACTGCACTATTTCATGCGTTTGCAAACAGTAGGACAGCGAGAGCACCAAAATGAGAAGGAAAAAACCGAGAGAGGCTATTGTAGAGGGTCCCTATGCCGAGGTGTTGGATCAGACGAGGCCTCTCTAGGTGCCACGAGTCCGAGTAGTCACCCGTCAAAGTTGAAAAATATTTTGGTCTCAGGGCTCTTAAGGGACTGCGCCCGAACGAAGTAGCCCGGAAGCAACGACCATTTCGCGCACCAAAACACCACCTCCTCTAGCATTCACCTGGCCACCTGGACATGTCGTAGCGTTCGGTGCCACGACCCACCGTTTACAAAATATAGCGTTTGACAACCTTACACTGGCTCTAACTGCACTATTTCGCGCGTTTGCAAACAGTAAGACAGCGAGAGCACCGAAATGAGAAGGAAAAAAATGAGAGAGGCTATTGTAGAGGGTCCCTATGCCGAGGTTTTGGATAAGACGAGGCCTCTCTAGGTGCCACGGAGTCTAACTAGTCACCGTCGAATTTGAACAATATTTGGGTCTCGGGGCTCTTAATGGATGCATGGTCCGAATGAAGTAGCCTAGAAGCAACGACCGTTTTTCGCACCCAAAACACCACCTCCTCTAGCATTCACCTTGCCACCCGAATGTGTTGATGCATTCCGTTCGGTGCCACTACACACCGTTTGCAAAATATAGCATTTGACAACCTTACACTGCTCTAATGCACTATTTCATGCGTTTGCAAAAAGTAGGACAACGAGCACCGAAATGATAAGGAAAAAAGCGAGAGAGGCTATTGTATAGGGTCATTACACCGAGGTTTTGCATCAGACGAGGCCTCTCTAGGTGCAACGAGTCCGAGTAGTCACCCGTCGAAGTAAAATGATATTTTGATCTCGGGGCTCTTAAGGGACTGCGCCGAACGAAGTATCCCTAAGCAACGACCGTTTACATAGCCGAAACACCACCTCCTCTAGCATTCACCGACCACCCGGATGTTTCGGCGCAGTCCGTTTGGTGCCACAACCCACCGTTTGTAAAATATAGCGTTTGACAACCTTACATTGGCTCTAACTGCACTATTTCGCTCGTTTGCAAACATTAGGACAATGAGAGCACCAAAACGAGAACGAAAAAAACGAGAGAGGTTATTGTAGAGGGTCCCTACTTCAACTTGTTGGATCAAACGAGGCCTCTCTAGGTGCCACAGAGTCTGAGTAGTCACCCGTCGAAGTTGAACGATATTTTGGTCTCAGGGCTCTTAAGGAACTACGCCTGAACGAAGTAGCCCGAAAGGAGCGACCATTTCGCGCCTTTGAAACACTTTGCCTCCTCTAGCGTTCACCTGGCCACCCGAACATGTCACGCAGTCCGTTCGGTGCCACGACCCACCGTTGCAAAATATAGCATTGGACAACCTTACACTTGCTCCAACTGCACTATTTCACGCGTTTGCAAACAGTATGACAGTGAGAGCACCGAAATGAGAAGGAAAAAACTAAGAGAGATCCTATTGTAGAGGTCCCTATGCTTTGAGGTTTTGGATCGAGACGAGGCCTCTCTAGGTGCCACGAGTCCGAGTAGTCACCGTCGAAGTTGAACGATATTTTGGTCTCAGGGCTCTTAAGGGACTGCGCCAAAACGAAGTATCCCGGAAGCAACGAACTTTTTGCGCACCGAAAAACCACCTCCTCTAGCATTCACCTAGCCACCCGAATGTGTCAACGTAGTCCTTTCGGTGCCACGACCCATCGTTTGCAAAATATAGCATTTGACAACCTTACATTGGCTCTAACTGCACTATTTCACGCGTTTGCAAACAGTAGGACAGCGAGAGCACGAAATGAGAAGGAAATAATCGAGAGGCTATTGTATAGGGTCCCTACGCCAAGGTTTTGGATCGACGAGGCCTCTCTAGGTGCCATGGAGTCCGAGTAGTCACCCGTCGAAGTTGAATGATATTTTGGTCTCAGGGCTCTTAAGGGATTGCACTCGAACGAAGTAGCTCGGAAGCAACGACCATTTCGCGCACATCAAACACACTGCGTCCTCTAGCATTCAATCGGCCACCGGACGTGTCGGCCACATTCGTTCGGTGCCATGACCTACCGTTTGCAAAATATAGCATTTGACAACCTTACACTGGCTCTAACTGCACTATTTCATGCGTTTGCAAACAGTAGGACAGCGAGAGCACCAAAAATGAGAAGGAAAAAAGCGTGAGAGCGATATTGTAGAGGTCCCTATGTGAAGGTGTTGGATCAGACGAGGCCTCTCTAGGTTCCACAAAGTCTGAGTAGTCACCCATCAAAGTTAAACGATATTTTGGTCTCAGGGCTCTTAAGGGACTGTGCCCGAACGAAGTAGCCCGAAAGCAACGACCGTTTCGCGCACCGAAACACTGCCTCCTCTAGCGTTCACCTAGCCACCCGGACATTTCGGCACATTCCGTTCGGTGCCACAACCCACCGTTTGCAAAAGATAGTGTTTCCTTATTTATTTAAATTAAATTATAATGACTTGTTTGTTATGTTATCTCTTGTTGTCATCAAGTGTCCTTGGTAGGATGATATATGGGGCTCATGAATCTTATTTTATGCCTTATCTTTAACACTTAGTTTTGTTATAATATTATGTGTAATATTGTTCTACGGTTTTCTTTTCCTTTCTCTTCTTTCTCTCTTTATGAAGACCATCGGTTGTCTACCTCTTGATTCAACTCTCGACCTCTGTGAAACCATAATTATCTTCTCTTCATCCTTTCTTATTTCATTTTCCTCTCTCTCTCTCTCTTCTTGTACCTCATTAGCTCTTTCAACCTTTGAATCACATTTCCCTGCTAGTTCTTCTTCTTCTTCACCATATATCAAGTCTGATTCATGAGGCCTAATAACCTTGATTACCTTTCTCTCGTTTCTTCATCTTTTCTATTTTTCACATATGTTCTTGAACTCTCTTATCCTTTCATGTAATTGCTTTAGTCTAGCATCTTATCTCTCGATACTAACTTCTCCATCCAATGTGGCATTTGTAACCATGACCTCACTCTTTACTTCACCCATCATTTTCATCTATCTCTTTGTCTCTCTTCTTAGACCACCGTATCACCTTATCTCAAATCCTTTTAGCTAATCTTCCTTGATCTTGAGTTATGATATACCACATCTGCAGTTCAAAAAATTTATAACATATGTATTCAATGGTTTCTATGTTTCCCTAAAAACTCAACTCTGTCTTTTGATCAAGTTCAAACAACTCCTTTTCACTAGTTAACATGTACTCCAAATTTAATATTATCCCTTATCCTCTATATGGTTTCTTACTGATATTATTTATCTAACTCTAATGTAGATACTATGAGCGTAATCAAAATGATCAACTACCATCTTCAACTGCCAAGTTCAATATCCATGTTGGAAGGTACTTACAACTTCTTCACAGTTTTGGAACTCAAAATACATGAAGCAATCAGCTAAAACAAATGTACAAATACATTTGAAAATAACTTCTAGGTTGTGATGCAAATACAAATACAAGATCTGAAGCTTATGATGCAAATAAAATAATATAAAGATATGTAGCCACATATCATTAAATTTAACAATATTTAGGATTATTATGAGTTACAAAAGAACAGTACGGCTACAGGATTGGAAAATCAATACAGTTACTTCAAGGATTAACTCATATGTACACAAAAGTTACAAAGAATGCAAACCCAATTTTGGGTATAGGTCTGTACAATATTATCAAGATGATAAATTGATGAATTCCATATTAACTTCAAGGATTAACTCATATTGCACACTTTTCCAAATACAACAGGATGATAAATTGATGAATTCCATTAAATATATAAGCTTTAGTTACTAATACTTAAGTTGGCAATAGAGCTAACAATATAAATTCACGATAGAGAATGCTCGGGGCATCTACAAGTTCCAACGAATGCAGAGATCAAAACCCACTTTCTCAGAGTTAGCAATAATACCAAAATAACCAAAATAAATATGATTTAACCAACACACATGGATATATATATATATAAGAATCAAACAAAGTGTGCTCCAGACGCGCACGTCTCTGAAAATATATATGTACATAAGTTCATAATGTATGTATACATCTCGAACTAAGCACGTGTCATAATGTACATATGGGACCACATGCGGTTGCAAAGGCTATATATAGTACAATCGATCAGTGAATCTACTCATGACCACATATGTACATCTAGGTGTCCACCATAAATCTACTCATGAAACATCTTCCCTCTCTTTGCCCTGCTTAGAAGTAGCACGTCCACGACCTGGGGATGTAGTGGAGGGAGATGCCACTACGGATTTCATCCATGTGGTCCTAGGTGTCTCTAAGCATGCCTGCAACCTAACCTGCACATTCATAAACAACAAGTTTTTAACACCCAAAATTTTAAAATACATTCAAAATTTAGAAACTTGTACAATTTAGTTAAAATGCATGTGAAATCTTACTGTAATGTCATGATCCCTATCAATTTGTTGTTAACGCGTCGCAGAGACAACAATAGTCTCACGAGGGTAAGCTACATACAAATAATTAATTTTCAAATTAAAATTTCACATATATACCTACAAAATTTGATATTGTAGATTTAAGTTTAATAAAAATAATGAAGGTCTCCAAAATTTAACAAATTTAAAAAATTGTGTAACTCAGTTAGTGGATCTGCAGATGCTATGGCAGTATCTACAGCAGCCTCCACAGTTTGTATATATGGAGGAGTCTCTCTAGCAGTCATAAGCTATACAAAAAACATGTACAAATCAATATTAAAATCTACTTAAGAGCTTAGCACTCCTATCGAAACCTATTGAAAAAAATAATAGTAAAGGAACTCAAAGGTCCCTACACTCTAAACATATATTTTCATGTTCATCAAGGAAACACCAGATCTATATATAGGTACATGAAACATTTACAAGCACTCATTCCACATGTTGAGATTTTAAGAAGGTAAAAAAACTATACAAAGGAGGGAAATTATACATTCATTCCCGTCCCTACTATACAATCTTACCCCAGGTGGTACTTTCAAGACATGTAAAACCAATATATGATTACATTGTATGGCTAGTTATATCAAATGAATTGGCATTTCCTACTAAATAATATATAGGTTGAGTATAAGAAAGTGAAACTCATGTACATAGAGGTCCAAAGCATGCAATCCGTGCGTGAACTTCCAGTAATTAGAAACAAAGTGTAAAGAGATTTACTAACCTACGTAAAACTCATGTGAGGCGTGCCAGTAGCCTCAGTTCCCTGAGCAGATGATGACCCGCCAGATTCTCGTATATATAAAGAGAAAAATATTAATACATGTACAACATACACGTGAAACAAATTATAATAATAATCTAGTGCAATTAAATGATTTATTAAAAATGTAAGTTTGTACAACTTGAAACTTACATTTGAAACATGCCTAGCCATGCAGTAGCTAGCATGTCGACACCGGATGTTTCCTTCACCGGCTCTTGCTATTTAAAATAAAATAAAAAATTAGTTTTTTACATGTATGTACATGACGTACAATCAAATATATATATATATATATATATCAAACATGTGAATTAAACTATTGTATATATATATATATATATATATAATTTAAATTTATTTAAAATTTACCTGTGAAAGACCAATATCAGTGGCTCCAGTTCCAAAAACACTCCCCAGCATCTCATCTATAGAAAAGAAATCCTGTGAACCAGCAAATGATGTCTCGCCTGCAGTGCATACGGCACCACATGATCCACAGTGGTGTGGTGCACTAGAACTAGCGCCTCCACCAACATCATCGAGATGTAATCACTGGTGCTTATCTTTGGGTGAGAGTGTCGGTGAGCTCCTCGTGCATGCAATGTATCAATCTCCACAACCTCCTTCACCGTAGGAGGGATAACTAAAGGTAGTGGGGGTTTTGGGGCATGGGGTATCCTGGGCTGACCTACGCGTACACCAGGTCTACTCTTTGCAGAGCCACCTCCTCGACCAAAAAGTCGAAAAAGTCAAAATAATTCGCGACCTCATTGAGCACGAACTCACAATATAATTTCTTCAAAAATAAAGAGGAACCTCATTGTTGTTACATGGTGGATAGTCAAAACCATCCACCATCGGTCCCAAAAATTGTTTTTGATTCTATCATCATGGCACCAATGGATTGGGAACCATTTGCAAGTAACTTAGGGGGCATTGGTTCTAGTGGTCGGTAAATAATGCACAAATTTGGACTTTTCCAATTTTTTTGTCTTTGACGGCCGCATGGGATAGTTTATCCGCATACCACCACCTATAGTCACTTCTAAAGGTGTTCCATCTATGTATTTGGTTGGTTGCAGACTCGACTTCGCCAATCAATGTTTGCAATGTATTGGCTAAAGTCATGCGGGATGGATTTGTAGCATGATTTTTTCTTATATTTTGAATTAGGTTCTCAATGGCAATTTTATTTTCTTGGATTCTTCCAATGATATTATCTTGCATTCCTGCTGGCTCAGTGGGGATAGAAGGAGCCACAGGAGGCGGATCTATGTTTGGAGGAGGGTTTTGAGGAATGTTCGGAGGGTTTTGAGGAATGTTTTGACGGTTTGCACGATTTCGAGCTTGCCGACCAACTGATAAAACAAGAAAATTGTATACATAAACAAACATTTCAAAAAACCCATGAAAATGCAAAAAAAAACCTAAAATGCAAAAAAACAAAACCTAAAATGCAAAAAAATGATTACAATCGAGGACTTACCTCCTCGTCTTGGCGGCATGGTTGAATATATCGCTATCCAGAAGTCCGATGAGCAATTTTGAGATGGTATTGAAAGCGCGAGTGAAAAACATTTAGGAAAAGTCGTGGTTCGAAATGAAAAATGAGTAAAATAACGAGCCACGGGACTGTTAAATTTTGTCTCAGAGTTCTGCGATCGCAGTTTTAGGTTCGGTAATTACCGAACCTAGAATAAACGAATCTGCGATCGCGGTTTTAGAACCGTGATCGTGGTTCCTTTATTTTGGGTTTTTATGTCCACGGAATTGTCCACCAACTTCGTGCACTCACCCTATGGTTGGAGAGCTTAAATCTAGCCTCCATTATGCTTTTTGTAAGTCAAGTTTTATGCTTTAATTGCAATTTCTTACATGTTTTAAATCTCAGTCCTTATGAGGTGTGGGTTTGATTTGAGTGTCTAAGTAAAATTGTCATTTATTCACCCACTTATTTATTATGCCTTAGAGTTTGAAGTTGACTTATGAGTTGGAGTTGAGGATGTGTGATGTGGCATCCCATATGGATCCACCTCATCCTCTTCTCTTTCCTCTTCTATATATTCGAATTCCTTAGCTTGTTTTTGGGTTACTTCACCTTGCATTGCTTCATTTTGGGTGACTTATTTTGGTTTTGGGAGCTCTTGCAATTTTTGGAGAAAGTTGGAGATTGTTGAATGCTTGTGGATTATTGATCTTAGATTGTTTTACATTGGAAATCTTGTTGTTTGGAACTTTGGAACAAACTCCATCATGGAGAGGTAGGAGCTTGGCTCTTTAAAATGCTCTTCTCTTATTTATGCATATGTAAATGTTGTGAATGTTTTGATATTACTTGTTGGTTGGTTGGGTAGATGGCCTAGGTATGGTGTAGGAGAAGACTATGGGGATTCTTGTGGGGAGGCATAAGTGTTTTGGGAGGTATAAGTGTGGAGGGAGTTGGGATTTGGGTTCCACCTTACAAATAAATAGCTTGCATTTCTTTACTCGTTATGGGGTGCCATAAGAGGTTGGGGAGGCATAAGGAAATGTGAGGAATAAGGGGTACTTGGGGAGGCATAAGGGCATGTCAGGGATTTGAAATGATATATATTTTGGTAGTTTTCTTTCAGGTGGTGATACACATTTCACCTTTGGGAGGCATAAGTATCTTCTCCCATAGTTCTTACTCCTTTGGCTTACATGATGAAGCCCGAGTTTTGTTTGTTGTTTTCATGTGGTTACAAACTGCATTATGTTTTGGACTATGTGTTGAATGTGAAATATTTCTTTTGTGTTGTGGTAGCTTGTTGTTGCCATGAGTTGAAAAAAATTTCTTATTGCAATGTGGTTGGGGCTCGGGGGCCAATGAAGAATGATGGCTTCTCCCTTTTCATTGGATTTCTTGGTTGGATTTCCTTTCCCTTGTTTTGTTGTTACCAAATTGGAAAATGATGTAAATTCATACTATTGTTAGGCGAGAAAGAAGACAGGTTTGACAATCCTTCTTGAGATCATTTCTTAATGTAACCTTTTCCCACATGAAGTGGATGATCTTGTATATTATTTTTGATGGAAAGATGGTGCAGTATGCGTTATGAATTTTTTAAATTTAATTGTGAAAGAGATATACACTGCTTCTCTATTTTTGAATAAAAGTGGAAGAAATTGTATTATGTATATTGTAATTGAGGAGAAGACAAAGTTTTGATAGTCCCATGTGAAAATACTTTTGTAAACCATTTAAACTTTCTAAATTTGATACAGACTTGGAGTATTTCACCTAGATATTTTCTCAAATTTTACCCTTTAAAATTTATCAAAATCAAATTCCTAATGTTTTTGTGCAAAGAGGACATCGAGAGCTTTCTAGAAAGTCCTCATTTTCAAAAACCGAGTTCCCAATCAAAAGTTATGGCCTTCTGAAGTTTTTACTTCATTTCAGGTTCAAAATAATCTAACTGTCAAATTTAATTATTAAAATATTCTTGGCGGACCCATGGGCTAAAACATTTTTTTTGCTTTTTTCCCAAAAGGTGAAAAGTCATGAAATTTCCCGCCACTCTGCTAATCTGCAAGCCTTCTTTTTATCTAAAAATGATCTAAGTCCAAAGAGTTAATTTGGTAATTCTTCCTCCACGGCCCTGCCGCACCATAACCAATCATTGATCGACACGTGGCTTCTTTGGGCATCGGTTGAGACTCGGATTGATTTTGACCTTAAGTGGTTTCAAAAATAAATTTGGAAAAATTTGTAAGTTTTCCTCACAGCCCCACCAACCCGTAGCTAATCCGACACTACCACATGGCTTCTTGGGCATCAGCGGAGGCGCGGATCTGGTTAAAACCTTAACTCTTTCAAAATATAATTTTTGGCAAAATTTCTTAATTTCTTCCGTCGGCCCGCCAACACACAGCCTATGGTTGTTTGACATGTGGCACCTTATGGCGTCGGCAGAGGTGCGGGGTTGTTTTAAACCCTTAAAGCTCTTTTTGCAAAAAAAAATCTAAATTTCCTAAGTTTCCCCACCTAGTCCATTTATCCCGCATGAATCAAGGCATGACACGTGGCGTCGTTGGAATCGGCGGAGGCCCAAATCATTTTGATCTCTTAGCGCTTTTTGCAAAAAAAGGAGTAAGAAAGCCTTAAAATTCCCGGTGGCCCAAATTTACGCGAGTTTGGAAATGCCGATACGTGTCCTTTCAAGCTTGTGGGTGTGTGAAGGAAAATCATGTTTTTTTGCCGAAAGGAAAAAAATGCTAAAAGTTCTTCCACCTCGCTTGGTGGCCCACGTTTGGGAAAATTTTTCTTCCCTGTTTCCTTCTCTGGGTGAAATTTCTCTCCAATGTCCATGAGGCCCGAGTTGGAAAATTCTCCTCCTTAGGCCCGCAGCCCGCTCTTGGGGAAAATCTTCACCCTAAGGCCCGTCGGCCCATAACTTGAGAAATATGAAGAATTAGAAGGACTTCTTTATATCACTTGAAAGATGAGGAAATTTCCTATCTAATGGGAATGGTTTTAGGAAGTTTTGAGTGCATTAAATATAAGAAAAATTAGGTTGAATCTTTAACCGAGTTCTTAGAGTGGGTAAGTATGAATTTACTCTGATAATTTTAATATGTATTCTTTTCCCCCACTGTAATTAAACCTTGCTCTTGTCTTAGATCTTGTGGAATTAAATACCTTCTGTATTGAATCTTTTTGGTCCCTAAAATTTTAATCAAGGAATATTTAGCTAAAATGTCAATGTAATCAGTGACTAAATTAATCCGTAAGGAGATTTGAGCTAGGTGTGGACTCATTACACTTGTTGCTTTATAATGTGGAATTAGTAATTATTATAATGGGAAAATTTATCAGTTGAATTTAATTGTCCTTAAGGCTTTGGTCGTTAACACTTTAAAAAAAAAAATCCATAATTTTCTAACTAAACCTACATTGTTCATGGGTCTCAAGTGGGTTGTTTTAATGGGAATCACACACTGGTGATGATTTTTTAATGGGCGGGATTCCATCATCTTCCAAACCATTGTCTCCAAATGTTAGTTTCAAATTTGACATGTCAACATAGGGAGACACATTTAGTAGGTCTGCTCGGCACAATCTTGAATAATTTCTTCAGACATATAGTTTTAAATCAACCATGATTTTGACTCCATTTGTAGGGGAATCCATCTGTTTCATTGATCTTTCATCATGTTCATTCCTTCTTTGAGAATGATGTTGCGGTTGTGATTTTTTTCCATTACATCCAAATTTCCCATGTTCCACTCTCTCACATTTTCTATAAAATGTTTGGTGAATCTTGATATATGAGATTTAACTTACAAATCCCATATCTAGAAACCACATTTATAGCCTCCGAAGGAGAAGAACTAACAACAAAATTTATGCACATCCTTGTGGAAATGAACTTGGACCTAGGCTGCCTTGGTTGGATCCAGTCTTTAGTAAATCCCCAATTTCTTTAGCTATTCCATCCAAAACACCAATTTCCTAGAATTCGAGGGTAGCATAGGGAGCCTTACCCATACAAGATAGTTGGTTGGGATGTGGGTTGTAGAACCTAGTTTCCATATGACAATGGAGAGAGTTGTTCTTCCATAAAACCACATCCACCCTTCATAACATGGACCACGTCTTCTCTAAGGGCAAAGATAAACAAAAAGATTTTCTAAGATACGAGAAAAGTATTGACTTGCCCCAAAATCTTGTATTTATTCCTGATCCAACTTGAACTTAATCAATATTAGGTCAAATCCCAAAGCAAATCATCGAAACATAGTGAAGTGAATCTCTATGAGATTTTTCCACCACCGATTTTGGTACCTTCAGCCATGCGGATTCCTTCTTCCATTTGGGAACCAACTTATGCGGTGGCTCCTTTTTGTTATTTCTTTCCATTGGATATGTTACCTATGGCTCTATCTACCCATGTTTATAAGGGAGGGGAAAAATAGACCCAGCAGGTCATTCTCTAGAACTGTGTGTTCTTCCCAGCTCTGCTCTACCCTCTCCATCCACGTCAAACTCCCCGCTCAAGGGTAGAAAATTATTTTGATTCTAGTTCCGATAAATTGATATCCAGGAAAAACTAGAATAAATTCTTAAATTTTTTTAATGAAAGCACATGTTAGGTATGTAGTGTTCAACATGCTAGAGTAGTTTGATTCTTTCTTTGGAGAGGCAAACCCTAATGTATCTTGCAAAAATAATGTGATGTAACTACATCTTTTTGGAAAGATTTTATGTCACTTTATATTTTGAGATATGGCCCAATAGAGGTAGTATAGAATATGAAACCATTACGGAAAATCACATATTGAAAGGGTGATGATCCTTTACATTTGAGAGGGGCATTTTACCCATATGATGGGGCTATTTTTATTTTTGTTTTGTAATCTTAAAGCACAAAAGAGAGAAAATGGAAAGGAAAAGAAAAAGAAATGAGAGAAAAATAGAGGAAGGAAGAACCCTACAGAGGGACTTAACACCAAAATTTTCTCATATAACTCCGAGGTAAACAAAAGCGATAGAGCCAATTCACTCTAAAAAGAATATAATGTATTGATAAATGTGAGTAAAATATGGAAGCAAATAGTATTTAAAAACCCCAAACCATACATATATGACACAAAGTTCAGTTAGATAGACATTTACCACAAATTTAGAGTATTAGGATATGACATACATGAAGGGAGAAAAGTGGTGTTTATAACATCATTCAATTATAAACTATTAAGGAAATTTTTTATGATTGAAGTGAATAAACACCATAGGTAGAAATGAACACATAAACAATGTATCATATTCATCGAAACTAAAGAACATGTGTACACAAAGTTACAATGAACTCCTTTACCATATAAAGAGAAAAGAGAGAGAATCAAATCCTTTAAATGACAATGAAACTCATATTTATACTTTTATGCCATAACCACATAGTAACCATCTTCTTTGTAAGAATATAGCTTTTACCTTTTTCATTTTCAATTTATTTATAGTATAACTTAAGTTTTACAAAAACACTTTTGCTAACAAAAAAACTAAAACAACACATAAGTGACAAAAACATCTTTTCCTAATGGAGAAATCTAAAGTTACTCAAATTAAGAATATAATGATAATAATAATGAGTTCTATCCATGGAGATTTCTTGTTTGATTCACTCAAGCATTTTCAACATCAAGACCGGTATCCTGGATCCCGAACTGTCTTAATACATTATTTTCCCTCGGGATGAGAGCTTTTCCTACTAAATTCATCCTTGATTATGAAGCATATAGAATCATAACCAGTACATGTTAGAATTAATTTGTTATGTTTTATTAAAAAGGATAATCCCTCTCCTTGATATAATCCAATATGGTGGAATCTTTATGGGATAAATTTCATTTGATATTTTTCATCTCTGACTGCATTATCAATATGTATATAATGGCATGCATATTTGCTTGGGTTCATTTGACAATCAAGAATAATCTACAAATGCAGTGAATTTCCGTGTTGTGTAGTAGTCTCAATTGAAGCTCTCATTTTCGTGAATGTTAAGAGGATGTGAGTTGCACCATTTCGTTAACTATTCCTAGAAAACATGTTTCAATAAAATCCTTCTCAATTGTGTAATTTCATCGACATCTCCAATTTACATTGACGTCCTATCGTTGATACCATTCCAACTTGTAAACTATTCTCCAATTCCCGACTAGCAGATAAAATTATTCTAAGGTGACGTTCATAACGCTATTCCGATGTAAGCAAACTCGTAATAAGTAGGAACAGTGACGGGTCAAGCCCAATATTATTATATCTTAAATTTCAATACCTTAAAAGTCGGCAACGTCGCTCTGGTTGACTGTGGAATTTAATTTAACATCGTCAACAAAAGAAACGTTCAATCACACGCACGGAAATGAAAATAATATTTAGCGCTCGAAAGAGGTGGTATGCTCATGTCTTGTATTGCATAAACATAGGACCTGCTCAAACGCGCTTTCACTCGGTCCTTCATTTAATAATCACAGACGCCATAATTATTAGTGACCAAAACCCATCGTTCGTACTCTCGCCATGTTCTAGGAGTTTGATGCAGTCGGGGAAGCAACATCATTAATAAATATATAGATATAATTCTTCATGGATTTGTGCATCCCTATCACCTATATATATCCCCGCATAAGCTACACATTTCAGCAATGCTCTTTGGTCGTTACAAAATTGCAACCTACAAACCACAATTACAATGGCATACTTTTGGCTCCCTATTTTTAGTGCTGTTATTGCCCAAAATAAGTGCAGATCCAGATGCATTGCAGGATTTCTGCGTAGCCGATACTTCCTCCTCCACCATTTTTATGAATGGCTTGCCTTGCCTTAATCCCAATCAGGTTTCTGCAAAGAACTTCACCACATCTGTTCTGAGCAGCGCAGGAAATACATCAGGGAATCCGTTTGGAGTGAGTTTGAAAACCACAACAACACAGTTCCTCCCTGGCATTAACACATTGGGATTAATAATGGCCCGTGTGGATCTGACGGTGGGAGCAGTGCTTCCTCTGCATACCCACCCAAGAGCCTCTGAAATTATCTTCGTCTTGGAAGGGACTCTCAACGTTGGCTTCGTCGACACCACCAACAAGCTTTTCTCTGCGGAGATCAAAACGGGAGATGTGTTCGTGTTTCCCAGGGGTATCATTCACTTTGTTCACAACATAGGAAACACGCCTGCGTCTGTCATAGCCACTCTTAACAGTCAAGCTCCGGGTAACTCTGTAATTCCTTTGGCTACTTTCGCCTCGAATCCGGCCATTCCCAACCAAGTTTTGTCGAAATCATTCCAGATTAATGTCGCGGCGGTTGATGAAATCTGAAAGAATCTCGGCGGCATCTGAGCGATTGTTTTTTAATTATTAGGGGTTGTTTTGTTTAAGTTCTTCACTGAATATCTGTGTTTCAAATGTAGTCTATTGGTAGGAAGTTACCATGGCATCCTCTCTACCCACCAGTTGTAATTTCTCCATTCATTAACAATTTACATTTTTTACAATATTTTATTCTTCTAAAATTTGATTATATATTTTATTTGTCATTTCAATTTATACTTGATTTATTAGATAGTAAATTTATTTGTATGAGCTTAATTCTAGGTTGAAGCGAATGTGATAAAATATAAATAGGTGTCATTTGTATACAATTCTTTGGACTATGTTGATATGTTGCTGTCATTTGTAGCATTTATTATGTTTTCGGATCAGATGTTTTGCTGGCATGGATATCAACCTTTACCCTTGTGTAATTGACAATAACACTTTTATTAATAAAACATAATATATAGTACAATACTAATTGTGCAAGGAATGCAACCACAAATGACAATCACAATATTAAGCTACAAAAAGCCTCTAGAATCTGTCAAAATGGCATCCTAAAAAATTATCCAAAATCAAGATTGTCACTATAACATAAACTTAATAAAAAAAATTCAAATTAAAAACTTATAAATCCAAGGAGTCATCAAGGAAGCACAAACAACCACAAAAAAAAAAAGGTAATTAGGCACTAGAGGCGAACATGGTGGCTAGAGGAGGAAGAGGAGGGGGCTAACATGGTGGCTAGAGGAGGCGGAGGACGAGGACATCTTGAATTTTCCGAAACCACTAATATGTGGAGGGACCACAATGTCATGTGTGGGATCCCATCTTCCAAATTATGTTGCATGTCTTTAGTTTCCTTAACATGCCATGAAAGATAAATTGCAAGAGCCAATGACGGAAAATTATATCGGAGGAGAAACATCCCAACTGCTACCTCTGAGATGGTCAAACACACCAAAGACATCATAGAGGCCAAGGTGGTCATGAATGAAATTATTTAATGTATTTGGATATTTTAAAATTTTGCTTCCGTATAAGCTATATTATTTTTATATTTTAGAAAAAAATAATAAATTTGAATGCGTAATTTTTATTAGATAAGGTAATAAAGCAGATTTTGAAGGGATTGGGAACCCTATAAAACCAAAAGATAAGCATCGAGGCACAAAAGATAAACATAAAAAAAAAAGGCCCCACAGGCCCAAGGAGAAACAACCAAATAAGCCAAAATGAGAAACAAGAAAACACTAGAAAGGAGAAAGGGTACCACAAAGTAGACCAGTAAAAGAAACTTGACACCCTACCCAAAGAGCAGCCCTAACTACCTCGGTATTTACCTTTATGAGATCTAAGGCTTATCTTGAGAGATGAATTTCTAGTTCTTCCTTTCTTATTTTTGTTCACAACCTTCCAACCATCCCACCATTAGGATCTACATTCTCGTCCAGGTGGATAGAAAGAAAAATTTCAAGAAGCTCCTTTTTTTTTATTGTGAATTTACAAGGAACCCTAGGAATGCAATGATAAGGCCTGCCCTTTCTTATGAACTTTGTTGTGAGTCAATATCCGGTTTAGTAGGAGAGAGACAGTCTCACCCTTCTTCTCTTCCCGACTACATGTATGACTAGTTGAATCATTATCACTATCACAATACTCATGAGGATATACCACTAGATTATTTGGATTAAAATCCATCTACCACAAGACCTACCACCTTAATCTGTTTCTTGACAATATGGCAATCAAAAGCAAGATGTCTAAGGAAAAAACATGTTCTGCATCTACAAGGGAAACCTTCATTATCCAAGTTTTGTGTCCATATTGTATCCATGACTTTAAGCTCCATGGTGGCTAGGAATTCAGCATTCATGTCCGTATCCACCAAAATACGGGAATATGTGGTATGATCGAAAGATTCAGTCATAGGATCTCTGACTAAGAATTTTCCTAAAACATCCCACATAGCCCTAAAGTTATCCTCACTCTAAAATTGCAAAGGCAAATAGGGCAACCTTATCCACGTAGGTCGATAGTAAGAGATAAAATAAATACGACAAAACAATATTGAAGAGTAATGCTATCACAATCAATTTATGACAATGGAACCATTCTAGCTAATTCTCTTATCCTTAAATGCCCATAAGGGTCCACTTTACGACATACAGTCAAAATAATAATAACCAAAACACAATGGAGTAATGATGTCCCACACATCTTATTAGCATGATAACTAGAATAAAGCAGCAAGGTTTACGTTTATAAAAAATTCGTAAATGGTAATCATGGTTCATTTAGTGTTGAAGAGAAGTGTGCATTATAGGTGGACTCCTAATTGTAGAACATCTCTTCCAAGCACTGAAATTAAATTCCGACATTCTTAGAAAGGGCTTGTATCTTCATACACTCCAACGATAACATAATATATTTATCATTTATAACAAAGTTAGAATCAATTATACTTTTACTTTGCAAAATAGTTGAGTTTATATATTTTAATAGCCGAATACAAATAAATTCCATGAAGAATAAAAATAAAATAATGTGTGTATTCCTAGCAGTACAATCCCGAGAAAAAAACATACACTAAGGAAAGATTATGTACAAAAGGGGTAGAATTTTATTTCGAAAAACTATAAAAGGAGAGTTTTGCCGAGTGCATGTATCCTATTACATACAAGGATCCAAATAAAATGTTGAGAATTTCAAGAAACGAAAAGGTACCAAATGAGAACAAACTAAAGCATCTTGCCCAGGGCAGCTGAAAACTAGGATTAAACCATGATGAAATGTGTACTAGAACCGAACATAAGGGACGCCTAAGTTTCGCATTAGTGTCTTGGCTCCTAGTCAATTTCAAGGGTGACATAAGGAGCACATCATTTTCTTATTTATAGTCATCCATCCATCTTCCCCTCATGTGCAAGCTGAGATCTCAAATTTACCTAAACTTTTGAAGTTCATTAATATTATGTTTCGCCAAGTGTTTCAAGGGGATCCACTTTTTTCAAATTAATTCACCTAAATCATTAATGTTTTATTCCACTAAGATTACATCGTGGCTATACTTGTCAAATATGTTGAAGTTGTGCTTCCCAAATCTTTTGGTTGCGGCATCATAAATGTCTTGCTCCCCAAGGCTTCAACACATTTATTGGCATTTTCCCCATACAATCACTGGTCAATATTTTAGGCGATATCTTCTCTAACACTGCCTCCTTCTGACAAATTTTTGCTATAAGTTCGTTATGTCCCAAATTTAAATTGGCCTCCACGTTACTAATTTTTAGGGCCACATTTATGGTTTCCACATATGTTTCACCCACTGGGGATGAGTTTTGAATGGATGGGATTCCATCATCTTTCAAACCATTGTCTCCAAATGTCAGTTTCCAATTTGACATGTCAACAGAGGGAGACACAATTAGTAGATCCTACTTGGAACGATATTGAACCGTTTCTTCGGCCTATAGGTTTAAATCAACCATTATTTCGACTCCATTTATAGGGGAAACCATCTGTGTCATCGATCTTTCGTCATCTTCATTCCTTCTCTAATAATGATGTTGTAGTCGGGATTTTTTTCCATTCCATCCAAATTTTCCATGTCCCGAGTCTCCCACATTTACTATAAAATGCTTTGGTGAATATTGATATATGAGATTTTGCTTCCAAATCCCATCTCTAGAAACCTAGTTTATAGTCTCTAAAGGAGAATAACTAACAACGACATTTATACACATCCTTGTGGCAATGAACCTGGACTCTACTGCTTTGGTTGGATCCAAGTGCTAATAAATCCCCAATTACTTTAGTTATTCCATCCAAAACACAAATTTCCCATAATTCGAGGGGTAGCCTAGGAATCCTTACCCATACCCCATGACAGGTCATTCGAGATGTGAGTTTTAGAACCTAGTTTCCATCGACAATAGTAAGAGTGGTTTTTCCATAAAACCATAGTCCACACTTCATAACATGGACCAGGTCTTCTCTAAGGGAGAAGACAAACAAAAATATTTTCTTAGATAGGGAAAAAGTATCGACTTTCCCCAAAATATTCTATTTCTTTCTATCCAACTTTGAACTCAATAAATATTAGGTCGAATCCCATGAAAACACCCCAACAAAGTGAAGCTAAATCTACTATGAAATTTATACACTACCGAGTTTGGTACCTTCACCATGCGATTCCTTCTTCCATTTAGGAACCAACTTCTATAGTGGCTCCTTCATTATCTCTTTCCATTAGATATGTTGCTGTATGACTCAAATCTCACCCATGTTTACGAGGGAGGGGAAAAATAGACCCAGTGGTAGTTCTCAGGCATGTATGTTCTTCCCGGCTCCTACTCCACCCTCTCCAACCACATCCAACTCCTACTCAAGGGTAGAAAATTATTATGATTCTAGTTCTAGATAAATTGATATCCAAGGAAAACTAGAATAAATTCTTAAATATTTTAAGGAAAGCACGTGTTAGGTATGTAGTGTTCAACATGCTAGAGTAGTTTGATTCTTTCTTTGGAGGAAAGCCCTAATGTATCATGCAAAAATAATGTGAGATAATTACAACTTTGTTGGAAAGATTTTATGTATCTTTATATTTTGAGATATGGCCCAATGGAGGTAGTATAGAATATGCAACCATTACGGAAATTCACATATTGAAAGGGTGATGATCCTTTACATTTGAAGTGAAAATCACATACATCAAGGTAGATAAGTGATGTTTATAACATCATTCAATTATAAAGTATTAAGGTAAATTTTTATGATTGAAGTGAATAAAAACCATAGGTAGAAATGAACACATAAACAATGTATTATATTCATTAAAACTAAAGAACATGTGTACACAAAGTTACAATGAACTCCTTTCACATATAAACGAGAAAGAGAGAGAATCAAATCCTTTAAATGACAAGGAAGCTCATATTTATACTTTTATGCCATAACCACATAGTAACCATCTTCTTGGTAAGAATAGAACTTTTACCTTTTTCATTTTCAATTAATTTATAAGTATAACATAACTTTTACAAAACCACTTTTGCTAACAAAAAAAAAAAATGACACATAAGTGACAAAAAACCCTTTTCCTAATGGAGAAATATAAAGTTACTCAAATTAAAAATTGAATAATAATAATGAGTTCTATCCATGGAGGTTTATTGTTTGATTCAATCAAGCATTTTCACCATCAAGACTTGTATCCTGGATCCCGTGAATTGTCTTAATACATTCTTTTCCCTCGGGTTGAGAGTTTTTCGATACTAAATTCATTTTTGATTATGAAGCATATAAAATCATAAATAATACATGTTAGAATTAATTTGTTATGTTTTATTAATAAGGATAATCCCTCTCCTTGATATAATCCAATACGATGGAATCTTTCTAGGATAAATTTAATTTGATATTTTTCATCTTTGACAAGCATTGTCAATATGTATATTGTGATGCCCACTAAAACAACCCACTTGAGACCCATGGAACAACCTAGGATTAGATAGGAAATTATGATTTAAAAAAAAAAAAAGAGTCTACAACCAGGTTACAAGACAATAGTTTACACTAACAAGTTCCATCTCAATTCTAATCCACTAGAATATACTTTTCTTTTATTAAAAAATTTAGGGTTAGAAAGTTCAATCAGGTTAAGAGGGTAATTCCTCACCATACCCACTCTCTAACAGGCTTTAAAGATTGAACTTGATTTTTCTCAAAGTTAACGCATTCAAAAATTCCCTAAATCATTCCCATTGGATAGGAAATTTTCTCACCTTTCTAGTGATATAAAGAGGTCCTCCTAACTCCTCATATTTCTCAAGTAAGTGGCCGGTGGGCCTTGGGGTGAAAATTTTCTCCAAGAGTTGGCTGTGCGCCAAGGGGAGAAATTTTTCCCTAGGGGCTGTCGGTGGGCCGCGAGGAGAAAAATTTCCCAAGGGGAAGAAAGCCACCTTTGCACCCACACTCCCGCGAGTCTGCGAGGGACACACGGTGCCTCTTAAGCCAATGCGGGTAAAGTGGATCGGTGGGGATAAAATAGTTTTAACGCCTTGATGGGCATAAAGGGTAAGATTCACCCGCGCCTCCGGCGACACCTCACGATGCCACATGGAAGGTCTGATTGGATGTGGCTAGTGGGCGATGGGAAAAAATTTGGAAAAAATTTCCAAATTTTTTAGAAAAGGAAAAAGGCAAAAAGGGAACCGCTCTCTGTCATTGCCTTGCGACACCACGTGGCATCCTCTAATTGGCTGCGGTCCGGCGGGGAGGTGGGGAAAATTTATAAAATTTTCGCAAAAAATTTCCAAAGCTCTAAGGTAAAATTCAGGTCCATGGGTCCGCCAAGAAAATTTTTACCAATTTTTTTTTTTTAAAAGTTAAAATTATTTTTTCGACCTCAAATGAAGAAAAACTTCAAGGCCATAACTTTTGACAGAGAGCTCGGTTTTGGGAAAACGAGGACTTTATAGAAATCTCTCAACGTCCTCTTTACATAAAAAATATATAAATTTTTATTTTGATAAATTTTAAGAGGTCCATTTCGTGAAAACGTTCTGCAGGCTCTTATAGTGCAAACTGGTAAATTTTAACTTATAAAATTTTGTTCAATTTGAACTTCTTTCTCTCTCAACATGGAAAAAATACATGGAGAATTGTTCTTAGATGGTCTTAAGAAGGATTTGAAGATTCAATTAGTCTTTTTGAGTTCTAATTTGAAAATTTACAACTTTGATAGGAAAACGACAGTAAAACGGTTTGAGCCCAATTTCGCTAAGTTTTCTAAGAAATTCCTTAATTATTTTGTCCAATTAAATTCATACATACCCTAGCATGTTTAATTTTAATGTTGCATTTCTGTTTCCTGAATGTGAATTTGAACTGTACATTTTTGGGTAAAGCATTTGCCGAGTTTGATGTACAAAACCGAGATAAAATTCAAAAAGGTTTATTTGTCTTTTTTTTCATCTTCTAAGTATTAGGATTCATTCCATTTCTAATCTAATACATTTAGTTGATTTAATTTAACTATTCAAAACTAAAATACATCTCTCTCGATTTCCAAATTTTACGTATTTCAAAAGACAAAGTAGTACACTTCCTTCATACGTATTTCTTTCTTATAAACAAAGATTACAACCCACATTTAGATGATAAAATTCAATACAATGATGCAATTTGAGGAAGGTAGTGAAATTCCTTATTATTTTCAAATGCAACATTACAAATTTTTATTTCATTCCTCAAATTCCCGATACTGAGAATACAATTCTTTCACATTGCTTCAAACGACAACAAGTTTATCTCTTTCACATTACAATATACAAATTTCAAATCAATACAAAATCTTTCCATTACAAACATTTACAAGTTCATCCACTTCATGTGGGAAAGGTTACAATAATATTTCATTTCACAAGGGACTGTTAAACTATCTTTCTCTCGAGTCCAGACAAAACATGCATATTTCTCATTCTTTCAAATTGTGATCACAACAAGATAGGGAAAGACAATGCTCTCCACCTAACCAAAACATCCAATGAAGAGGATAATTCATCCTTCTTCATTGACCCTTAAGCCCCAACCACAATGCATACGGTAAAAATGTGATCCAACTCATGGCAACAACAGGCTTCCAAAAACACACAAGAAACATTTTCACAATAAAAACATAGTCCAAAACAGAATGTAGTTTACAACTACATTAAACATTGTTAGTGCAAATCACAACACCCCTGAGTGTCTGCAACTCGATGGGTTGAGAATCTGAGTGTGATTGCATAACATGGAGCTTTTCCCAAGTGTGGGACCTTGCGAAATCAGAAAAGCTCTCCGGATGAAGGCCGGTTCCTATTCCTCTGTTCAGATGCACACAAAAAAATGCAGAGGGCTTACTCAAAATATAATCTAACTTGCCAAGGAGACAGGGTAAGAAGATGCATAAAAATAAACCTAAACTAACAAAGGTGATGCACCGAGGAATGAAGAACACTTATCTCACCAATAAACACAAACCATTAAAATGTGATGCAAGATCATGCACGGATAACAAAATTTACAGTGAAAGATCAGGAGGATGTAAATGAACACAGAGAGGGTTGAGAATCATCCACATACATGCATTACTTGCTCCAATGATTGATACAATACACTAAAAATGCCAAGAGGCAAGGTTGCATTCTTGTTTTAAATGGGAGGTTTGAACTCCACAAATTCACCTGCCAAAGAGAAGAAGGGAGGGGAAAAACAAGAATGTCCAACGCTTAGAAAGAAGCCCCTCCTTACAATTTATAGGAAGAATGAGAGAGGAAGAGATAGGAAATCCAAATCTACCCCAACCACCTCTAGGTTACATTTAATCATCTCATTATGGTGGTAGGTGAGAACCCTAGCAAACTTAAAAGTGGCGAACTATATTTTGCATTAAAACTGGTTGTTGAAACGTCACTTCGGGCATTACGACGTGCCAGAGACGTTTCTTGATCTTCTCTCTCCAAACTAAACTAAAATGCAACATTGACCCCAGAATCATGTAGATAATTTCACCAGCTTTCCATTGATATAAAGAGCGTGAAAATCGAGCTCTAGATCGAAAGTTATGGCCATTTGAAGATTTAGGGCAAAAACAGGGCAAAATCGGATCGGCGGGCAAAAATTTGAAATTTTGACCCATTTTGGTCTTTGGAATTTTTTTAATTTTCCCCACGCTCTGCCACCCAAGTGCCACATGGCACGATTTCATTGGATGCGGGCCCTTCCTGACCATTTCCCTTTGTTTTTTCCTTTGGAAAATTTTTCAAAATTTCTGTCGGGTCGATGAGGTGAAGACACGTGGCGGGCGCTGATTAGACGCGGGCCTGTCTTTCCTAAATTTTCCATGGGTCACTTGAAATTTTGACTTGGACACATGTCAAAACCCCATTGGATGCGGGTTTGACCCTCCAAAATTTCCTTGCGGGCTTTTCCAATTTCTGGCGCCACCTGGACACGTGGCATGTTCGATTGGTCCGCGAGCCTCCTTGTCTCTTTTGCGGCCTTTCGCCTTTTCACATCCCATGCATCCCTCACGTCTTTGTTGTCCCAAGCTGTCCCAGGACTTCTGGGAAAAATATCTCTAAATCACAGAAATGGACTATCTTTCAAAGAAACCTATTGATTCGCGTCCCAGGCGTACCTAGCGTACTTTTGTCCCAGCTGTCCCAAACCACGTGAAACAAAAAGACTTAGACGATTTTTCTTTGTTTTCGGCCAACTTGGGATTGAAACCTTTCAAGTCTTCGTAACTCTAAGAAAACACATCGGGAACTCTTGACACAATGTATGAAATCATACTTTTCTTGTTCGGTTGTCATCTTTCCAATTTGCAATGGTTTGTTCTCTTCCACCAAGATGGATCTTTGAATCTTATCTCTTGACACGAATGTTTGCTTTCTCTTTCCTAAACTGATCATTAGGATTGAAAATGGACTCTAAAGTAATAAGTCCCTTTGGTAGTTTGTTGGTTCTAAGTTTGCACCACTTGGTCACCATACTTTTGTTCCAATTTTCCTAATTTTTAGTGAGAACTCAGCGTCTTCTTCTGAAAATGGATGATTTGCTGGTCATTCTCAAACACTTGCCAACTTACATTGCTATCCAAAGACCTTGAAGGCCTCACAATCACATGGATGTTTGGTGTACCTTGTCCTTTTGAATGTTTTCCACAATATCAAAGGCTGCCCCAACTACTGCAAGCCTGTCAGCAGCTTGGTTCTCTTTCCTAGGAACTGATTTGATGCCAAAGCCCTCAAAATCTTCAATGAGGTCCCACACCCTATTTTTGTAACACTTGAGTAGATCATTCTTGGCAGCATGCTGCCATTTGACTTGATTTACAATCAATTCATCATCACTAAAGACTTGCAAGTTCTTTATCCCACTCTTTATTGCCCAATGTATCCCTTGCACCAAGGCTTCATATTCAGCAGTGTTATTGGAGAATGCAAACTGAAATCTAAAAGCTGAATAGTACTTTACTCCTTGAGGTGAAACCAGAATGGCTCCCCCTCCGGCACCTTGTCTACTCCTTGATCCATCAAAAATAGCCCAAGCCTCATTGTCATCCTTGTGGTCCGGCTTGGTGATGCTAGGAATGGGCTGATCTTTTCATGTATGCAATAGACTCTATCTCGATTCTTCTACTTCTTGATAAGGATCAAAACCATGCACCTTGTTTGCCCATTCATCAAGAGTTAGATCGGGGATGCTTCCAACCTTGGTGTCGGCTTCACGGTGTTTGGGTGATCTTCCGATCAAATGCCGATAGTTGGCATTGTTTTGACTTGGAGTGTAGGGTTCAATGTGGAAGTTTGCATTAGGTTTAGACCTGATTGTAGATTTCGTTCCATACCTCGTTCGAATAGCATGTGTGATTGTTGTTGCAAATCAGCAGCACCCCTGGATGCAAATCAGGTTTCTAAGTTGATTCTAGAGCATCCAGTGTGATTACACAACATGGAAACCTCTCTCCAAGTGTGGGACTTGTGAAAATGAGAGAGGAATCTCCAGATTAGAGGTTGGTTCCTCGAACTCCTCTGATTTATATCTATATTTTGCACAACTACAAAGGTTCTAATCCTAATTCTACCCTAGATTGCAAGGAGACAGGGATAAAAATGCAAAAATGAAACTAAAATAAAGATGGTGATGCACCAAAAGGAGTGGTGAAACAATTTTTCCATTTAAATAGACACAATTTCATGAAATGAAACAAGGGAGAACATACACAAGCTGATAGATGCAATTAGAGATCTTAAAATGAAGTAAAAAACAATACAAACAGAGGATTGAAAGCATTCACAGAGTTTGCACTGTCATTCCCAAATAAAATCTCTTGCATTCCACCATCAAAGAGGTATAAACCTGTTACAAACTATGAAAAAGATCTGATTCTTACAACTTTCACTTGTTAGAGGTGAAATAAGAAGTTTTCAATGCCAAAAAGTGTTCAACCTTTAAGAAATGAGCCAACTCTAGCTTTTACAGTGCATGGGTCGAGCCTGGAGAGAGAAAATGTAAAAAACGTGGGAACCCATTCCTCATTGATGGCAAATGCATTAAAACAGCATGGAGGACCTTACAAACCCATTCCTATCATTTTTGACCATATTGGAGAAGAATGCGACCCATTTTGTATTAAATTTGGTTGTTGAAATGTCATTTCTACGCAATGGACACGTACTAGAACCTGTTTTTGAATTTTCTCTCTCAAACTGAACCAAAATTAGAAATTGACCATGGAATCATGTAGAGAATTTCATAAGCTTTCCATTGATATATAGAACGTGTAAAATCCGAGCTCTGATCGAAAATTATGGAGGTCTAAAATTTTAGGGCAAAACGCCCAAAAAAGCGGATGTCGGGCAAAAAAATTTAATTTTGACCTTTTTGGCATTTGAAAAAAATTTCAAAAATTTTCCGCGCCTTCCACTTGGGTGCCACGTGGCACAATTTTATTAGGTGCGGGCTCCTCCCGACCACTTTGCTTTCATTTTTGCTTTGGAAAAATTTTACAAAAACTCCGTCGGCCCCGCCACCACGGACACATGTCGGGCTCGATTAGCCGACAGGGGCCGCGGCTCATCCTCACATTTGAATTTTTGGCAAAAATAAACTTTGGCAAAATTTTAAATTCCTCCCCGAGCTCCGAACCCCGCCCGAGCCGGACACGTGTTGTGTCCACATTAGCCCGTGGGCCTTCCCTCCAAAATCTCGCCTTTGAAAATTCCACCGAGCACTTAGCAAAAATTTCATTTCTTCCTCCCACCGGTTCGGGCTCCTTTGGACACGTGGCCCATTTTCATTGGGCGCGGGCCATGCGGGCCAAATTTTGCACTTGAACCTTCTACCAAAACTTAGCCAAATTTTCAAACTTGCCTCCGCCACCCGCGACCCTCCTTCGACACGTGTTGAGTTCCTATTGGCCGCGGGCCAAAATTCAAAAATTTCTTTTCAAACACTAAGCCATTTTTATTGCGCCTCCCCTTGTGACACGTGTCACACTGTGATTGGTCTGCGCAAGCCTGCGAGAAAAAATTCCGTTTGAACCTTCAACCAAAACTTGGAAAAATTTCCAATTTGCCTCCGACCCCCGAACTCCTCTGCCACGTGGCAGCTTCCTATTGGCTGCGGGCCTCAAATGGGAAAATTTTCCACAAAAACTCCATCGAGCCATAACTTGAAAAATATAAGGAGTTAGGAGGAAAACTTTACCCTTATGGAAAGCTGAGAGAGCTCTATCTGATGGTGCCATTTCCAGAAAGCATTGAGTGCCTTAAAATAAAAAAATGTGGACTGAGGCACAAGAGAGGAAAGAACACAAGGAGTTAGCCACAAAAAATGAGCTGGGGCACATTTTGGATAACAATTTTGGTGACTTAGAGGGGTCATCTACCTGCTAGATGAAAGTACTAGTAGCCTGAAGCAGTCCATTGGGCATGGAGCCATCAAATATTCTATATAGAACCCCAACTAACTTAGAATGTGCAAGGAGGAAGATGGAATATCACATGATGGAAGCAAGGACTGCAAAACATCTCCAGGGACAACAAGCTGTGCCAAAGCACTTAGGGAAAGCAAAACTAACCTACGAAAACAATGTGCAAAGCACTTGGAGGAATGAAAATTAATCTAATATTTACAAGGTGGTGAACTTCCCTCTAGAAGCAAAGCTTGAGATAGATTCCATTGACTGGAATCTGCAGTTCTTCACCATCCAATGAGGCCAATTGGAAAGCATTGTTGTTCTTGCATTTCGTGACCATTTATGGGCCACTCCAAATGGCATCAAATTTTGAATGCCTTCCCGCTTTGTTCTATCCACATCCCATTTCAACACTAGATCTCCAACCTAAAAAGATCTATCCTTGGCCTTCCTATCAAAGGTCTTTTTTATCAAAGCTTGATCCTTTTCCATTGCTTGGGATGCTGATTTCGACCTTTTGCAACTCCATCAACTCTACATATCTCACCTCCATGGGCTAAAACTCTAGCAACTCTAATTACTTCATGAGTTCCAATGTTGGCAACTCAAGTGACATGGGAAGATTTCCTCTCTTCCATAGACAAGTTTGAATAGAGAGTTACTGTGGATCTCTTGGGAGTTATCCTATCAGCCCATAAGGCTGATTTCAATTTGGTATGCCAAGACCAATGATTCTCATCAAGAGTCCTCCTAATGATCCTCAACAAGTTCTTGTTTGTAGACTCAGCCTGACCATTACCTTGAGGGTAATAGTTTGATGAAGTGCTTAGGTAGATCCCGTTCTTGACAGCCCACTCAGTCACCTTGGATCCAATGAATGCCAATGCATTATCTGAGATTATTGTAGCAGGTATACCAAATCTGGTCGCTATCCCCTCATAAAAGTCTAAGATGTTGGACTCATTTGCTTCTTTGAGTGCTACTGCTTCAGTCCATTTGGTGAAGTAGTCCGTGGCTGTCAAAATCCATTTATGCCCTTGACTTGAATTGGGATTAATGACTCCAATGAAGTCCAAACCCCATTGCATGAATGGCTGGTCAACTGAGATTGGATGCAATGGAAGGGCAACAAGTCTCTCTTTTCCTGTGAAGAATGCACAATTCTTACACCTCTTAATCCATGCATAGTAATCACTGAAAATTTTAGGCCAATAATAACCAGCCTTCATGATTTTTAGAGTTGTCACTCTTGGTGCAAAATGACCACCAGCTGGTCCACCATGGAACTCTTCCAACACCCTATGAATCTGATTTGTGCTAATGCATCTCAGCAGCACTCCATTCACATCTTTCTTGAACAAAACTCCATCAACAATGGCATATGGGACAGCCTACAATCTGAAGTGTCTTCTTTGGGTCTTGTTCATCTCCTGGAGGGCATAGGCCTGTGCTTAGGAAGTGTATTATACCTTGGGTCCAGCAAGGAGTGGGGGCAGCATTGTTTTCTTCTTGAGTGCCACATGGCTCATGGCTGTCTTGAACTGTCAAAACAACCTCTCCTTCATTGCATGCTTCTTTTTGCTTCCCCAAAACCAGCTGCTCACACAATCCTTTTCCTCTTACCAGCTTGGTGATTTTGATCTCAATGTCATACTCCATGACATGGGTGATCCAACCTGCCCTTTTCTCATTCAAATATTTGTTGAGGAGGAAGTCCTTAACCCCAGCATGTGAGACCAGCAACTGGACCTTGTTGTTTGAGACTAAATGCTTGAATTTCTTCAAGCTTCTGATTACTACCAGCACATGCTTCTCAATAAAAGAATACCTCACCTCATAGTCATCTAGGCTCTAGCTGAAGAAGGCAATTGGCTGCTCATCATTATCCTTGTTCTGCTGTACCAAAATGGCAAAAATAGTATCATTACCTCCAAATGCATAGAGGATGAAATCCTTGGAGAAATCTGGGTTGATGAGAGTTGGTGCTTGAGAGATAGCTTCTTTGATTGCTTCAAAACTCTCCTTGCCTTCTGCTATCCACTTGAAAGCCATGCTCTTCTTTAACATTTTGGTGATGGGCTTGACAAGGGCTGCAAAATTTGGGACAAACCTCGAACAAAGTTTATCCTCCCCAAGAAACTCTGAAGGGCCTTCTTGTGGCTTGGCAATGGTAGTGCTCTTATGGCTTCAACCCTCTCTGGATCAATTGCTAATCCTTCTTTGGAGACAACATGGCCAAGGATCTTTCCTTCATGTGCAAGAAAGATACACTTCTTAGGATTCAAAGACACTCCAAATCTCCTGCACCTCGTGAAGACTTGTCTCAAATGAGAGAGGTGGTCTCTTGCATTCTTGAAAAAATAGTGATATCATCAAGGTAAATCAGCACCACGTTGTTAATCAAACCTTTGAATGCCATGTCCATTGCTCTTTGGAAGGTAGCACCAGTGTTGGACAGCCCAAATGGCATCTTCCTGTATGCAAAAGTCCCCCATTTGGTTGTGAAGGCTGTCTTGAACTGGTCTTCTTCCTTCACCATAATTTGATTGTAGCCGAGAGTAGCCATCAAGTAGTGAAAACCTCTCGGAGCCAGCCACAACTTGCAAGATTTGCTCCATGGAAGGGAGTGGGTAATGGTCCTTGAGAGATGCTCTATTTAAGTCTCTGAAATCAACACACAATCTGATCTCTCCACTCTTCTTTCTGACTGGAACCAAGTTGGCAACCCAACTAGAATGCTTGATTGGGAATATGATTCTTGACTCAATCAGCTTGTCCAATTCTTTCCTCATGAGAGGCTCCATGTGTGGATTGACTGGTCTTTGTTTCTGCCTAACAGGCTTAGTATTTGGATCCAATTCAATGGTATGCTGAGCTAAGTTAGGATTGAAACCTTTCAAATCTTCGTAGCTCCAAGCAAAAACGTCTGGGAATTCTTGACACAGCTGCATGAATTCATACCTTTCTTGTTCAATTGTCATCTTTCCAGGTTTGCAATGGTTTGTTCTCTTCTACCAAGATGGATACTTGAATCCTCTCTCTTGACTCGAATGTTTCCTTTCTCCTTTCTTAACTGATCATTGGGATTAAAAATGGACTCCAAAGTGATAAGTCCCTTGGGCAGCTTGTTAGTTCTTAGCTGTACCACTTGGTCACCATACTGCTGTTCCAATTTTTCTTGATTCTTAGCTGAGAACTCGGCTTCTTCTTGCAAGAAATGGATGATTTGCTGGTCATTCTCAAACACTTGCCAACTGACATTGTTATCTGGCACTGAAGGCCTCACAATCACGTGGATGTTTGGCTGTACCTTGTCTTGTTGAATGCTTTCCACAATGTCAAAGGCTGCCCCTACTGCTATAAGCCTGTCAGCAGCTTGATTCTCTTTCCTAGGAATGGATTTGATGCCAAAACCCTCAAAATATTCCATGAGGTCCCACACCCTGTTCTTGTAGCACCTGAGTAGATCATTCTTGGCAGCATGTTGTCCCTTGACCTGATTTACAATCAATTCACTGTCACCAAAGACTTGCAAGTTCTTTATTTTCTTCTTGATTTCCCAATGCATCCCTTGCACCAAGGCTTCATATTCAGCAGTGTTATTGGAGCATGCAAACTGAAATCTAAAAGCTGAATAGTACTTTACTCCTTGAGGTGAAACAAGCATGGCTCCACCTCCTACACCTTGTCTACTCCTTGATCCATCAAAAATAGCTGCCATACCTCATTGTCATCTTCATGGTTTGGCTTGGTGATGCTAGGAATAGGCTGATTTTCTTCGTGTATGCAATAGACCCCTAGCTCAGATTCTTCCACTTCTTGATAAGGATCAAAAGCATGTACCTTGTTTTCCCATTCATCAAGAGTTAGATCTAGGATGCTCCCAACCTTGGTGTCAGCTTCATCGGTGCTTGGGTGATCTTCTTGATCAAATGTTGAGAAATTGACATTAATCTGACTTGGAGTGTAAGGCTCAATGTGGAAGTTTGTAATAGGTTCAGACCTGATTGTAGCCTTAGTTCCATACCTCGTTCTGAACAGCATGTGTGACCAATCAGTAGAAAAATATCCTCCAATCTTGGTTGTGAAGTCCCTTGACAAGCAAAGGGCAAAGAGTGGTGGAAGGTCTATGACTGATACATCTTGTAAAACAACAACATTTGGACATGCATGCAAGGTAAGACTCAAGTTTTTAATCACTCCAACTGTTGCTACTGCTGTCCCATCTAGCTGCACTACCCCTTTGGATATTGTTTCATATTGGAGCCCTAGCTGATCAGCTATTTGTTTAGGCATCACTGAGCTACTTGCCCCGGAGTCTATCATGCAATTGTGCACTAGCTGATTTCCAATGATTAATGAAACATAGAAAGGAGGGGGCTTCAACATTTTACCTTGCTATCCTCCATGATTTCCCTCAGGCTGGGTAGCATTTGTGAGCACTTTCTCTTGCATCTGAACTTGTTGATTCGAAGTTGGCCAGTCCTTCATGGCAGCTTGTAACAAGTCTCTTTGGCCAGGATAGATAGGGATTCCCACATTGATATATTAACATTTGTCTTCTTCATCTGATCAATGATACTAAATGGTGATGAAGGATATCTTTGCTGTCCCTTTGCTTGTGCATTCACTCCTTGCACGTGGGCAGAAATAACTGGTATTTGAGTTGGTCTAGGAGTTGTTCTTGGCTGCCCTTGTGCATTTGAAATTAGATTTTGCTTGCCAACCATTTGTGGAGCCATGGAAGGTTGTGGATTGGTTGGAGCTAATGGCTATTCTTCACCCAAATTCCTTCTTTTTGACCTTGTGTTGGCTGCAACACCTTGAGAAACTGCTTGATTCATGCCACAAAAATCCTCTGCTTGCCAATTTACCAACGTGGTGTCATTTGGAGCTGATTTCTGTTGGAATGTTTCTTGTTGTTGGTTGTTTCCTTGACTGCCCTCACCCTCCACCCCCAAAGTGGTTGTCGGCATTAATGTTTGATTCAAAGCACCATTGAAGCACATGGATTGGTTATGAGGTTCATTGCATGGAAAACACCAGTCATACTCCTGAGCAATGTTGTTTTGTGTTGGCACCAATGCCTTAGAGGCAGATATGGCATTTGGATTATAGGGCTGAAATGGTCTATTGACAGGAGGCCTTGTTTGATTCATATTTGCAGATGGATTAGGTGGTCTTTGTGGTTGGTATGGCTGCCTGTTAGGCTGAGCTTGGGGCTGGTAAGAAGGTCTAAAACCTTGGGCTTGTTGCCTCTTGAGAATAACCAGCTCATTACCTAGGTTTTGCAATTGCTTCATGACTTCTTGAAGCTCATTTGGGGAACTTGGAGATGAAGTAGAAGCTTCATTTGAAATCTGATTTCTAGGAGTGGGAGAAGGAGCCAAATTAGGTGCTTGATTGGTGTTTGGACTCTCTAAACTTGGAAACAATGTCATGGGAGGTCTAGGGGCTAGTTTTCCAACTTGGATAAAACAATTTTCAGCACTAATGGCAATGCTATAAGCCATAGGGATAGTTATGCCTCCTTGACTGAATCAACATAGAAATATTAGAATTTAGAGCTTTGAGATAGTAGAGAAAAGCACCTTCTGCTGTTGGTCTGACTGCCACTGGAATTCTCTCCCAAGTCTTTTGAAATTTAAAGTTGAAATCAGTCAGTTGCTCATTGGGAGCTCTCTTGATGGTTGTCAGCTGCTCCAAAAGAGACAAGTTGTCTCCCTTCTCTCCAAATTGCTCATGAAGTGCTATACATAGCTGATTCCAATTTGTGATAGAACCAGCTCCAAGGCTCCTAAACCATTGCAATGCTTTCCCCTTAAATTAAGATGCCAATAATTTGACCAACATTGCATCTCATTGATTTCATGAATTGCACAAAGATTGACAATGTCTTTAACATGATCACCTGAGTATTCTGATTTTCTCCGTGAAGTAGGGAATGTTCTTCAAGGCTGCAATTGGAATTGGATGTTGTGCATTGAGGGCAAGTGGGCTGCTGCCTGTGAAGTTGACATAGGGGTTGTTTTGTGCCATTCTAATTGGTCTTAAAACCCTTGTTGACTGAATGAAAGGCCTACCAGGTGGAGGAGTTGAAAGAGTTCTATTTGGTGGAGATGGAGACCTTTGAATCCTTCTTCCTCTTTGCCTTCTTCTTGGAGATAACTGCAGGTATTCAAATAGAACTTCTTCTTCTCCAAATCTTGACCTTGTGGTGATTCTTCTCATGAGTTTTCAGGCCTGCACTGCTGAAACCAGTTGATTCTTCCCTTGGAGTCGCCAGATATGCAAATTATAGCTCTTTTCAAGCAAGAAAATTGCAGCAGATGCACATCAACTTTGCTGCAATAAAAATGAGACCTCTAAGGTCCCACCGGCGTGCCAAAACTATTGTTGCAAATCAGCAACACCCCTGGATGCAAATCAGGTTTCTAAGTTGATTCTAGAGCATCCAGTGTGATTGCACAACATGGAAACCTCTCTCCAAGTGTGGGACTTGTGAAAATGAGAGAGGAATCTCCAGATTAGAGGCTGGTTCCTCAAACTCCTCTGATTTATATCTATATTTTACACAACTACAGAGGTTCTAATCCTAATTCTACCCTAGATTGCAAGGAGACAGGGATAAAAATGCAAAAATGAAACTAAACTAAAGATGGTGATGCACCAAAAGGAGTGGTGAAATAATTTTTTGCCATGTAAATAGACACAATTTCAGGAAATGCAACAAGGGAGAACATACATAAACTGATAGATGCAATTAGAGATTTTAAAATGAAGTAAAAAACAATATAAACAGAGGATTGAAAGCATTCACGAGTTTGCCTTTGTCATTCCCAAATAAAATCTCTTGCATTCCACCATCAAAGAGGTATAAACTGTTACAACAAACTGTGAAAAGATCTGATTCTTACAACTTTCACTTGTTAGAGGTGAAATAAGAAGTTTTCAATGCCGTAAAGTGTTCAACCTTTAAGAAATGAGCCAACTCTAGCTTTTACGGTGCATGGGTCGAGCCCAAGAGAGAGAAAATGTAAAAACGTGGGAGCCCATTCCTCATTGATGGCAAATGCATTAAAACAGCATGGAGGACCTTACAAACCCATACCTTGTCATTTTTGACCATATTGGAGAAGAATGCGACCCATTCTGTATTAAATTTTGTTGTTGAAATGTCATTTCTGGCCATGGACACGTACCAGAACCGTTTTTGAATTTTCTCTCTCCGAAATGAACCAAAATTAGAAATTGACCATGGAATCATGTATAGAATTTCATAATATTTCCGTTGATATAAAGAATGTGCAAATCTGAGCTCTGGATCGAAATTTATTGAGGTCTAAAATTTTAGGGCAAAAACGACCCAAAAAATGGATGTCGGGCAAAAAAAAATTAATTTTGACCTTTTTGGCATTTAAAAAAATTCAAATTTTTTTGCGCCCACCACTGGGTGCCACGTGGCATGATTTGATTAGGCGCGGGCTCCTCCTCGACCACTTTGCTTTCATTTTTTCTTTGGAAAATTTTTACAAAAACTCCGCCGGCCCCGCCACCCCGGACACGTGTCGGGCTCTGATTAGCCGACAGGGGCCGCGGGCTCATCCCTCACATTTGAATTTTTTGGCAAAAAGAAACTTTGGGAAAATGTTAAATTTCTCCCCAGAGCTCCAAACCCCATCCCGAAGTTGGACACGTGTCGTGTCCACATTATCTCGCGGGCCTTCCTCCAAAATCTCACCTTTGAAAACTCCACCGAGCACTTAGTAAAAATTTCATTTGTTCCTCCCACCGGTTCGGGATCCTTTGGACACGTGGCCCATTTTCATTGGGCGCGGGCCATGCGGGCCAAATTTTGCACTTGAACCTTCACCAAAACTTAGCCAAATTTTCAAACTTGCCTCCGCCGCGGTGACCCTCCTTCGACACGTGTCGAGTTCCCATTGGCCACGGGCCAAAATTTAAAATTTTTCCTTTTCAAACACTTAGCCATTTTTTATTGTGCCTCCCCTTGTGACATGTGTCACACTGTGATTGGTCTGTGGGCCCTACGGGTAAAAATTTCCATTTGAACCTTTGACCAAAACTTGGAAAAATTTCCAATTTGCCTCCGACCCCGAACTCCTCTGCCACGTGGCAGCTTCCTATTGGTTGTGGGCCTCAAATGGGAAAAATTTCCACAAAAACTCCGTCGAGCCATAACTTGAAAAATATAAGGAGTTAGGAGGCAAACTTTACCTTTCTGGAAAGATGAGAGAGAGCTCTATCTGATGGTGCCATTTCCAGAAAGCCTTGAGTGCCTTAAAATCAAAAAAATGTGGATTGAGGCACAAGAGAGGTAAGAACACAAGGAGTTAGCCACAAAAATGAGCTGGGGCACCATTTTGGATAACGATGAATCTAATCCAGAGACAAATATCCTCCAATCTTGGTTGTGAAATCTCTTGACAAACATAAGGCAAAGAGTGGTGGAAGGTCTATAACGATACATCTTGTAAAACAACAACATTTGGACATGCATGCAAGGTAAGACTCAAGTTTCTAATCACTCCAACAAGCCAGCATATTCTTTGCTGTCCCATCCAACCGCACTACCCCTTTGGATATGGTTTCATATTGAAGTCCTAGCTGATCAGCTATTTTCTTGGGCATCACTGAAGCTACTTGCCCCGGAATCAATCATGCAATCGTGCACCAATTGGTTTCCAAGGATTAATGAGACATAAAAAGGAGGGGCTTCAACATTTTACCTTCTTTGTCCTCCACGATTCCCTTCAGCCGAGCAACATTTGTGAGCACCTTCTCTTGCATTTGGACTTGCTGATTCAAAGTTGGTCGGTTCTTCGTGGCAGCTTGTAGCAAATCTCTCTGGCCTGGGATAGATAGGGATTCCCACATTGATATATTTACATTTGTCTTCTTCATCTGATCAATGATACTAAATGGTGATGAAGGATCTCTTTGCTATCCCTTGGTTTGCATATTCATCCCTTGCATGTGGGCAGCAACAACTGGTATTTGAGTTGGTTTAGGAGCTGGTTTGGGTGCTCCTTGCATGTTTGGGACTACATTTGGTTTTCCAAAAGCTTGTGGAGTGGTAGAAGGTTGTGGATTACTTGGATCCAATGGTTGTCCTTCACCCAAATTTCTCCTTTTTGACCTTGTGTTGGAAGCAACACTTTGAGAGGGTACTTGATTCATACCACATAAATCTTCAGCCTGCCAATTGACAAGAGTAGTTTCATTCGTAGATGTTCCTTGCTGAGTTGCTTCTTGTTGCTGATCCTCTTCGTGGCTTGGATTCTTGCGACCCACCAATGGTTTGCACCATAAGAGCTTGATTTAATGCACCATTAAAGCACATTGATTGGTTATGTGGCTGACCGCATGGGAAACACCAATCATATTCTTGGGCCATGTTATTTTGCACCGGTACCAAAGCTCTAGATGTGGATGCAACATTGGGGTTATCGGGCTGAAATGGTCTGTTGGCAGGAGGCCTTGCTTGATTCTGATTTGTAGCTAGATTGGGTGGTCTTTGAGGCTGATATGGCTGCCTGTTAGGCTGAGCTTGAGGCTGATAAGAAGGTCTAAAACTTTGGGCTTGCTGCCTCTTGAGTGTAACCAGCTCATTGCCTAGATTTTGCAATTGCTTCATGACTTCTTGAAGTTCATTTGAGGCACTAGAAGATGAAGTAGAAGCTTCATTTGAACTCGATTTCTAGGAGTGGGAATAAAATCTAAATTAGGCACTTGGCTAGTACTTGGTCTCTCTAAACTTGGATATAATGGCATTGGAGGCTTAGAAGCTAGCTTTCCACCTTGAATCAAACAATTTTCAGCCCTAATGGCAATCTTATAAGCCATAGGGATATTTATGCCTCCCATGGATCGAATCAACATAGAAATATCAGAATTTAAAGCTTTAAGGTAATATAGAAAGCACCTTCTGCATGCTTGGCTTTGATCGCCACCGGAATTCTCTCCCAAGTCCTTTGAAATTTGAAATTAAAATCGATCACCTACTCATTGGGAGCTCTTTTGATAGTTGTCAGCTACTCCAAAAGGGACAAGTTGTCTCCCTTTTCCCCAAACTGCTCATGGAGGGCTATACATAGCTGATTCCAATTTTGGATAGAACCTGAGGCAAGGCTCTTGAACCATTGTAAAGCTTTCCCCTTGAATGAGGATGTCATCAATTTGACAAAGAACTTGCATCTCATTAATTTTGTGAATTACACAAAGGTTGCACTGCCCTTAACATGATCACCAAGAGTAGTCTGGTTCTCTCCAGTGAAGTATGGAATGTTCTTCAATGCTGCAACTGGGATTGGATGTTGTGCATTGAGAGCAAGTGGGCTGCTGCCAGTGAAATTGACATACGGATTCGGTGGTTGCACCATTCTAATTGGCCCGAGAACCCTTGTTGATTGGATGAATGGTTTACCAGTGGAGGTGTTGACAAGGTTCTATTAGGTGGAGATAGGAGATCTTTGATCTCTTCTTCACCTCCTCTCTCTTCCTGGAGATAGGTGTAGATGAACAAACAATCCTTCCTCCCTAGTTCTTGACCTGGTCTGTATTCTTCTCATAAATTTGCTAGGCTTGGACTGCTGAAACTAGCGGATTATGCTTCTTTTGGAGTCGCCAGATGTGTGATTTTAAGCTCCTTCAAAGCTGGAACTTACAACAAGTGCACATCGATCTTGTTGCAATAAAATTGAAGACCTCTAAGGTCCCACCGGGCGTGCCAAAACTATTAGTGCAAATCACAGCACCCCTGAGTGTCTGCAACTCGATGGGTTGAGACTCTCAGTACGATTGCATAACATGGAGCTTTTCCCAAGTGTGGGACCTTGTGAAATCAGAAAATCTCTCCGGATGAAGGCTGGTTCCTATTCCTCTATTCAGATGCACACAAAAAAAATGCAGAGGGTTTACTCAAAATCTAATCTAACTTGCTAAGGAGACAGGGTAAGAAGATGCATAAAAATAAGCCTAAACTAACAAAGGTGATGCACCGAGGAATGAAGAACACTTATCTCACCAATAAACACAAACCATTAAAATGTGATGCAAGATCATGCACAGATAACAAAATTTGCAGTGAAAGATCAGGAGGATGTAAATGAACACAGAGAGGGTTGAGAATCATCCACAAACATGCATTACTTGCTCCAAAGATTGATACAATACACTACAAAATGCCAAGAGGCAAGGTTGCATTACAATTTTAAATGGGAGGTTTGAACTCCACAAATTCACCTGCCAAAGAGAAGAAGGGAGGGGCAAAACAAGAATGTCCAACGCTTAGAAAGAAGCCCCTCCTTACAATTTATAGGAAGAATGAGAGAGGGAAGAGAGAGGAAATCCAAATCTACCCCAACCACCTCTAGGTTGCATTTAATCATCTCATTATGGCGGTAGGTGAGAACCCTAGCAAACATAAAAGTGAAGAACTGTATTTTGCATTAAAACTGGTTGTTGAAACGTCACTTCTGGCCATTACCACATGCCAGAGATGTTTCTTGATCTTATCTCTCCAAACTGAACCAAAATGCAATATTTACCCCGGAATCATGTAGATAATTTCACCAGCTTTCCATTGATATAAAGAGCACGAAAATCCAAGCTCTGGATCGAAAGTTATGGCCATTTGAAGATTTAGGGCAAAAACAGGCCAAAATCGGATCGGCGGGCAAAATTTGAAATTTTGACCCGTTTTGGTCTTTGGAATTTTTTTAATTTTCCCGCGCTCCACCACCCAAGGGCCACGTTGCATGATTTCATTGGATGGGGCCCTTCCGTACCATTTCCCTTTGTTTTTGCCTTTGGAAACTTTTTCAAAATTTTCCCTCCGGCCGATGAGGTGAAGTCACGTGGCGGGTGCTGATTAGATGCGGGCTGCTCTTTCCTAAATTTTCCACAGTCACTTTGACATGTTGACTTGACACGTGTCAAAACCCCATTGGATGCGGGTTTGACCCTCCAAAATTTCCTTGCAGGGATTTTCCAATTTCTACCGCCACCCTGGACACGTGGCACGTTCTTATTGGTCCACGGGCCTCCTTGTCTCTTTTGCGACCTTTTCACCTTTTCATGTCCCATGCGTCCCTCACGTACTCTTGTCCCAACCGTCCCGGATCGCCTGGGACAAATATCTCCAAACCGTCTGAAATGGACTATCTTTCGGCAAACCAGCTGATTCACGTCCCACACATACCTCGCGTACTTTTTCCCTTGTCCCAAACCATGCGAAACAAAAGAATTAGACAATTTTTCTTTACTTTCGGCCATTTCGGCTTTGCGTCCTCGCGTCCCCGACGTCCCAAATGTCCATGGGACCGCCCGAGACAAAATGTCCGACTTAGCCGATTTTCTTGCTTTTTCGGCCCCAAGCTTGGTACGACGAACCTCAGTATGACCCAACCCTTCAGACCCAAAATTCTTTAAAACAGTCCTGCAACCTTATTTTTTGCATTTTTCCATTTTCTCTAACTCGTTGGGATTTCTTCTTGGATGGGAGAGTTAGAAAAAGGCCGAGGGGACCCCGAAAAACATGATTTTGGGCCTCGAATCAATCTACTTGCTCGGGACTGAATAATTTGATGCATGTTATCAAAATTACCTATAATTTTCCTTCTCAAAAAGCATTATAAAAGTCTAATCTCAACTCTTCAACCATAGGTATGGTTGGTAACTAAATTTAAGAGGTATGGGACAAGTTTAACTTGTCCCACAAGCCTCCAAAATCAGTCTCCAAGGACAAATTCGAATTTCCAAGAAGGTGGAGTGTTTCACACTCAAAAGTTAACTTACACATCACTTACACATCTTTTACAAAACTTTAATGCAAGGCCAACAACTCTATTAATGACTTTCTTATGACATATTTTAATTAATTAACACATCATTTAATGAATAATGAAAATGAAAGTCAATGCACCACAAAATAAACACATGCAAACATTACAAAGGGTCCAAATAAATAAATACACATAACCCCTTGGTCACATTCAATGGTGATCCCCCATGGGAATCCCTAACACAAACAAATACAAGTTTATATGGTTACCTTGTTGAATTCATCTAGAATTCCAATGTGGTTGGTCTCCAATCCCGATGTTTGTTGTGATATTTTAAACCTGCAAAATAAAAATACCTCCTTCGGCCTTGTGGACATATCAGAACATCAAAAATTATAAATATAATTCCTAAAATCATACAAATATATGAATCAAAACAACATCAAAGCAATCTAATCATATCATTTACAATTTTATCAATAACTATATCATCATCCAATAATTTCCATTTCTAGGTCTACTCACAATATTCAAATATCACATGCCTGAACAACATCCATAATATAACCATGTCAAGTAGTTTATCATCATCAACATATAAAATGTCTCTAAGATTGTCATGCATCATAGAAGAATAAAAATAAACAATAATACATGATCGAGCATCTAACATCATACTAAATAAAAATATAATAATGTCCATGATATAGTTAGTAGTATTATGATCGATGATCAAAAAGGTGACAAAGGGAAGTGGGCACCACATATATCATGGCATGCATATTTTCTTGGGTTCATTTGACAATCACAAAGAATCTACAAATGCGGTGAATTTCCGTGTTGTGTAGTATTCTCAATTGAAGCTCTCATTTTCATGAATGTTAAGTGGATGTCAATTGCACCATTTCATTAACTATTCCTAGAAAACATGTTTCAATAAAATCATTCTTCTCAATTGTGTAATTTCATTGATATATCCAATTTAAATTGACGTCCTATCATTCATACCGTTACAACTTCTAAACTATTCTCCAATTCCCTACTAGAAGATAAAATTCTTCTAAGTGACGTTCATAATGGTATTTCAATGTAACCAAACTCGTAATAAGTACTAATGGTGATAGGTCAACTCCAATATTAGTATATCTTAAATTTCAATACCGAATAATCTAAAAAAAAATTGGGAATTCATATCCACGACTTAGCTCTTGTTGATGTGTAATTTAATTTAATGTCTTCACCAAAATAAATGTTCAATGACACACACGGAAATGAAAATAACATTTGGCGCTCAAAAGAGGTGGTATGTTTATGTCTTGTATTGCATGAACATATGACTGCTCAAACGCACTTTCACTTGGTCCTTAATTTAACAACCATAATTATTATTGATCAAACCCTTCATTCTTACTCTCGCCATGTTCTAGGAGTTTGATGCAATCGGTGAATCAATGCAAGCGACATCATAAATTAATATCTACATATAATTTTTAATGGATTTGTTCATCCCTATCACCCATATATATCCCCGCATAAGCTAAAAATTTCAGCAATGCTTTTTGGTCATTATAAAATGGCAGCCTACAAACCACAATTACAATAGCATACTTTTTGGATCCCATATTTTTAGTGATGTTATTGCCCAAAATAAGTGCGAGATCCGATCCATTGCAGAGGATTTGTGCGTAGTCGATACATCCTCCTCCACCATTTTTATGAATGGTCTTCCTTGCCTTAATCCCAATCAAGTTTCTACAAAGAAATGCACCACATCTATTATGAGTAGACCTTGAAATACATTAGGGACTCCATTTGAAGTGAGTTTGAAAACCACAACAACATAGTTCCTCCCTGAGATTAACACATTGGGAGAAATTATCTTCATCTTAGAAGGGACTCTCAACTTTGGCTTTGTCGACACCACTTCGTGACTCTCAACTTTGGCTTACAACCAATGTGGAGATAAAAAAATAGGGGATGTGTTCGTGTTTCCCGTGGGTATCATTCACTTTGTACACAACATAGGAAACATGCTCGCGTCATGTCATAGCCACTCTTAACAGTCAAGCTCGGGTAACTCTGTAATTTCTTTGTAACTTTCACCTCTAATCCGCCAATCCCAACTAAGTTTTGGTGACATCATTCCAGTTAATGTCGCGAAGGTTGATGAAATCATAACGAATCTCAACGGCATCGAGCGATTGTTTTTTAATTATTAGGGGTTTTTTTCATAAGAACTTCACTTAATATCTGTGTTTCAAATGTAGTCGATTGGTAGGAAGTTACCATGGCTTCCTCTCTACCCACCAGTTGTAATTTCTCCATTCATTAACAATTTTCATTTTTTTACAATATTTTATTCTTCTAAAATTTGATTATATATTTTATTTGTCATTTCAATTTATTATTGATTTATTATATGGTAAATTTATTTGTATTAGCTTAATTCTTCGTTGAATCGAATGTGATAAAATATAAATAGGTGTCATTCGTATACAATTCTTTGGACTATGTTGATATGTTGTTGTTATTTGTAGCATTTATTAAGTTTTCGGATCGATGTTTCTTTGGCATGGAAATCAACCTTTAACCTTTTGTAATTGACAATAACACTTTTATTAATAAAACATAGTATATAGTACAATGCTAATCATGTAAGGAATGCAACCACAAATGACAATCACAATATTAAGCTACAAAAAGCCTCTAGAGAGTGTCAACATGGCATCTTAAAAAAATAACCAAAATCAAGATTGCCACAATAACCTAAACTTAATAAAAAAATTCAAATAAAAACTTATAAACCCAAGGAGTCATCAAGGAAGCACAAACAACCACCAAAAAAAAGGTAATTAGGCACTAAAGGTGAACATGGTGGCTAGAGGAAGAAGAAGAGGGGGATAATAGGTGGCTATAGGAGGCGGAGGATGAGGACATCTAGAATTTTCTGAAACCACTAATATGTGGAGGGTCCATAATGTCATGTGTGGGATCCCATCTTCCAAATTATGTTGGATGTCTTTAGTTTCCTTAACATGCCATGAAAGATAAATTGCAAGAGCAACGACAATAAATTATATGGGAGGAGAAACATCCCAACCGCTACCACTACTACCTACAAGATGGTGAAACACACCAGCACATCATATAAGAGACTAAGGTGGTCATGAATGAAATTATTTAATGTATTTGGATATTTTAAAATCTTGTTTTGTTATCAGCTATATTATTTTTATATTTTAGACCAAAAATAATAAATATGAATGCATAATTTTTTTCATTACATAGGGTAATAAAGCGAGTTTAAAGGGATAGAGAACCCTATAAAACCAAAAGATAAGCATCAAGGCACAAAAGATAAACATTGAACAACAAGGCCCCACAGGTGCCTATGGAGAAACAACCAAACAAGAAAAACAAGAAACAAGAAAACAAAAGAAAGGAGAAATGGTACCACAAAGTAGACTCATACAAGAAACTTGACACCCTACCCAAAGATCAATCCTAACTGACTCGGTATTTCCGTTTATAATATCTAAGGCTCATCTTGAGAGGCAAATTTCCAGCTTCTTCCTTTCTTCTTTCTTCTCGTAACCTTCCAACCATCCCACCATTAGGATCTACATTCTCATCCAAGTGGACAGAAAGAAAAATTTCAAGAACCTCCATTGTTTTTTTTTTAGTGTGAATTTGCAAGGAACTTGAGGAATGTAATGAAGAAGCCTTCCATTTCTTGCAACCTGTTGTGAGTCAATATCTAGTTTAGTGGGAGAGGAGACAGTCTCACCCTTCTACCCTTCCCGACTACATGTATGACTAGTTGAATCATTATCACTATCACAATACTCATGAGGATATACCACTAGATTATTTGGATTAAAATCCATCTACCACAAGACCTACCACCTTAATATATTTCTTGACAATATGGCAATCGTAATCAAGATGTCTAAGGAAAAACATGTTCTGCATCTAAAAGGGAAACATTCATAATCCAAGTGTTGTGTCCATATTGTATCCATGAATTTAAGCTCCATGGTGGATATGAATTGAAAAATCATGTCCATATCCACTAAAATAAAGGAATATGTGGTATGATCGAAAGATTCATCATAGGATCTATAACTAAGAATTTTACTAAAACATCCCACATAGCCCCGAAGCAATTGTCAATGCCCGCAGATTGTAAAGGAAAACAGGGAAACCTTATCCACGAGTCCGATAGTAAGGAGATAAAATAAATATGACAAAACAATATCGAAGAGTAATGCTATCACAATCAATTTATGAAAATGTAACCATTCTAGCTAATTGTCTTATCCTTAAATGCCCATCAGGGTCCACAGTACGACATACAATCAAAATAATAATAACCAAAACAAAATGGAGTCATGATGTCTCGCACATCTTATTAGCATGCGAACTAGAATAAAGAAACAAGGTTTATGATTATAAACATATCGTAAATGATAATGATGGTTCATTTAGTGTTGAAGAGAACTGGACATTATGGTTGGACTCCTAATTGTAGAACATCTCTTGTAAGCACTGAAATTAATTTCTGACGTTCTTAGCAAGGACTTGGATTTTCATACTCTCCAATGATAACATAATATATTTATCATTTATAACAAAGCTAGAATCATTTATACTTTTACTACAAAATAGTTGAATTTATATATTTTAATAGCTAAAATAAAAATAAATTCTATGAAGAGTTAAGAAAATAAATAATGAGTGTATTCTTTGTAGTACAATCCCTAAAAAAATACACTAAGGAAAAGATTATGTACAAAAGGGGTAGAATTTTATTTCAGACAAACTATAAAACGAGGGTTTTGTCAGGGTCCCTATCCTGTTACATACAAGGATCCAAATAAAATGTTGAGAATTTCAAGAAACGAAAAGGGACCAAATGAGAAACAACTGAAGCATCTAGCCCAAGGGCGGTTGAAAACTAGGATGAAACCATGATGAAACATGTACTAGAACCGAAAACAAGAGACGCCTAAGTTTCAACATTAGTTTCACGGATCCTAGTCAATCTCGGCGGGTGACATAAGGAGTACATCATTTTCTTACTTACACTCATCCATCCATCTTCCCCTCATGTGCAAGCTGAGATCTCAAATTTACCTAAAGTTTTGGAGATTTGGCTTTGAAGCTTAATAAATAAACTGGAACATAGAAAGAGAAAATGGTTATTTCTTTAATCTTGGTAGATTAATAGAAAAAAACATGTAGAATAACAGAAAAGGAAAACTTTGTCCATCTACCTCCCCTAGGGGTAAAATAAATACTTTTTCTCTTTTCTCGCCTTTACAAATGGTGAGATATCATGCCCCCTTATTGGTCCTTATAACAAAATTTATGATGTCATAATAGGAGGAAGTTTAATAAAGAAAAATCGTAAAGGAATGTGCTTAGTAAATGAAACTACAACTTTTGAATTAATTAGTTAAGTTATAAAATAAGTAAAATTTATGTGCATTGAGTGCAATTTTTAGTTGAACTCGTAGTTCATTTGCTACCCGAGATTGTGAAACACCTGGTGGATAGCAATGTTTTCTAGTTGCTTAGTACTTTCTTATTCTTAGATGTATGTGCCTTTCTGGTGGGAGACTTGGGTCATCATATCCTTTTCATCCCGTAACTTGAGGAGTGTTAGTTATGGTCCTTTTGGATTGAGACTTATCTTTTTTTTAAGAAGTAACCTCCTTGCATGTTGTCTTGTCCTTGGAGACCTAAGTTATTGTAATTTTAAGGAAACATATGTTAAGGATATAAAATAACTTTGGGAAGTCTTCTTTTCTTCATATTTTCTTGGGTCACCCTTTTATTGTTTCCCTTTTCCATTAGGATAGAAAGTTCTAGATGATGTTATTCACTTTCGATATGATGCACCCTTGGATTGTAGTTGGACCCCGTGTTACTTGTTCTTATCCCTAGTCACCTTGAGTCATCCTTGGTGTTTCTTGTGCTCTCTTTATGGTTATTTAGAGATTGAGCAGGAAATAGGATAAATAAATCCCATTATGCTATTATGTATGGTACTTATTGTATTGATATGTTAGTTACTTGGGGATATATATATATTCTTTTTCTAAATGGTTGAATTCTTTAGATTTAGTTGGTGTGGTGTGTTTGATTCTTAAAACAAAAGTGTAAAAATTAGACTAGAAAAACTTGTGGTCTTGACTTCCCTTTTTTCACCATGGTAGGTTAATTGTACCCTCTCGAGTTGTAGAAGTGCTTTCCTTGAAATTATGGCTTAACCTTAGTAGAAAACTTAACTTTTTTTATTGCGGTAGAAGTGCTCATTCTTGAACTCATGGAATTCTCCTTATTATTCCTCTACTTGGTGGATTACTCTTAAGACTCTTTTGAACTCTTCATGTTATATTGTTATGTGTTGTATCTTGGTGGATAGCATAAAGTTACTCTCTAGATTTAAATGTTCATAGCTTTGCATTTAAAAGTTTAGAACTCATCCCTCGCAATCTCCCTCTTCTTGCTGAATTGCATTGGACCAAACTTAGGTTCTCAGTAGACCCACACTTCTTTGAAGCAAGCAATCCCATAATGTAGTGATCCTTTTCTAATGCATGTGTTCCTATCTCTCTTCCTAGTGACTTCTAAGAGGAAGTCGAGTCTAAGGGGAGGGGATGTAGTGCCCACTTCCCTTCGACACTTTTGATATTGATCATGATATTGCTGACTATATTATGGACATTATTATAGTTTTTATTTAATATGGTGTTAGATGTCAGATCATGGATTATTGTTGACTCTGATTCATATATGATGCATGATGATTGTTAGAGACATTTTATATAGATGTTGACATTTTGTTGGAAATGGTTATATATATATTTATGGATGTTGTTAGGACATGTGATATTTGGATATATTGAGTAGACTGAGAAAATTGAATTTAAAATTGATGATTGTATAGTTCTTTGATGAAATTGTAAGTGATATTGTTGATTTTCTGGATGTTGTTGTGATTCATATATATATTGATGATTTTGAAATTATATTATATTCATTTGGATGTTCTGATATGGCCACAAGGCCAAAGGGGTATTTGTATTGTGTAGGTTAAAAATATCACAACAAACATCGGGGATTGGAGACCAACCACATTGAAATTCTAGATGAATTCAACAAGGTCACCATGGCAACTTGTATTGTTCATGTGTGTGTGTTTGATTGTTAGGGATTTCCATTGTGGGGATCACCTTTAAATGTGAACAAGGGTTATGTGTATTTATTTATTTGGTTCCTTTTATTGATGTTTGTATGTGTTTATTAAGTGATGTGTTTACCCCTTTCATTATTTATTAATTGTGGTAAATTAATGTGAGTAAACATGTTAAAATTAATTAATCAAATTGGGACATAAGAAAGTAATTATTAGAGTTGTTGGCCTAAAATTAAATGTTGTAAGATATGTGTAAGTATGTGTAAGAGATGTGTAAGTTGATTTTGGAGTATGAAACACTCCTCCTTTTTGAAATTCGAATTTGTCCTTGGAGGATGATTTTGGAGGCTTGTGGAACAAGTTAAACTTGTCCCATACCTCTTAAATTTGCATGCCAACCTTACCTATGGTTGGAGAGCTTAAATCTAGCCTCCATTATGCTTTTTCGTAAGTCAAGTTTTATGCTTCAATTGCACTTTCTTACATGTTTTAAATCTCAGTCCTTATGAGGTGTGGGTTTGATTTGAGTGTGTAAGTAAAATTGTCATTTATTCACCCACTTATTTATTATGCCTTGGAGTTTGAAGTTGACTTATGAGTTGGAGTTGAGGATGTGTGATGTGGCATCCCACATGGATCCACCTCATCCTCTTCTCTTTCCTCTTCTATATTTCAATTTCCTTAGCTTGTTTTTGGGTTACTTCACCTTGCATTGCTTCATTTTGGGCGACTTCTTTTGGTTTTGAGAGCTCTTGCAATTTTGGAGAAAGTTGGAGATTGTTGAATGCTTGTGGATTATTGATCTTGGACTATTTTACATTGGAAATCTTGTTGTTTGGAACCTTGGAACAAACTCCATCATGGAGAGGTAGGAGCTTGGCTCTTTAAAATGCTCTTCTCTTATTTATGCATATGTAAATGTTGTGAATGTTTTGATATTACTTGTTGGTTGGTTGGGTAGATGGCCTAGGTATGGTGTAGGAGAAGACTATGGGGATTCTTGTGGGGAGGCATAAGTGTTTTGGGGAGGTATAAGTGTGGAGGGAGTTGGGATTTGAGTTCCACCTTACAAAGAAATAGCTTGCATTTCTTTACTCATTATGGGGTGCCATAAGAGGTTGGGGAGGCATAAGGAAATTTGAGGAATAAGGGGTACTTGGGGAGGCATAAGGGCATGTCAGGGATTTGAAATGATATATATTTTGGTAGTTTTATTTCAGGTGGTGATACCCATTTCCCCTTTGGGAGGCATAAGTAGCTTCCCCCATAGTTCTTACTCCTTTGGCTTGCATGATGAAGCTTGAGTTTTGTTTGTTGTTTTCATGTGGTTGCAAACTGCATTATGTTTTGGACTATGTGTTGAATGTGAAATATTGCTTTTGTGTTGTGGAAGCTGTTTTTGCCATGAGTTGAAAAACATTTCTTATTGCAATGTGGTTGGGGCTCGGGGCCAATGAAGAAGGATGGCTTCTCTCTTTTCATTGGATTTCTTGGTTGGGTGGAGAGCATTTCCTTTCCCTTGTTTTGTTGTGACCAAATTGGAAAATGATGTAAATTCATACTATTTCTCTGGAATTGAGAAAGAAGATAGTTTAACAATCGTTCTTGAGATCATTTCTTAATGTAACCTTTTCCCACTTGAAGTGGATGATCTTGTATATTATTTTTGATGGAAAGATGGTCTGTATGCGTTATGAAATTTTTAACTTAAATTGTGAAAGAGATATACTTTGTTCTCTATTTTTGAATAAATGTGGAAGAAATTGTATTCTGTATATTGTAATTGAGGGAGAAGATAAAGTTTTGATAGTCCCATGTGAAAATACTTTTGTAAACCATTTATCAAAATCAAATTCCTAATGTTTTGTGTAAAGAGGACGTCGAGAGCTTTCTAGAAAGTCCTCATTTTCCAAAAACCGAGTTCCCAATCAAAATTTATGGCCTTCAAGTTTTTACTTCATTTCAGTTCAAAATAATCTAATCACAAATTTAATTATTAAAATATTCTTGGCGGACCCATGGGCTAAAACATTTTTTTGCTTTTTTCCAAAAAGGTGAAAAGTCATGAAATTTCCGCCACTCCTACTAATCTACAAGCCTTCTTTTTATCTAAAAATGATCTAAGTCCAAAGAGTTAATTTGGTAATTCTTCCTCCATGGCCCTGCCACACCATAACAATCATTGATCGACATGTGGCTTCTTTGGGAATCAGTTGAGACTTGGATTGATTTTTACCTAAAGTGGTTTCAAAAATAAATTTGGAAAAATTTGTAAGTTTTCCTCATAGCCCCGCCAACCCGCAGCCAATCCGACACTACCACATGGCTTCGGGCATCGGCGAGGCACGGATCCGGTTAAAACCTTAGCTCTTTCAAAAGATTATTTTTGGCAAAATTTCTTAATTTCTTCCATCGCCCACCAACACACAGCCAATGGTTGTTTGACATGTGGCACCTTATGGCGTCGGTGGAGGTGCGGGTTGTTTTAAACCCTTAACGCTCTTCTTGCAAAAAAGTCTAAATTTCCTAAGTTTCCCCACCGGTCCATTTATCCTACATGAATCAGGGCATGACACATGGCGTCGTTGGAATCGGCGGAGGCCCAAATCATTTTGATCTCGTAGCGCTTTTGGCAAAAAAAGGAGTAAGAAAGCCTTAAAATTCCCTGGCCCAAATTTCTGCTAGAGTTTGGAAATGCCGATATGTGTCCTTTCAAGCTTGTGGGCGTGCGAAGGAAAATCATGTTTTTTTGCCGAAAGGAAAAAAATGCTAAAATTTCTTCCCTCGCTTGGTAGCCCATGTCCTGGGAAAATTTTTCTTCCCTGCTTCCTTCTCCGGGTGAAATTTCTCTCCAATGTCCGCAGCCCGAGTTGGGAAAATTCTCTTCCTTAGGCCCGCAGCCCCCTCTCTTGGGGAAAATTTTCACCCCAAGGCCCACCGGCCCATAACTTGAGAAATATGAAGAGTTAGAAGGACTTCTTTATATCAATGGAAAGGTGAGGAAATTTCATATCTAATGGGAATGGTTTTAGAAAGTTTTGAGTGCGTTAAATATAAGAAAAATCAGGTTGAATCTTTAACCGAGTTCTGGAGTGGGTAAGTATGAATTTACTCTGATAATTTTAATATGTATTCTTTTTCCCCACTGTAATTAAACCTTTCTCTTGTCTTAGATCTTGTGGAGTTAAATACCTTCTATTTTAATCTTTTTGGTCTCCCTAAAATTTTAATCAAGGAATATTTAGCTAAAATGTCAATGTAATCGGTGACTAAATTAATCCGTAAGGAGATTTGAGCTAGGTGTGGACTTATTACACTTGTTGCTTTATAATGTGGAATTAGTAATTATTATAATGGGAAAATTTATCAGTTGAATTTAATTGTCCTTAAGGCTTTGGTCGTTAACACTTTAAAAAAAAATCCATAATTTTCTAACTAAACCTACATTGTTCATGGGTCTCAAGTGGGTTGTTTTAATGGGAATCACACACTTTGGTGATGATTTTTGAATGGGCGGGATTCCATCATCTTCCAAACCATTGTCTCCAAATGTTAGTTTCAAATTTGACATGTCAACATAGGGAGACACATTTAGTAGGTCTTGCTCGCACAATCTTGAAGCATTTCTTCACATATAGTTTTAAATCAACCATGATTTTGACTCCATTTGTAGGGGAATCCATCTATTTCATTGATCTTTCATCATGTTCATTCCTTCTTTGAGAATGATGTTGCGGTTGGGATTTTTTTTCCATTACATCCAAATTTCCCATGTTCCACTCTCTCACATTTTCTATAAAATGCTGGTGAATCTTGATATATGAGATTTTACTTACAAATCCCATATCTAGAAACCACATTTATAGCCTCCGAAGGAGAAGAATTAACAACAAAATTTATGCACATCCTTGTGGAAATGAACTTGGACTAGTTTGCTTTGGTTGGATCCAGTGCTAGTAAATCCCCAATTTCTTTAGCTATTCCATCCAAAACACCAATTTCCTAGAATTCGAGGGTAGCATAGGGAGCCTTACCCATACAAGATAGTTGGTTGGGATGTGAGTTTTAGAACCTAGTTTCCATATGAAATGGTGAGAGTGGTTCTTCCATAAAACCACACCCACCCTTCATAACATGGACCACGTCTTCTCTAAGGGCAAGATAAACAAAAGCTTTTCTAAGATACGAAAAAAAGTATTGACTTGCCCCAAAATCTTGTATTTATTCCTGATCCAACTTCGAACTTAATCAATATTAGGTCAAATCCCGGAAATCACCCAAACATAGTGAAGTGAATCTCCTATGAGATTTTTCCACCACCGATTTTGGTACCTTCAACCATGCGGATTCCTTCTTCCATTTGGGAACCAACTTATGTGGGCTCCTTTTGTTATTTCTTTCCATTGGATATGTTACCTATGGCTCTATCTACCCATGTTTATAAGGGAGGGGGAAAAGACCCAACAGTCATTCTCTAGAAGCGTGTGTTCTTCCCAGCTCTCCCGCTCTACCCTCTCCATCCACGTCAAACTCCTGCTCAAGGGTAGAAAATTATTTTGATTCTATCCAGATAAATTGATATCCAAGGAAAAACTAGAATAAATTCTTAAATTTTTAATGAAAGCACATGTTAGGTATGTAGTGTTCAACATGCTAGAGTAGTTTGATTCTTTCTTTGGAGGCAAACCTAATGTATCTTGCAAAAATAATGTGATGTAACTACATCTTTTTGGAAATATTTTATGTCACTTTATATTTTGAGATATGGCCCAATAGAGGTAGTATAGAATATGAAACCATTATGGAAAATCACATATTGAAAGGGTGATGATCCTTTACATTTGAGAGGGGCATTTTACCCATATGATGGGGCTATTTTTTATTTTTGGTTTTGTAATCTTAAAGCACAAAAGAGAGAAAAATGGAAAGGAAAAAGAAAAAGAAATGAGAGAAAAATAGAGGAAGGAAGAACCCTACGAGAGGACTTAACACCAAAATTTTCTCATATAACTCTGTAAACAAAACGATAGAACCAATTCACTCTAAAAGAATATAATGTATTGATAAATGTGAGTAAAATATGGAAGCAAATAGTATTTAAAACCCCAAACCATACATATATGACACAAAGTTCAGTTAGATAGACATTTACCACAAATTTAGAGTATTAGGATATGACATACATGAAGGGAGAAAAGTGGTGTTTATAACATCATTCAATTATAAACTATTAAGGAAATTTTTATGATTGAAGTGAATAAACACCATAGGTAGAAATGAACACATAAACAATGTATTATATTCATCGAAACTAAAGAACATGTGTACACAAAGTTACAATGAACTCCTTTACCATATAAAGAGAAAAGATAGAGAATCAAATCCTTTAAATGACAATGAAACTCATATTTATACTTTTATGCCATAACCACATAGTAACCATCTTCTTTGTAAGAATATAGCTTTTACCTTTTTCATTTTCAATTTATTTATAGTATAACTTAAGTTTTACAAAAACACTTTTGCTAACAAAAAAACTAAAACAACACATAAGTGACAAAAACATCTTTTCCTAATGGAGAAATCTAAAGTTACTCAAATTAAGAATATAATGATAATAATAATGAGTTCTATCCATGGAGATTTCTTGTTTGATTCACTCAAGCATTTTCAACATCAAGACCGGTATCCTGGATCCCGAATCTGTCTTAATACATTATTTTCCCTCGGGATGAGAGCTTTTCCTACTAAATTCATCCTTGATTATGAAGCATATAGAATCATAACCAGTACATGTTAGAATTAATTTGTTATGTTTTATTAAAAAGGATAATCCCTCTCCTTGATATAATCCAATATGGTGGAATCTTTATGGGATAAATTTCATTTGATATTTTTCATCTCTGACTGCATTATCAATATGTATATAATGGCATGCATATTTGCTTGGGTTCATTTGACAATCAAGAATAATCTACAAATGCAGTGAATTTCCGTGTTGTGTAGTAGTCTCAATTGAAGCTCTCATTTTCGTGAATGTTAAGAGGATGTGAGTTGCACCATTTCGTTAACTATTCCTAGAAAACATGTTTCAATAAAATCCTTCTCAATTGTGTAATTTCATCGACATCTCCAATTTACATTGACGTCCTATCGTTGATACCATTCCAACTTGTAAACTATTCTCCAATTCCCGACTAGCAGATAAAATTATTCTAAGGTGACGTTCATAACGCTATTCCGATGTAAGCAAACTCGTAATAAGTAGGAACAGTGACGGGTCAAGCCCAATATTATTATATCTTAAATTTCAATACTTAAAAGTCGGCAACGTCGCTCTGGTTGACTGTGGAATTTAATTTAACATCGTCAACAAAAGAAACGTTCAATCACACGCACGGAAATGAAAATAATATTTAGCGCTCGAAAGAGGTGGTATGCTCATGTCTTGTATTGCATAAACATAGGACCTGCTCAAACGCGCTTTCACTCGGTCCTTCATTTAATAATCACAGACGCCATAATTATTAGTGACCAAAACCCATCGTTCGTACTCTCGCCATGTTCTAGGAGTTTGATGCAGTCGGGGAAGCAACATCATTAATAAATATATAGATATAATTCTTCATGGATTTGTGCATCCCTATCACCTATATATATCCCCGCATAAGCTACACATTTCAGCAATGCTCTTTGGTCGTTACAAAATTGCAACCTACAAACCACAATTACAATGGCATACTTTTTGGCTCCCCTATTTTTAGTGCTGTTATTGCCCAAAATAAGTGCAGATCCAGATGCATTGCAGGATTTCTGCGTAGCCGATACTTCCTCCTCCACCATTTTTATGAATGGCTTGCCTTGCCTTAATCCCAATCAGGTTTCTGCAAAGAACTTCACCACATCTGTTCTGAGCAGCGCAGGAAATACATCAGGGAATCCGTTTGGAGTGAGTTTGAAAACCACAACAACACAGTTCCTCCCTGGCATTAACACATTGGGATTAATAATGGCCCGTGTGGATCTGGCGGTGGGAGCAGTGCTTCCTCAGCATACCCACCCAAGAGCCTCTGAAATTATCTTCGTCTTGGAAGGGACTCTCAACGTTGGCTTCGTCGACACCACCAACAAGCTTTTCTCTGCAGAGATCAAAACGGGGGATGTGTTCGTGTTTCCCAGGGGTATCATTCACTTTGTTCACAACATAGGAAACACGCCTGCGTCTGTCATAGCCACTCTTAACAGTCAAGCTCCGGGTAACTCTGTAATTCCTTTGGCTACTTTCGCCTCGAATCCGGCCATTCCCAACCAAGTTTTGTCGAAATCATTCCAGATTAATGTCGCGGCAGTTGATGAAATCTGAAAGAATCTCGGCGGCATCTGAGCGATTGTTTTTTAATTATTAGGGGTTGTTTTGTTTAAGATCTTCACTGAATATCTGTGTTTCAAATGTAGTCTATTGGTAGGAAGTTACCATGGCATCCTCTCTACCCACCAGTTGTAATTTCTCCATTCATTAACAATTTACATTTTTTTACAATATTTTATTCTTCTAAAATTTGATTATATATTTTATTTGTCATTTCAATTTATACTTGATTTATTAGATAGTAAATTTATTTGTATGAGCTTAATTCTAGGTTGAAACGAATGTGATAAAATATAAATAGGTGTCATTTGTATACAATTCT